>OU343218.1:238644669-238735187 GCA_910596185.1 Chrysanthemum makinoi
TTCGAACATAACCTCAAATCATTGAAGTCCACGAAACACAAAGCAACACCAATAAAATTCCACCCTTTGGTCAAACCTTATTTCATGTATGCAAGTATATTTTGCTTCCTATATTTCTGTGAGCACAGCAAGCCAAACCAAAAACCAAAACAAAAACAATATCACTCTTTGGTCATATATATAAAACATGCGTGTATATATATGTAGCTTGATAAGGAAAGAGGAGACACACCTAAACTAGCCACCCTACACATAAACCTAATACCCAACATGTAACTAAACATTTGACTTTGAAACATGAAGAAACATATTTCCCATGCACACACAACACATCTCACTCTTTTTCTTGTCCTTGTGACTGCCGTATAACCCCCCTAAAACCACAAACCATTTGCTTGTTTCTTAAATACTTCCTAGGTGCAAGTAAAATCAAGATTGCATGTATCCAAGCTCAACATAAACTCTTGGTCATTAACCAAAAGTCTTTCTCCTCTTCCTCCTTAAAAACCAACGAGTCACAAGACTCATCACACATTCTCACATCTTTCACAAACCCACCTCTTGTTTCCACTCTCACAACACCAAGTAAAACTCAAACTCATTCTACTCTTTTGTTCCTTTGAGAAGAAGGACGAGAAACAAGGTTTCGGGTTTCATTCATAAGTTTACAAGTTCATTTTGGGTTAAGTGTTGTTCGGGTATAAGCTTTCGAAAGCTAGTTGGCACGTCGGGTTTCTTCTACCTCGAGCTCCTCTCACCCATTCACTCGACACTCATTCACCTCCACCCACTGTGAGCCTCGACCTACCTTCACCTCGTTTATTATTTTCTTTTTCTCTTTAAGTTTCATGCATGCTCGTATACGTTTTATGCCTCATGTATAAGTGGGTGTGGTGTTTAACATAAAGCTTGCGTAGTAGATTAGCAAACAAGCCTTTGAAAATCTACACTAAACCGGTTAAATTATTTTGGTCACGTTGGTTTTGAATCGTAAGAACACAAGTAAGTCAAGACCCATTTAAGCTTACTTGGTCTTATTCTTGTAAACATTAAAAACTTGATAGCATTGTGTTTAAAGAAGAAAAAGAAGTGATAAAAACTTAACCATGCATGTACGATCAGATACATGAAAGGGAGTTGAACAAAAGAATTAAAACAGCTAAATATAGGTTAAAAACAATAGTTCTGTAAAGTTAAACACAAAACAATGACTAGCTCAGTTGGTTTGGCTTTGAATTTGTCAGCGAAAGGTCACATGTTGAAAACCCCGCTGTGTCTTTTTTTGCCATTTATTTTCTTTGTTATACAAGTTTCACCTTTTGACAGTTTAGCCCCATAGTTTGACAAACTTATCAAATTTTCTTAAAACTTATATAAGTTTATAACCTATATAACTCTTTACAATTCCAACCCCTCAAGTTTTATACTTGACATTGTTTTTACATTCTACCAACTATTTTTTTTTGGACCCCAAACTTATACATTTTTATAACTATAAATAAAAATGTCAAAAAAAAAAACTATATTATTCCCAACAATTTTGTTTACAATTTCGTCAAATTAATAAATTTAGTAATTATAAATCCCGACTAAAGGACGAGAATTAAAGATGAGGAGAAAATATTTATAACAAAAATTAATATTAATATTTTCTAACTTACCATCCATTAACAAATATATAAACACACTTATATCGCGTAACCATTACTAACGTAAATACTTAGCGTAAAGTATTTACCTTTATTACTTTCATGAATACTTTTTGTACTAAGTCTTTCGGTTACTCCCGAATTAGAAACTTACTCTTCACGAATACTTTTATATACTATTATATGTAATTGTACGTTTATCCATAAGCCAATACTTACAAAATATTTTGATACGATTTAAACGTAAACTCTGCCACGCAAGCAACATTAAACACAACCACTTGTAAACACTTGACCTTATTTACACACTTCGAGTCGTGAGTACACAAAACTGCAAACTGAGACTTGCCATATTATATTTAGGTTGCGTGTTGGAGCTACTTGTTACTTGATCTCTTGATACTTTATTCACCGAACTGCTGAGGTGAGTTTATAGCCCCACTTTTACTCTTATTTACTTGCTTTATAAAACTATGGGGTGAGAAACATGCAAAACTCTTTTCGGACGAAACGAAAACACTATTACGTGAAATAACCTTGAATCCCAACTATGCTACCGTTAGTTCCCTTTGGGGAGGCGCGATTGTTATGAATAGATCTATTGGGGATGACACCCCCGTTCGAGTTTGACGGATAGGCAAGCGTCGGACGTATATCATATCGTATTGATTGAGTAATGTCTGGAAATACACTTGCGGGCTTTTATTTATCATGCTTCTAGATGCATGCACACTGTCGTAGTTTGATTTGATGAACTTGGTACTAGCGTAATAGCGTTTTTGCATATAGTGTCATTCACGGAGATGCTATATGTGCAATGCGTGGTCCAACTTGGAAACTTGATTACTTAAACCTATGAACTCACCAACCTTTGTGTTGACATTTTAGCATGTTTTTCTCGGGTTTACTTATTGGCGTGGGCAATGGCAAAGGCATTCGTTGAAGACTGGCATCCGAAGTGTTTCCAAACATTCTAATACAATTTTAATGGGACAACATATATTTTTATGGGCTTTACTTCCGTACTTTGAAACAATGTTGTAAAACTATTTCTTAAATAAATCTATATTTTGAAAATGGAATAGAATTTCTATTCTTTATTACCTTGTGTTGTGTATATTGATTTAGTAGCATCCCATGACCCGACGCTTCACTTGTGAAATTTTGGGGTGTTACAGATTGGTATTCAGAGCCTAGGTTATAGAGAATTAGGTATTTTTCAAAACCTAAACTATAACCACATTTCCTTAAAAACACTTCAACGCCGCCATTTTGCCAATGCGCCATGCCTTGCCTACACGATGTAGTCGCTGCTATGTGTTACTGATGTATCTTAGGTTCGTATAAGCTCTTATTTGAATTAAATTAGTTATTTCTCAAAATCATTAAGTTTCTTAATTAACTCATATTTAAACTTTAAGGTTGTTCTTGTTTGATTGGGTCGCGAAGTTTAAATGAGAATAATGTTGATGTAACAAACTGAATGAAATTAAGGAATAATTAATTTAAGGATAGTGTAGAGTAGACTACGAATGCTTAGACTTGTTACCTCTCTATGTTAAACTGCTTAACATGCCCACTATTACAATATCGCACTATGCTATGCTTCTATAACTGCTTCTACGTTATTTTTGTGTGTAACGTACAACTCGTCACTGCTTCTATGTTATTTCTTTAGGTAACATACAACTACTTGATTCTCGCACACGTATTTGAACCACCTTTGTCACTGGTCACGATCTCTTATGGCACTCTTATGCTCTATCCTTCGTAACCTCATACGACTCTGTTATTCTGTTTTGAACTCAACTATCGTACTCTTTTATGAAACCGCATTGTATTCCAATGAATCCTTTAGCTGTTGTTCACTTATCGCCTCACGTCACCGAATCTTTCTTGAACGACTATCCCTTTTCCATGTCACGTTTTAAGTATATATTCTTGTATCTCGTCACCATATCGACCTCGACGATTCTCGCATCGTAAACCACGAGGACGTGGTTTCTTTTAAGGGGTAGGTACTATAACAACTCGTAAATTTCCCTACCGATTTTCGCGGTCATATTTTTTTTTTCTTTTGTTTCGAACTTTAATCATGTCAAGTTACAGGATATTTTTTTTTCACCTCGACCTCGGTAATAAAAATTACATAAAATAAATATATATAAACTTTTATATTTTATTTCCCGCTGGGTCTCTAAGCCCAACACTACCCGACCTCTATTCTTCATCTTCTTGGGCTCTCGTACACAACATGAATCTTGGGCCTAGCCTTTTACCTTCTCAAGCCCAAATTAACGCATTTACTAATAATTTTGCAACACAATATTTTACAAGCAAATTGGAGACATGGTCTTTTTCTTTTTCGTTTTCTGTGACCATTAGCGACACAACACAAAAGCAAAAACTAATACAAAAACAAATCTCATTTTTAAGTCACATGTTGGCATGCAGGAGTAATTTGATAATATGCAAATTTTATATGTTCTTTGCTTTCTGAGCATGCAACGAGACCAACCCAAGCCACCCTAGATAAATATTAAACTAAGTCTACTCCTACCTTGACTAGTTTGACTACATTATCCATTGGATCCTATGCTCCCCATGCTTCATATTGACTTGACCTCACACCTTACACATCCTTTTCACTTCACCTTGGAAATTGGAGGAAGCACATATTATATTTGAAAAGCCATGCTTGTTCACTTGTAAACTATACCTTCTGTTTGCATTCTACAAAACAGGTCCATAGCACTCTCGTTTCCTTCATTTCGAACATAACCTCAAATCATTGAAGTCCACGAAACACAAAGCAACACCAATAAAATTCCACCCTTTGGTCAAACCTTATTTCATGTATGCAAGTATATTTTGCTTCCTATATTTCGTGAGCCTGACAAGCCAAACCAAAAACCAAAACAAAAACAATATCACTCTTTGGTCATATATATAAAACATGCGTGTATATATATGTAGCTTGATAAGGAAAGAGGAGACACACCTAAACTAGCCACCCTACACATAAACCTAATACCCAACATGTAACTAAACATTTGACTTTGAAACATGAAGAAACATATTTCCCATGCACACACAACACATCTCACTCTTTTTCTTGTCCTTGTACTTAGTATACCCCCCTAAAACCACAAACCATTTGCTTGTTTCTTAAATACTTCCTAGGTGCAAGTAAAATCAAGATTGCATGTATCCAAGCTCAACATAAACTCTTGGTCATTAACCAAAAGTCTTTCTCCTCTTCCTCCTTAAAAACCAACGAGTCACAAGACTCATCACACATTCTCACATCTTTCACAAACCCACCTCTTGTTTCCACTCTCACAACACCAAGTAAAACTCAAACTCATTCTACTCTTTTGTTCACTGCCGAGAAGAAGAAGGACGAGAAACAAGGTTTCGGGTTTCATTCATAAGTTTACAAGTTCATTTTGGGTTAAGTGTTGTTCGGGTATAAGCTTTCGAAAGCTAGTTGGCACGTCGGGTTTCTTCTACCTCGAGCTCCTCTCACCCATTCACTCGACACTCATTCACCTCCACCCACTGTGAGCCTCGACCTACCTTCACCTCGTTTATTATTTTCTTTTTCTCTTTAAGTTTCATGCATGCTCGTATACGTTTTATGCCTCATGTATAAGTGGGTGTGGTGTTTAACATAAAGCTTGCGTAGTAGATTAGCAAACAAGCCTTTGAAAATCTACACTAAACCGGTTAAATTATTTTGGTCACGTTCGGGTTTTTGAATCGTAAGAACACAAGTAAGTCAAGACCCATTTAAGCTTACTTGGTCTTATTCTTGTAAACATTAAAAACTTGATAGCATTGTGTTTAAAGAAGAAAAAGAAGTGATAAAAACTTAACCATGCATGTACACGATCAGTACATGAAAGGGAGTTGAACAAAAGAATTAAAACAGCTAAATATAGGTTAAAAACAATAGTTCTGTAAAGTTAAACACAAAACAATGACTAGCTCAGTTGGTTTGGTCGTTGTACGTCAAGCGAAAGGTCACATGTTGAAACCATTGTGTCTTTTTTTGCCATTTATTTTCTTTGTTATACAAGTTTCACCTTTTGACAGTGTAGCCCCCCTAGTTTGGAAGACTTATCAAATTTTCTTAAAACTTATATAAGTTTATAACTTATAAAACTCTTTACAATTCCAGCCCCTCAAGTTTAATACTTGACATTGTTTTTACATTCTACCAACTATTTTTTTTTGGACCCCAAACTTATACATTTTTATAACTATAAATAAAAATGTCAAAAAAAAAAAAAAACTATATTATTCCCAACAATTTTGTTTACAATTTCGTCAAATTAATAAATTTAGTAATTATAAATCCCGACTAAGGGCGAGAATTAAAGATGAGGAGAAAATATTTATAACAAAAATTAATATTAATATTTTCTAACTTACCATCCATTAACAAATATATAAACACACTTATATCGCGTAACCATTACTAACGTAAATACTTAGCGTAAAGTATTTACCTTTATTACTTTCATGAATACTTTTTGTACTAAGTCTTTCGGTTACTCCCGAATTAGAAACTTACTCTTCACGAATACTTTTATATACTATTATATGTAATTGTACGTTTATCCATAAGCCAATACTTACAAAATATTTTGATACGATCTAAACGTAAACTGCTACGCTTGCACGCTAAGCAACATTAAACACAACCACTTGTAAACACTTGACCTTATTTACACACTTCGAGTCGTTGAGTACACAAAGCGCAAACTGAGACTTGCCATATTATATTTAGGTTGCGTGTTGGAGCTACTTGTTACTTGATCTCTTGATACTTTATTCACGAAGCTGCGAGGTGAGTTTATAGCCACATTTTTACTCTTATTTACTTGCTTTATAAAACTATGGGGTGAGAAACATGCAAAACTCTTTTCGGACTGGCCGAAAACACTATTACGTGAAACAACCTTGAATCCCAACTATGCTACCGTTAGTTCCCTTTGGGGAGGCGTGATTGTTATGAATAGATCTATTGGGGATGACACCCCCGTTCGAGTTTGACGGATAGGCAAACGTCGGACGTATATCATATCGTATTGATTGAGTGTACTGGAAATACACTTGCTGGGCTTTTATTTATCATGCTTCTAGATGCATGCACACCGTCGTAGTTTCGGTCGCATGAACTTGGTACTAGCGTAATAGCCTTTTTGCATATAGTGTCATTCACGGAGATGCTATATGTGCAACGTGGTCCAACTTGGAAACTTGATTACTTAAACCTATGAACTCACCAACCTTTGTGTTGACATTTTAGCATGTTTTCTCAGGTTTACTTATTGGCGTGGGCAATGGCAAAAGCATTCGTTGAAGACGGCATCGAAGTGTTTCCAAACATTATAATACAATTTTAATGGGACAACATATATTTTTATGGGCTTTACTTCCGTACTTTGAAACAATGTTGTAAAACTATTTCTTAAATAAATCTATATTTTGAAAATGGAATAGAATTTCTATTCTTTATTACCTTGTGTTGTGTATATTGATTTAGTAGCATCCCATGACCCGAACGCTTCCGCTGTGAAATTTTGGGGGTGTTACAAGTAGTATTACGAGGTTATGATGATTGACCATGAAACGTACTTGCTAATCATGAGATGTTGTGTAATATTTGTCATAATATTATATAACGTATACATTTGTCATAATATTATATAACGTATACATGTACTTTATGTGTTTGCATGTTTTCATGCTTTATAAATCATTTGAAAATCTTCGTGCTTTGACATGTACGATTCTTTTATATCAAATTTATTAGCAAATATTAGGATTTCATTAAACTTGTACAAAAATACATACATAGATAATAAATGTTCTTTGAATATGCAATTTTTAAATTTTTAAATGTCCTTAACCAAACAAAAATTTGGCATTAAACTTACATTAATGAAAGCTTTAAAACATTATGTGTAAAAGTAATATTGTTGAATGTATTATTCATAACATTATTCATTTGTACGTGTTGCATATTAATTTGTATTTCTTAAAAATAAGTCATTTAATGAAGGAAAAGAGCTAGCTTCTTTCCCCCCACTATATGTAGTATAGACTAGAAATAACATATGCACAAGTGTTATAACGTTTCTACATTATCTATACTATATATAAAGTGGAAAACACATTTGCTTAAAACTTAAAAGCTTAAAACTTAAAAACTAAATAATGTTGTTATACTAAAATACATTATAATATATTATATATATGGAAAAGTTGCTACAAAATTATGAAAGCCTTAACTGTTAATCAATTTCTTAATTCTTCATATTATTGGTCCATGGGTTGTGTTCCTTCTTTTAATATGCCCATTATGTGATAACGTACACTCTTGCCAGTTTGCTATTGGCCAAATGGAGGTCCAAAATTTACTGTACACCAAAATTACTGGCTAACCACTTACTAACATTCTTTCACGCAAAGTTGCAGGCTTCTCAACCACCCTCTTTGACCTCTTGGAAACCTAATACATGTACTACATAATCTTACCCATACCCTCTTTCACCTCTTGGAAACCTAATACATGTAGTACATAATCTTAGCCATACAAATGTGTAACAAAGTTGTACTAAATCATACATGTATACACCAACTATACAGTCCCAGTACCTTCATCATCTAAGTACACTATTACAAAACTCTGTTACACAAAAACCAGATAGACTACAACACTTTACAAACCCAAATCGCAAAGAAAAACCACGAAGGAAATCATCTGCATTCTACTAAAATCCTTACTCACGACACCAGGCTGCAGCTTCGTAAAACAGGTATCTCCTATACAAAATTGTACGTACATGATGTAATTATGCATTGAATAATACTGTCACTTTTGCATCTTATGTATGATAGGCTGCTTCTAACTCCCTTTTTTTTTAATGCTCATCTGATGTTTACAAACCCAAATCGCAAAGAAAAACCACGAAGGAAATCATCTGCATTCTACTAAAATCCTTACTCACGACACCAGAGTCTGAGTAAACGGTATCTCCTATACAAAATTGTACGTAGATGATGTAATTATGCATTGAATAATACTGTCACTTTTGCATCTTATGTATGATAGGCTGCTTCTAACTCCCTTTTTTTTTTAATGCTCATCTGATGTTGCAAAATCGTATATCATTATGCATTTACAGAAAAAGAAAAAAAACACCCAAAAATTATTACTGTTAAGTTAATTACCTGGATGTCCCCTGCATGTACATAATAGGTTGACTCCTTTTTTACTTTTTGCTTACATAAATCTGATATGCAACCTGAAACTCACTCCAAAAGACAAACGCCTTTAATAGTAACTTGATAGAGGATAACAAAAAGTGTATTAAATAGGTTTAAAAAAATACCTTCTACACAACGAAATTTAGAAACATTGTTTCGTGGTGGGTGTCCACAAGATACTTTATTCCTTCCAGACATAACAGCTGATGAAAGATCATGTTTTCACCATCAAAGTGTAGCACCATTATTTGGTGATGAATTTACAAACAATTCCCATAGTCTTCCACATATGGCTTATCATCAGCATCCACACCCTCTTGGTAGTGGGTGTCTACAAGATACTTTATACCTTCCAGACACGACAGCTCATGAAAGATCATGTTTTCACTATGAAAGTGTGTCACCATTATTTTGTGATCAATTTACAAAGAATTCGCGAACTCTTCCGTATAAGGTTTATCATCAGCATCCACACCCTCTGGAAGAGCATCATATTTTGAATACCAAAAAAAGAAAACTAAAGGTTCAAAATGTATCCGGGCAAAACAGTTCCAAGAAACAAATGGTAGAGGGTTTTCCAGGTTATAGAGGTTCAGAGGACAGAAATTGTCAAGACTCACGGACCAGAGGTATACTTTAATACCATAGTATGTTAGAAAATACAGATTATATGATTTGTGACGCTTTACTTTTCAACTTTAAATGCAGGTTTTAACAAAAGTCTTCCATATACGGCTTATCATCAGCATCCACACCCTTTGGAAGAGCATCATATTTTGAATACCAAAAAAAGAAAACTAAAGGTTCAAGATGTATCCGGACAAAACAGTTCCAAGAAACAAATGGTAGAGGGTTTTCCAGCTTATACAGGTTCAGAGGACAGAAATTGTCAAGACTCACGGACCAGAGGTATACTTTAATACCATAGTATGTTACAAAATACATATTATATGATTTGTGTCGCTTTACTTTTCAACTTTAAATGCAGGTTTTAACAAGGGTAAACAGATATGTGAAAGACACAATTATGAACCATTACCTGTCAACATTATTGGAGAGAAAGATTATAATGACTTTTACAGCCTGCATCATCCATCTTTGTTATGCGACCTCATCCATCCTTACATACGATCAAGCGATGGACGGTCTAATCACGATTCTGAAGGTGTCGCCGAGTACAATGCACATACTCCATGCTCTACTTCACATTAGGGCAACATTACATGCAACAACGAGTCTCGTATTCAAACCATCATTCACAGTTTGCTCAACAACTCACAAGTGCTTCAGACGAAGACGAATGTATGAAACACGCACTTTACATAATGTTCTTGAAATACCAATTCTCAATACAAGTAATCGTTTTCAAATTTACCTTGAAACACTAACACCCTCGTTTTTCTTTCCCCACTGCGGTGGGTTCTCTTACCGTCAACCACCTGCAATACATGAGACAAGCGCACCATTTAAAGATACAGTTGGTAAACAGAACAGAACAAATCGAAAAAGAAAACGTCCTAACACTTACAGTGTCATCAATGCAAATTCAAACAGCTCTAACGGTATGTCACTTTGTTTGTATTATTCGACTACTGTCACATAATGTACACACAAAATGTTTGATTCTAATATATACGCACCAATATCTTGCAGCCGTTTCAAGCTTCTACAACGATATTGGAGACTGTGACTGGAGGTGCGAACACTGCGGTGCTGCATTTTGGTACAACGAGAGGCTCAAAAGATCTACGCAACAAAGGGTCAGATATAGCAAATGTTGTGGAGAAGGAAAGGTCCATCTTCAAGAAGAAGTTGATCCACCGGAAAGTATAAAACAACTACTGAAAGACAAACACTTTTAGATAACATTCGCCCTACAATCAAATGTTTAGTATGACATCGTTCGGTCGCATTGATGTGAATCCATTAATGACGGTTCGAGGCCCTACGTCTTCAAGATTTCGGCGGATCCACCATTGGATAGGCACCACTTTGTGTCCACCGAACAATGAAGACCCACGGTTTTTGATTATACATATACGATACCGTGAATGAAGTGGACAATAGGTTAGAACCTTTTGGAGGAAGAAATTCGGGAACTTTGAAGCCTGAAATTGTTGAGAGGTTATCTGATTCTCGATGCACACAATGAATTAGTAAAATTTTGTTTAGAACGACAAGGGATATGTGTAATGATCGGCATGTGAGAATTCAAGATCCATCTTTTTAATGTCGATGGAGCCCGCCAATACCAGTTGCCAACATCAGATATTCTTGGTGCTATAGTCTTTGAAAATGGACCTGATACTCAGACAGAATATGATGTAATAATACACAAAAAAGGCGAAGGTCCTAAGAGAATTAACAAGCTTCACTCTACATACATGGCACTACAATTTCCACTTCTCTTTATCTACGGTCAGCCAGGATATAGCACAAAACTGAAACTCAGAACTCGGAATGCAAATGGCGAACAACCAAAAATGACTATGAACACCTACTACACATACCAGCTACATGAAAGGCCACATTTGTATGGGCTAATATTCAAAGGTGGAAGACTGTTTCACAAAATACGTCGTATCTGTATATTGTGCTTTAGAACAAGAAAGACTTGATTTCATAAGGTCAAAACAGAATAGTATTCAGAGTGAGTATTTGTCAGGCATTTATGATGCAATTTCAAAGGGAGATCGATGTGGTGCTGACATTGGTAAAAGAATCATTATTCCTTCAAGTTTTACGGGTGGACCACGATACATGTACAACCACTACCTCGACGCCCTTGCCATTTGCCGAGTGCTTGGAAACCATAATTTTTCATAACGTTTATGCAACGTAAAGCGGCGAAATTCAAAGATACATGGCGTTATCCGAACTCTCATCCATGACGAGTGACATTGTTGACCGTGTTTTGGCGAGAAAGTCAAGATTTTGTTAAAACTTTAAAAGAAGACAAGATATTTGGACATGTTACTGGAGGTACATACTCATTACTTATTTAAATAGGATAAATGATATAATTACAAATATAAATGTACATACACGAACAATTAACTTAATTAATTTTTGTTAATTTCCTTCATGTTGCAGTTCTTTACACAATAGAATTCCAAAAACGTGGCCTTCCACATTGTCACACACTATTATGGCTACAATCAAGTGACAAAATACAATCACCGAAAGGCGTGGACAAATTTATCGGTCTTGAGAATTGCGGAGAGCAAGCGATCGGATGGATATAAAGTTGTATCCGAAATGATGTTACACGGCCCATGTGGTCCTGCTAATCCAAAAGCCCCGTGTATGCGGGAAGGCCCGTGTAACAAGAACTTCCCAAAAAAATACAATGACCAAACATTCTTTGACAAAAATGGTCATGTACATTACGAAGAAGAAAAAGTTAGGGTTATGCAACAAGAGGGAAAATCAGATTGGATAACACTTACGTTGTTCCATACAACAGGTTACTTTGCCTCATGTTCCACGCACATAAGCGTTGAATATTGTGGGTGGAGCATGTTGATAAAGTACTTATTTAAATACATATCGAAAGGTAGCGATAGAATAGCAACACGCACCACAAGACCTATTGGTCGACCATCAACGTCGACAAATCAAAGAACGATTCAAGTAGATGAAATAAAAAATTTCATTGATGTTCGATTTATATGTCCGCACGAAGCATGTTGGAGAATACTCAATTTTCCAATACATCAGAGAACGGCCGGTACAAATACTTGCTGTACATCTTGAAGGTATGCAAAGGATAAGTTTTCGGGACAAGGAACCTTTGGGGTACGTTGTTAGTGATGAAGGAAGAACATTGACAACGCTTACAGAATGGTTCACATTCAACAGCTTATATGAAGAAGGTCGTCACCTTACATACTTGGACTTTCCTTCTGCATTTGTCTGGTATGAAGATTCAAAACAGTGGGTTGCTAGAAAAAAAAAGACAAAGTCATCTATTGGAAGACTCGCATATGTTCACCCGGCTGCGGGTGAACTATTCTATTTTAGAATCTTTGTTGTGTCACCAAAAGGTTGCTGACTCATTTGAGGAAGTTCGAAAAGTAAACAACATAACTTACCCAACATTTAGTGCGACTGTCAAGCAATGGGACTACTTAAGGATGACAGAGAATGGGACATGGCGTTACAAGAAGCAACTATTTCAGCAAGTGCATGTGAGCTAAGGTCATTGTTTGCCTACATTTTTCTATCTTGTGGCGTGGCGGACAGTGAGTCTCGGGAAAAGCATTGGACAACAATGATTGACGATATTCCGGCGAGCATCTACAATGTCTCCGTTAAAGATCTCCATATTAATGATCACGAAATGAAGGGGTATGTTCGTATGAACTAGAGTGATCCTTAACAAGCTGTTCAAAGTCACTTAGAGATTTTGGCCTCGAGTTGCCCCTAGAAAGTTGCTAGGCGACTTGGAAAGCAGTTGTTGATGGAAGAAAAAACTACAAAAGGGATGAATTGGAGCAACAAGTAATTGCGGTGTACAAAAGGCTGAATCTTGAAACAACAACACATCTACAACTTGGTTGTTGAATCATCACTAGAAATAAACAAGAATTTGTGTTTGTGTATGGGCATGGTGGAACCGGAAAAACCTTTTTGTGGAAGACAATAATCAACAAACTAAGATCAGAAGGGAAAATAGTACTGGCGGTTGCATCTTCTGGGATTGCCTCTTTGTTACTTCCATCTGGGCGCACAGCACATTCAAGATTCAAATTGCCACTTGAGCTGACCGACGAATCAATGTGTCACGTTAAAAAAAAACAATGCTTGCAAACCTATTATCAGAGACAGATCTGATAGTTTGGGATGAAGCACCGATGAATGATAGAAGATGCTTCGAAGCACTAGATCGAACTCTAAAAGATGTTCTCAGCAATGAAGATGCATTATTCGGTGGCAAATCAATTATGTTAGGTGGCGATTTTAGACAAACATTACCAGTGAAAAAAAAAGGTACGAAACCAGATATAGTGGCTTCATCAATAACTTCTTCATACCTTTGGTGTCATTTTAAGGTATGTAGACTTAAAGAAAACATGCGGCTGCTACAGAAAAAACTTGATGTTGAAGAAATCAGGAAAACAAAAGCATTCGCTTCGTGGTTACTAAATATAGGAGACGGTAAAATAGCGGAACCGTGATGAAGAAGATATAGAAAATACCAACCTGGATTGAAATCGAAGAATATTTGATTCAAGATGACGATAATGGTCTGTCAAAACTTATCAACTTCATCTACGATGCAAATACATTCTGATCAACTTGCACAAGTCTTCTGGAGAAGGCCATTGTGCGTCCTAAAACAGCTTGAGACATAATAAGCCAGAGATTCTATCAATGATAGAGGGAGAAAGCACAGTATATGTAAGTTGTTATGAGGCCATTCCTATAGCGAGATGGTGCCTCAAATGAGCTCTGTATCCACGAATTCTTAAACACACTAAAGTTCTGGGTTTACCACCAAACAAGCTTATCCTTAAAGTCGGGACACCAATTATGCTACTTAGAAACGTAGACCTAGGAGGTGGCCTGCCTTGCGGAACAAGAATGATTGTGGCAGCTCTTTTCCAACTTAATACAAGCGAAATATTACAGGCAACAGAATTGGAGAAAAAGTGTTTATTCCAAGAATTATTTTGAAGACAACTGTGACACACGGTAAATTTTCACCAAAATTTAACCAATAATTAGTAATTTATTATTACTAAGCATAAGTCATTAAGCATGCATAAGCTTTACCTGACCATTTGAGTAGTTAACTCGCGTACTGTGGACTATTGCATCACTTTTTGCATTCATATCATTTTATGAATATTTCATTTTGTCTTATGATTTAAATTGTAAGACGAGAGGTTATCTCGTTTTCCTTAGTGACCGACACAGCACGCGTACCGACACTATGATAAGGGCTCGATAAAACAAATGACAAATGCCCGTGACATGGAATATTACAAAGATAAAAATATTTCAGACACGTAACTATAAAATACCACGTTATAAAAGTTATCAAACAATGATACATCGGTCACAATTTAATATCGTGGGACACAAAATAATTAATACACCTGCAAAGACCTCTATAAGACTCAAACACAATTATGTAAGTGTAACACAAATATATACAAGTACACAAATAATTCATAAATGTAAGTACCTACACATACATTTTAACAATTTATACAAAAGGGATAATACACGTATACATACATATTTGAGATAAATGAAACTATTAAATAAACTTTTGGGAGATGTGCTCTTTGTCCTTCTCTTCCCACTCGACAAAAAAGATCGAGGAAACCAAAGATATCCAAGATCTCTTCTTCAACCTCTTACTTCTACACCTACGCCTCCTTTATAGACCGAATCTCCTAAAAGAAGAAGACCCAACATGTCCATTCCATTAACTACTCCTCTCTCTTACCAAAAACATGCAAGTTTACGTCCTTCAAATCTCCCCTTTGATGCCGATTGTAATTGAATAAGCCAAGAAGGATCAAAATAAAATCACACAAGAGATACACATCTTCCATTGTATCTACCTTGAGCCAAGATCCAAGATATGCTAGGATTTGGAAGTTAACTAAATTTGGCTTCAATCCAAATACCCAAGAGGAGAGAGTAAGTCAAAAATTACTTGGGTTCTTCTCTTTTTATTCCAGTCGAGGCAACCAAGAGTATCACACACCAAATATCACCACGAAAAGGGTAAGAAAGCCAAGTGGAGAGGATTTCTACTTGGGTGTTTTATTTGGATCGAACGGGTTCGGTTGTGGTGTTAGATATCTTAGTTGACCTTCGACTTCATCATCATCTTCTTACTTGTAAGAAAATCACTCAACTTTGTATTTATAAGTTCATAAATTTAGTTGATAATGAATGGTTAAGTTAATCTTAAAGTAAAGTGTTCTTGTTGTTAATGAAAATGTTGTTTTGTTTGGTCTCGTTTCTGTCAAATGTACAAACCCAAAAAAAAAGTTTGTTTTATAAGCCTTGTAAGGAATAAGTATCATATCAATGTTTATGGTGTTGAAACTGGAAGTGAAGTGTTGCCATAACACTTGGTTTTGTACTCGAAAACTTGCGTAGTAATGTGACCGTAGTAGCTTGTATCAAATTAATTAATAACTTTCGGTTATAAAAGAATTATTTGTCATCTCAATCGGTAGCGAGTTGCTACTTGGCTCGACTGTGAACCCCCCTTGGTGCTCACACCAAGTGACGTTCATTTCGTAAAATTTTCCACCGACAAAGTCATAAGCTAAGTAAACCCCTTCTTTTGATTTTTGTTAATTAACTACCATTCGAACAAGAAGATAAATAAAGGTGAAATGTGGTCTAATATAGTAACATAAGAAATGTCGTGAAGTCATAAGAATGCACGAGGATGTTGAGATAAAACCGGGTTGAGTAGTACTCAACTATTGTATAGTCTTATCGTTCCCTTGTTCTAACGTGTTAAGTTAACATGTTGTCTCCAAAGTACTCTTATATGGTAGCAATGGCAATAGGTTGTCTAACAGGTCATGAGACCGAGACAAAATTTAGTAGACACATTAGTGTCGAACCCGAAACCCTCGACCATTCCTTTGTGTCTAAGTCATGCTACAAATTCCCTTGGTACAATCTTGCTTTTCGAAAATACTGGGTATCTCTTAACCTTATTTTTGGTCCTAATCCATGTCTTCTACCCGACATATTTTTTTATATAATGTTCGAAGTCCAACTTTATCATAATGAAATTAATCTTCTTCTTGTCTAAATGATTTAACAGGCCAGTTGCCACTTTCGCACTAAAATAATGGTTTATCTTTAGCCCACGCATAACATATGTCATTTGAATACCGTTTGCTTTTCTAGTTGTGTTGTGACAAACTAACGTGAGTCTAGTCGCATACAAGCGCTTAGAAATCTCAACTTCATAGTCAAGTCGTGATATATTCAAGTAAACCCGAGTCAGAACTATGTATATCAAATCAGTGTCAAAAGAGAGCGATAACTTCATATTTTCTTTTTATCTTGATACATGTATTTTGCACCTAAAACCTCCTCAAACTGTGAGTATAAAATTCAATTGGACACTAGCTCAAGAAGACCTCTAAACCAAAGATGGGCCACAACCCTTTTCCTCCGTCTGAGAACCCACATCGGGCCTAGACCCAGTCCGAGTACCTGCGCTAACTACACTAGGGCCATAGCCCATGAAGGTTTCGGGGTGTTCGTTTGGGCTATCTAAACTAACTCGCAAGATAAGACTTGAAACATAAAACAATTTTCTAGCAATAAATAAACCCATTCCCGCGTACTCAAAATATACTACATAGTTATATATATAAGCATACACGAGTTAGCGAGAAAACAAGTGCCGGATTCATTTAGGAGACAACAAGTGCTTAAAAACATGTTCACTTAAGGGCCCGTCAAAACTTAGCGTCAATGTTAAAACATATTTATGTCAAGTAATTCAATAGTCGAGAAAATTATAAATATTAAGAACCAATTTTTGATAAACAATTGATGACTAATATCATCGTCATATCATGTAATAAATTCAAAAATCTTCAAATTTAACGTAAAATTTCTAAAACAATTAGAAAATAAACCAACCAATATTTGATTTTTGACGTTACTAACATGTGTCAACTTAAATAAGTATATATACATTATATACTTACTAAAATGATAACGTAAATATTTTCAAACCAACTATTGGATTTAACATTGTCATAGTGTCAACATGAAAAGTATAAATACTTTCGTACACTTCCTAGTAAGACCACTTAATCACTTTTACAAACTGAAGTTTAGTTTTACTTCAAATATAAAAACAAATGAACTATTTTAAGTAAGCGATACTTAAAAACAATGAACTAAAACATTGCCCTCCTTATCTAGGTCGCGTGTCGGGTGCGGCTTCACAACATTCACTAGATCCCACAATTGGATTGCACATTTGCCAAGGTGAGTTTCATAGCCCCACTTTTACTTGATAAACTGTTTTATACATTTTGGGGTGAGAAATATGCAAAACATTTTATGGACCAAAACTATCGCATGATTACTATTACGTGGTTTAGCCTAAGCCCTTATGTCCCTAGAGAATGCCCTTTTCATGAACCGTCAATTCCCCATTGGGAAACGCGAATGTTATAAATAGATCTATTGAGGGTGACTCCTCCGTTCGGTTGGCCATGCTTAGGCCAAAGCGAAATGTATACCATGTCGGAACCGAGTGTAGAAGGACAAAACACTCGCTATGGGCCCCTATATTGTATGACATCTTTTAGCATACAGAAACTGTCGTAGTATCGGTTGCATGAACTTAGAGCTAACGTAATAGAATTTCATCCATATATCATTATAATGAGTATATGCCCTTGCTTATGGTCCAAACTTACTATTTTAATCTAAACCTATGAACTCACCGACTTATAGTGACCTTTTTAGCATAATTTCTCAGGTGCTTAGTTGTGATCATTGATGCAAGGCAAGAGGCGGATAAATGGTCGTAGAAATTTCTAAGGAAGAGTTTTTACACCTAAAAGATGTTTTTATATTTGGACCACTGAATTTATGGGATGTGCCCATTTATCTAAACAATGTTGTAAGAAAATGTTTTAAACTACTTTCTGAAATCAAACGGAGTATGTATTCCGTTCGTATTACTTGTGTTATGATTCACCAATTTCGTAGCGCTCCCGAGATAACCCGTATGCTTCCGCTAAGCCAAATTTGGGGTGTTACAGTTGGTATCGAGCACCAGGTTATAGAGAACTAGGTACATATAAACCCTAAACTATAACTATTTTTTTTTACAAAAACATCACTCTGACCGCCAGTTTACGCTTGTCTTACTTACCATATTACTCAAAGTTAATTTAGACATGGTGCATGACATATTGCCTATTACATGGCTGCATGACATATTGCCTATTACATGACATGACATATTGCACGTCTATTAATTCATGCTCCATATCTATTATAAGTATATTTTTACATATACTTACACATATCACCGCCTTGTCACGAGACCATGCCTTCCCTCACTCAAGCGGATGCGATGGCACAGAAGGTTTGTCACTGCTGAGCGCATCCGCCCTTTCTCAACTCACTCGACACTGGAAACCCGTGCAGGGTAGTGTATCAAGTTCACCAGAGGGTACTACCCACACTCCACTGCTCACTTCCAAATCATCACTCTTGTCGGTACTATACCTACAAGTTCCACTACTCCTACACTCTCACCAAAACACCAAAGAGATCCACTCCCGGTTGGGAGGTACACGCTACCAAGAGAATCGTCTCTCTACATCATCACCATCATCTTCGATACATCACCTCTAGTTCGATTCGAAGTTGGGGAAACCTCGGGAGCGACCCTGCTAGACCACCAACCCTCGACCGCGGTTATGGCACGCCTAACACGCCATGAAGAACAAATAGAAGAAATGTCGGATCATCTGGGGATACTACCAGAAGAAAGGATTGGAGGGATCGAAGAAGTGGTAGGAGAACTACAAGCACTTGGTGAAACACTCAAGGAATGCTACAACGATTTTGGGACAGCAATAGAAGGAACCCGTGAGAAGTTAAATGAAGTAATTGCCCGTCTCGAAGACCACATTGAAAGGTGTGCTCGCAAACTCCGGGAGACACCGGGGACGTCTCACGAGATTGAAAGTAGGCTAACGCGGTTGGAGACCGTTACTACAATAGCATTAACGGGCAGGATACACGGAGGTGTCGTAAATTTCAAGGCGATACTATGGAGAGTAGGGCAAATGAGGCCAACAACAAATTTGCCAGAATGGAGGCCCAACTCAGGGAGTTAGAAGAATGGAAGACAACTTAACAAAATCAACTCGGGACAACATCGGGAAATGCTTAAATTTCACTTTTCAATTGTGTTAGATGTTGTGATGAGTGGTTTCAATAAAAACGCTTGTAGTAGTCTTGTTGTATGACAAACTAGAGCGAGTCAATGAACGCATGTTATATATCGGCCCTATGAGCCATGAACCTCCTTAGAATGTAATCAATTTATTGTGACGAACGACTATGCGTAGTAAACAACGACTTGTGAGTTATAACCTTTTGTTAAAACTCGCTACAACCGAGTCTCGCTTTCTTAATGTCATCTTGATAGACTAAGATTACGCTATATTCAGATCAATACAACACGGAAAATACTTGATTGAGAAGTAATATACGTTATCTCCACCACGGTCCTCACACTTATAGAAAACTTATTGTAGTCAAATTCTTGTGGTTGAAGGAAAATGTTTCCGATGTCGAGCGTGAACATAACCACCACCGAAATCTATTAGCGGATGAGTTGCTGCAAGGATTGCTAACTACCAAATCAATCACAACATCAACAACCTCATCCAGGGGAATAGGGAAGAAGAGGTTGGTAAGACGCTCACATCGCGAAATTTAACTTACCAAGATTGACGTACACCACCGGCATTTGAGGGGATTGAAGGAGCCAGAAGTTTGGCAAAATGGCTAGAAAGGATAGAGACGATTTTCCTTGAGCGAGAATTGCGCGGACAATTGTAAGGTCAAGTATGCTACTTGCACCTTTCGACACCAAGCCCTCACATGGTGGGACATTTATGTTCGATTAGTAGGAATAGACGCGGCTTACTCACTTGTTGGGACACCACGAAGAAAATGATGATTGCGAATCTTGTTCAAGAAATGAACTGCGGATGATGGAAAGGGAACTCTGTGGACTATCTATGATAGGGAATGACCTCGAGGGTACACCAATCGCTTTCACGAACTAGCCCAACTATGTCCTAACATAATAGGACCTGAGGAAAAGAGACTCGAAGCATACTCTTGGGGATGTCCTTCGGAACTCCGAAGAATGTTGTTGCATTCACGCCCACTGTCACCCGAAGCTACCGGTCGACTCTTAGATTGACAAAGTCAACGCCTCAAGGCAAGGCAATGAATGCTGTGGTAGCAAGAGGAACTGGAAATATGATGGTGAGGAAGATCAAATGCAACAATCGAGCAAACGTCAATGGATCTGAGGTTAGTACTACTAAAAACAAGCGGGAAGTAAGGTATGCCGGGACAAAACCCAAGTGTTATATATGCCCATATTATCACTATGGAAAATGCCCTATACCTTGTGGGATTTGTAAAAAGGTTGGGCATGAGATAGAAGATTGCAAGCAACTCTATAGGGAAACAATGACATGTCATAAATGTGGAAAGAAAGACCACATCAAGAGCATGTGCCCGGATAGGGAGGGTAAGCGTGAAGGCGACAACCGTCAAAACAATTTCACGAAGAAAGAGTGAAGAATTGTTCAAGCTCCCAAGGGACACCATGGAAGAAACTAAGTTAGCTAGAGTTCTTTGGTTGTAATAAAGCTTAGATTAACTTTCAAGTCATAATCTACTTTAAAGTACTTCTCTATGAAACTTTAATGTACTGAACCTTTCCCCTAGTAATGTATCTGTTATTGTCATTGTGCCATCTTGATATATGTCCTCCCCATGACCGTTTTCACCATAACATTAAGGACTTCAACCATCTTGTCTTAATGAAAAGATTTCCTCCGAAGATAAGAGAACGTGATCTTGGATATCCAACTAGTCTCTTTGACAAATTAGTATCACCCAACGGGTTGTTCTAGAAAAAATCCACATTCCAAAAAAAATTGCGAAGGTATTATTACCAATACCGATAAGACCAACTCAAACTAATACTTCGCAATCACGAATCCAACATTTCATTTCTCACCAAGTTGTCATTATTTCACACATCTTGGTCAAACGAACTATAGGCCATACCGACAGAGTTGGCCGGCCTAACAAATCTTATAAACCATCGCATCAAAACTTAGCGCTTGAACTCTTACAACATCTCTGATGACCAAAGAATAAGTACATCAAGATTTAGATTATACCAAACAACACGTCACCGGTCCCCAATTATACATAGCACGATCACCTATGTATAATTCGGGAGGAGTAGCGTCTGCGGACATGGCTAAATTCTTGAAATTCTTACCCAGTCATGATAGAGGAAATGCTTAACTCACTATCGCGAAATAGAAAAGTTCGTGTTTACATCTCACGTCAACACCCCACCTTAAAATGCCATACATTTCGCATTACACGGGAATAGAATAGACCGTGCCACCTAAGAGAAGAAATCTTCTATTAAGGAAAGCGAATATGAAGCGATTGAACCTTCGACAATGAATTAGCCCTATAGAACAGGGACTGACGCGAATATACGGTTCATACTTAGTATTTTACCACCTACACTGAACCAAGAAAGGAATAGATCATCATACACACTAGGTCAACCCAACAAGCACCTACTCACACCACGTAAGGAAATCGTGTGGTGCACCTTTTAGACATACGAGTATGAAAGAGACTCTACCATTTATGGGAGGCGCTTTACACCGTAGTGAAAGCTATCGATTCAAAGAGGAAAATAATGGTACAGAATACTCGACGCCCCAAAGATCCATGAGGAGCACAACGCGATGTACAAATTAGAATCGAAATCTAACATGACCACACTAGGAAAAACCTAGAAATATTATCTCCACTACACAAGAGCAGTACGGTTACACCGACCACGATGTCTTACGGGTGTGCGGGAGCGAAAAGGGAAGTTGACCATGTGGCGACACCAACAATTGTAGTGCATAGCGTCGTTCAATTACAGCGTTAGTACTCGGCGCAAGGCAAGACCATCGTAACCACATATACTTCAAGCAACACCTAGCAAACAAAACCTTTTAAAGCGGATCATTTCAAGTAGTATCACTCAACGAAAGAACCGACAAAATAAAACCCTTACGACATAACTGAAAGCGAAATGGAACTTGTAAAAGACGAAGGGAATCTTATCCCCAAGGACCAACGTTGAGACCCACTTCATGAAGGGATTTGTAATCTCATTATGTGGGAACTTCATTAAGGCCAGAAGTTTTACCCATCTAGTGTCCGGAAAAGATGCACCCTGAACCAGAAAGCCATTATGGGTATCGAACAAGAAGGCTGGAGATTGCCCTAAGTCAAACAATACTTATCATGTTCGAGAGGAAGAATCCAAAAACAATCAGGAACCATCAAACCTACCTGTACAAACCGGAAATTTCAAATAGAAATGGGAATGCATAACAATAAATTCTAGTCCCAAGACACCAAGGATCCTTAACGATTTTGACTCTATGTGGGTACAAATTGATCATCCCCTCAAATTCACCTATTCCTACCAGACAAAGAGAACAACAACATGAACAAACTTGCAAGGATTGCTCAAAGCAAAGCGCTACAAGTCGTAGCATTTCAATTCTCTCCATCCCAATTAGCGACAACCAGTCACATCGAACTTTCGAAGACCACTCCAAAAGTTCTTGGGAAGTTATCTCGAAATAAGTGCCACCTACAGTCTTTTCGACCGCTAGGTGAATGAAAGTACCATTCAATCTATAGAAACTATACTTCAGAAATGAGTAACTTGTTTGAGAAATGAATGGGCGGAAAATTTCCTAACCAAATCCTTTGCAGCGAAAGATCACCTCATAAGACACCGTAGGGTCTAGAAGCTAATCAATCGTGTTCGAGTTGAGACTAGCAAGGAACGGTCCAATGGCTCCAAGCTTCTATCAAGGACCATTAATAATAGTATCGTATCGAGAGGTTGAGTACAAGCGACTCCGATCGGCAAAGTCAATAAAAATAGGACTAAATGACACATAAGGTTTGAGTCGTGAAAAGGATTGAGGTGTCGACTCGAGCGTAAACCATTTTAACCAAGCGCAAAGGCTATACCTTGTTTCGTAAGATCTATCGGATCCTCTCCAAGACCAAGCTAGTAGTTACCAACTCGGATTACCATTAGGACTATACGTTATGCCCACACATTCTAATGCGCAACTTCGAGAAAAGCCAACTCAGCGGCCAGAACTAATTCAAGAAACTCTTGAGAAAATTGTGCTAACCCGAACCGTCTGCAAACAACATGTAATCATTAAAAGAGATACGGACGAGGCGAAAGCCACTTGAGTTTCAAGTGGGAGATAGAGTCATGATAAGATTTTTGCCACGGAAGGGCAAAGTCCGTTTTGGAAAATGGTGGAAAGTTGAATCTTCGTTACATTGGACCTTTCAAAATTTTCGCAAAAATAGGACCGGTAACCTACCAACCCGAAATTTCCACAAAAACTCAACCCTTTGCATAACATGTTCCACATGTGAAACTCGAAGAATTGCCTTACAACGAAACTCTCACCGTTCCAACAAAAGGAATTCAAACCGACAAAAGATCTAAATTTTGTCAAGAAACCCAATCGAAATATTGGGTTAGAAATCAAAGCGGCTTATATAAGGCCGCACTCTATCGTTAAGATCTGTTTGGAACTCTCAAAGAGGTCGAAATACAGCGTGAACAAATCTTGATTCAAGCATAGATACCCGCACATTTTCTCTACTTCATCAAGTAATTCTAACTGAAAACCGAGGACGGTTTTCCCTCCTAAGGCGGGGAGGATGTGACACACGGTAAATTTTCACCAAAAATTTAACCAATAATTAGTAATTTATTATTACTAAGCATAAGTCATTAAGCATGCATAAGCTTTACCTGACCATTTGAGTAGTTAACTCGCGTACTGTGGACTATTGCATCACTTTTGCATTCATATCATTTTATGAATATTTCATTTTGTCTTATGATTTAAATTGTAAGGCGAGAGGTTATCTCGTTTTCCTTAGTGACCGACACAGCACACGTACCGACACTATGATAAGGGCTCGATAAAACAAATGACAAATGCCCGTGAGATGGAATATTACAAAGATAAAAATATTTCAGACAAGTAAGTATAAAATACCACGTTATAAAAGTTATCAAACAATGATACATCGGTCACAATTTAATATCGTGGGACACAAAATAATTAATACACCTGCAAAGACCTCTATAAGACTCAAACACAATTATGTAAGTGTAACACAAATATATACAAGTACACAAATAATTCATAAATGTAAGTACCTACACATACATTTTAACAATTTATACAAAAGGGATAATACATGTATACATACATATTTGAGATAAATGAAACTATTAAATAAACTTTTGGGAGATGTGCTCTTTGTCCTTCTCTTCCCACTCACGACAAAAAAGATCGAGGAAACCAAAGATATCCAAGATCTCTTCTTCACCTCTTACTTCTACACTCGCCTCCTTTATAGACCGAATCTCCCAAAGAAGAAGACCCAACATGTCCATTCCATTAACTACTCCTCTCTCTTACCAAAAACATGCAAGTTTCTGTCCTTCAAATCTCCCCTTTGATGCGCCGATTGTAATTCGAATAAGCCAAGAAGGATCAAAATAAAATCACACAAGAGATACACATCTTCCATTGTATCTACCTTGAGCCAAGGTCCAAGATATGCTAGGATTTGGAAGTTAACTAAATTTGGCTTCAATCCAAATACCCAAGAGGAGAGAGTAAGTCAAAAATTACTTGGGTTCTTCTCTTTTTATTCCAGTCGAGGCAACCAAGAGTATCACACACCAAATATCACCACGAAAAGGGTAAGAAAGCCAAGTGGAGAGGATTTCTACTTGGGTGTTTTATTTGGATCGAACGGGTTCGGTTGTGGTGTTAGATATCTTAGTTGACCTTCGACTTCATCATCATCTTCTTACTTGTAAGAAAATCACTCAACTTTGTATTCATAAGTTCATAAATTTAGTTGATAATGAATGGTTAAGTTAATCTTAAAGTAAAGTGTTCTTGTTGTTAATGAAAATGTTGATTTGTTTGGTCTCGTTTCTGTCAAATGTACAAACCCAAAAAAGTTTGTTTTATAAGCCTTGTAAGGAATAAGTATCATATCAATGTTTATGGTGTTGAAACTGGAAGTGAAGTGTTACCATAACACTTGGTTTTGTACTCGAAAACTTGCGTAGTAATGTGACCGTAGTAGCTTGTATCAAATTAATTAATAACTTTCGGTTATAAAAGAATTATTTGTCATCTCAATCGGTAGCGAGTTGCTACTTGGCTCATTGTGAACCCCCCGGTGCTCACACCAAGTGGCGTTCATTTAAGTAAAATTTTCCACCGACAAAGTCATAAGCTAAGTAAACCCCTTCTTTTGATTTTTGTTAATTAACTACCATTCGAACAAGAAGATAAATAAAGGTGAAATGTGGTCTAATATAGTAACATAAGAAATGTCGTGAAGTCATAAGAATGCACGAGGATGTTGAGATAAAACCGGGTTGAGTAGTACTCAACTATTGTATAGTCTAATCGTTCCCTTGTTCTAACGTGTTAAGTTAACATGTTGTCTCCAAAGTACTCTTATATGGTAGCAATGGCAATAGGTTGTCTAACAGTCATGAGACCCGAGACAAAATTTAGTAGACACATTAGTGTCGAACCCGAAACCCTCGACCATTCCTTTGTGTCTAAGTCATGCTACAAATTCCCTTGGTACAATCTTGCTTTTCAAAAATATTGAGTATCTCTTAACCTTATTTTTGGTCCTAATCCATGCCTTCTATTTGACATATTTTTTTTATATAATGTTCGAAGTCCAACTTTATCATAATGAAATTAGTTTTCTCCTTGTCTAAATAAATGAACAGGCTAGTTTGCCACACGGTAAAATAATGTTTTATCTTTAGCTCACGCATAACATATGTCATTTGAATACCGTTTGCTTTTCTAGTTGTGTTGTGACAAACTACGCGAGTCTAGTCGCGTACAAGCCTTGTCGAAATCTCAACTTCATAGTCAGTAAGTGATATATTCAAGTAAACCCAGAATTGAACTATGTATATCAAATCGAGTGTCAAAAGAGAAGCATAACTTCATATTTTCTTTTTATCTTGATACATGTATTTTGCACCTAAAACCTCCTCAAACTGTGAGTATAAAATTCAATTGGACACTAGCTCAAGAAGACCTCTAAACCAAAGATAGGCCACGACCCTTTTCCTCCGTCTGAGAACCCACATCGGGCCTAGACCCAGTCAGAGTACCTGTACTTTGCGCTAACTACAGGGCCATAGCCCATGAAGGTTTCGGGGTGTTCGTTTGGGCTATCTAAACTAACTCGCAAGATAAGACTTGAAACATAAAACAATTTCCTAGCAATAAATAAACCCATTCCCGCGTACTCAAAATATACTACATAGTTATATATATATAAGCATACACGAGTTAGCGAGAAAACAAGTGCCGGATTCATTTAGGAGACAACAAGTGCTTAAAAACATGTTCACTTACTTGAGGCCCACATCAAAACTTAACGTCAATGTGAAAACATATTTATGTCAAGTAATTCAATAGTCGAGAAAATTATAAATATTAAGAACCAATTTTTGATAAACAATTGATGACTAATATCATCGTCATATCATGTAATAAATTCAAAAATCTTCAAATTTAACATAAAATTTCTAAAACAATTAGAAAATAAACCAACCAATATTTGATTTTTGACGTTACTAACATGTGTCAACTTAAATAAGTATATATACATTATATACTTACTAAAATGATAACGTAAATATTTTCAAACCAACTATTGGATTTAACATTGTCATAGTGTCAACATGAAAAGTATAAATACTTTCGTACACTTCCTAGTAAGACCACTTAATCACTTTTACAAACTGAAGTTTAGTTTTACTTCAAATATAAAAACAAATGAACTATTTTAAGTAAGCGATACTTAAAACAATGAATTAAAACATTGCCCTCCTTATCTAGGTTAAGCGTGTGGTGCGGCTTCACAACATTCACTAGATCCCACAATTGGATTGCACATTTGCCAAGGTGAGTTTCATAGCCCCACTTTTACTTGATAAACTGTTTTATACATTTTGGGGTGAGAAATATGCAAAACATTTTATGGACCAAAACTATCGCATGATTACTATTACGTGGTTTAGCCTAAGCCCTTATGTCCCTAGAGAATGCCCTTTTCATGAACCGTCAATTCCCCATTGGGAAGCGTGAATGTTATAAATAGATCTATTGAGGGTGACTCCTCCGTTCGGTTGGCCATGCTTAGGCCAAGGCGAAATGTATACCATGTCGGAACCGAGTGTAGAGGGACAAAACACTCGTTATGGGCCCCTATATTGTATGACATCTTTTAGCATCTGAAATGCGTAGTATCGGTTGCATGAACTTAGAGCTAACGTAATAGACTTTCATCCATATATCATTATAATGAGTATATGCCCTTGCTTATGGTCCAAACTTACTATTTTAATCTAAACCTATGAACTCACCACTTATAGTGACCTTTTTAGCATAATTTCTCAGGTGCTTAGTTGTGATCATTGATGCAAGGCAAGAGGCGGATAAATGGTCGTAGAAATTTCTAAGGAAGAGTTTTTACACCTAAAAGATGTTTTTATATTGGGACCACTGAATTTATGGGATGTGCCCATTTATCTAAACAATGTTGTAAGAAAATGTTTTAAACTACTTTACGAAATCAAACGGAGTATGTATTCCGTTCTGTATTACTTGTGTTATGATTCACCAATTTCGTAACGCTCCCAGATAACCCGTATGCTTCCGCTAAGCCAAATTTGGGGGTATTACAACAACAGATCCGAACATACCTTTTATATTCAAAAGGAAACAGTTCCCGTTAATGTGTGCTACGCGATGACTATAAACAAGAGCCAGGGGCAATCTCTAAGCAAAATTGGAGTCTACCTACCGGAACCTATATTCGCACACGGTCAACTTTATGTTGCACTTTCAAGAGCCACAACACCAAGCAGTGCGAAGATTCTTATAAAAAAACAGAAAGGGCACCCACCTAATGCAACTAAGAACATAGTATACAAAGATTTTCGAAAACAATTCTTGAATCAGAGGTTTAGATACTTAAAATTAACCTGCCTTTGAATAGTTAATCTCATTCATAACATAACTCACCTTTTGCATTACCATAATTGTTTGTCTAAAATGATTCTTCTTTTCATACATTTATTGTCCTAACATTTGTGAGCATTTCATTACCACAGTATGCAGATAACCCCTATTGAAGAACTCAAACCTGGAGACAGGGGTAAATTGATCGAGGCGAAGGTATACCGTGCATGGACAGCTAGAGACCCTCCAAGCACAACTGAAAAAGGAATCCGTGCAATCTTATTAGATAGACAGGTACTATACAGAAACTTAATCTACGAAAATTTTTACATTCACTTTATACTAACAATATTTAACATACCTAGGGTACTCCAATACAAGCAAACATAGATCTCGACGACATTTATCACTTTAAGCATCTTCTTATACCTTGAAAAGCATACCAAATATCAGGTTTCCAATGTGTTAAGACAGATAACTGGCAACAAACTCTTCACAACAAAACATCACTCAAATTTGCTAGACACACAAAAATGGAAGCCATACCAGCTGAGTCATTCCCAAATCACTATTTCAGCTTTGTGTCCTACAATCAACTACCTAATAAACTTTGGGACCCACGCGACAGAGGCAAAAAAGAGTATCCAGTCCTTACAGGTACACACAATCATTCTATTTCATTTTCGACTACTACAATAAAAAAAATATGTTTATATGTGTAACTATCTTCAATTTGGCAGACTATATTGGATGCTACATTACATCAGGAGAAGCACGAGACGTTGGAGACCCTAACAGAAATCAGTCAAGAATGAGGAAAGTAGAAATTCAGAATCTCAAGTAAGTCAAACTTAAAGTTATTGTTACAAACCCCGTACAATGCACACTAAATTCATAACACAAACTTCAAACCCCGTACAATGCACACTAAATTCATAACACAAACTTCAAATAATGTACTTCAACAGTCGAAATTCAATTGAAGTAACACTCTGGGATGACCTCGCTGAAGACTTTAAAAAGGAAGCTATCAAAGAACTTGAAAGGCCTATCATAATAGCTGTTACTTCATGCAGAGTTTCAAAATTCCAAAAAAGAGGTAACTTTATTGCTACTCAGAAACACGTTTGCATTACTTATAAAAAAATGAACAACCATTATGTAACCAACACTTTTCTATCTACAGAACTCCAACTTTCATCAACACCGGCCACATACTATTACATAAATCCTAACATACCACAACTAGAACAATACAAAGCAGCGTAAGCTTCATATACCTACACCCAACATTGTAAACACTCTAATTGTAAACATATTTGACTAAACAATATCCGTATGCAACAGTTACAGAGAGCTACACCAGGAGAAAGCACCCTTATGTGTCACAAGATACCGCTTAGAAGATGTTGAACAAGAGAAAAACAAAAATCGTATTCCATTAGCAATACTACTCACACATAATCCAGAAGCGTACAGGGTCAGCAGCTACAACTAATGAACATCTATGTTCTAACATGTACTACATAATACACCAATATATGACATATTGTTTTCTGATTCTTTACTAGGGGGTGCGGTTTAGTTGTCAAACAAGAATTATGAATCTCAATAAGAACAGAGACTGGCACTATCCTTCATGCAATGCCTGCACACTTAAAGTCACAGAAACAAACGGAACCTATGAATGAGACCATCATGGGGTCATACCAGCTCCTAACTACAGGTAAACAAACAGCAAACAACGGCTACTACTTCTATCGTCACCTGCTTAACTGACTCATATTTATTTATGCAGATACAATTTCAGAGCAATTGTAACAGACGGTACTGCAACAGCACAATTTGTATTCTTTACACCTAAGGCAGATGAATTTGTAGGTGACTGTGCAACATTGGTTAAAGCGAATGAGAATCGTGGCCCACGACACTTCCCACAAGACTTAGAAGCTATTGTCGGCAAAATGCATACATTTCAGATTCACTACAATCCTACTTGCAAGGAAGGATACATTGAATTTGTGGTAAACGAAATATTTGACATGAAACCGCCAACAAGACAAATTGAAGGACAATCTTCAGGTACAAACAATAAATTGCCATTACAAATTACAATCCACATGTATGTTGTACCTAAAACGTAAACACCAAATTATTTTACACGGCAGGTGCACCACCATTAACACAACACCCGAATGCCATTGAATACAATGCACCAACAATGACAGAAATTCCAGCTATGGAACAGGAAGCAGAGAATAAAGCGCCATCAGACTATCCACAAGGTAATAAAGTTTCAAAATTAAAACAGGTTATGGTAAAAGAACAGACACGGTCTGAAATATTCATTTACATTTCATTGCATAATAAATTTTTTTTTCACAAACGACAGCCACCAGCATGACTGAACCAACAAAGGAAACTCACACAGACAAACAAAAATAAGGAGGTAACAAGATATCAACAACTACGAACCACTTGGTACAAATTCTAATTTAACCTTAAACACTAACTTCCTTCTTTTAACACTGCAGAAACAGCAACGCCACCACCGCCATACAGTGGGATGCAAACAAGATCAAAAGCAGACATGATCTCTGATAGTGGTCACAAATCAGTTAGACGCCCACTTTTCTTGGAAGAACCATCGGACAACAAAAAAAAGAAAGCTTAACTTCAAGGACACATGCGACATCTTTTGATCATAGTTGCACACTACCGAAGTGCAGACTAAGGACAACAACTTATGTATATATCCGTCGCTATTGCTTATGTAAGTAGGTATCGCTACTAGGACCACTTATCCGCAGTGACTTATATTAGTATCTAAAACTACCAGCACTAGCTGTCTACAAGTAGCTTCAGATATAAACAGTTGTCCAACCCTCTCTTTTGTATAACCGCTAGCAAAAACTATGTAACATAACTTTGCTGTTTAAACCTAAGCTACTAGACATAGCACTTCTTAAATGACCATCCTTTACAATAGTAGCATCCCATTTTAGATGTTTTGCATATGTAGTAAACACATTTCATAGTACTCAATTGGAAGAAAATATTATGAAAAACAAAAAATTAATTCCCATCTATAAAAAAAGCGTAACTGACAATTGAAAATTTCAAGCAAACAACAACACATTAACAGAATCGCATTTTTAGCATAACCCACAAACGAATTTACATATAACCCATGATTGAATAATCAACAAACCATAATTTCCATAAGAAAAAAAACAAAATAACAAAGTAAATAGGAAATATGATGAATACACTACTTTACCTTTGTCTTCTATTTAAATGATTCATTCTCTTTGAATAAATAATCATGTTGTCGGCAATCACTGGCACCGAAAACCACCATTGTCATACAAGAAACACATGTTTAATTTTTAGAGTGAGACCAGGGGCGGAGCTACCGTCTGCCTACATTTTGCACATGCCACACATGGAAATTGATAGTCAGGTATTCATTTGCAGGTTTCCTTTGATTGTCAAATACGAAGTATTTCATTTGTGACGGTAAAGTATTCAATACACCTGCGGCCAAAATTATCTGTATACATAAACCTAAGTTATCTGTTAAAAGAAACATGTTGGCCCAATTCAAAGTAAGCCCAACTAAAAAAAGAAGAATATTTGACTCCAAAATGGTATTAAGTTATCTATTATTATCTACCTTACCTAATACTTTATGTTACAAGCATAAAATGTGAACACTCACGTTTTACGTTTACAACCTTACCATCATTTTATTGACAACTATGTTAAATTATTTGTTTCTTTGTAGACCATTTTGTATTCACATCTTTAACAACAACACTAAATTATAGCATAGGAAATGCAAAAAGTGTTTCAAAATGTTGTATTTCGTATCATGTTATCCGGGATTTTGGATATTCTCGACTCATCCAAAGGCTACAGTTATTTTCTGCTACATATGCTCAAAAATCACTTTGTGAATACTCAAGAATCTTACATGGAATTTTAATTCAAATGGTCTTACCAAAAATGGTCAATTTTTTTTTTTTTGAAAGGACATGTGCCAGATTGATCAATCAACAAAATTAACAAAAAAATTAAACACCCCGCAGCAACGCGCGGGCAATTTTACTTGTTTACTTATAAAAGGCAACAAAATATATTAAATATCTAAATATTTTATTACAATTTAAACCACTAACTTTATTCACTCTCACTTATTCTACACCCATATATTTATAAAAAAAAATGCGCACATCAATTAATGTTATTACTAATTGTCATCGGTATGCGTGTGTAATCATCTACTACGTATTTAATTAATGTGTAGACAAAGATAAGTTAGCATATAGATTCAAGAATTTACCAAATATAGTTTTCTAAAGATAACATTACTAAGTACTTTTGGAAACTTAATAAAATAATTTTGACCAAGTAAAAATGACTTGATTTAAGTTATATCTATACTACTATATAATACAAATATAAAATCACCCTCGACCTTAACCTAAACTCAATTAGTCACTTGAATCTAAACCGATGGTTATCTATCTTAACCAAACACCACATCTCCCATATAACTTGCAAATCTAAGTGTTTGCCACAAACATAAAAAAACCTAATCACGAATCAAAATTCGACGAAGCTCCCGTCTTACTTTTCTTTTAACCAAAATCCCGTCTTAGTTTTCTCTGGACCTAATATTAAGCATAAAATAGCTGCACTGAAACCACTCATTTTACCTCAACTCTCTTGACACCAATATTTTGAAACCGATTACTATCGACATACAAATCCGCAAAACCTTTCCTCATTATATAATGAATGATTTTGGATCTAATTCCTCAAATTCACTCAGAAAAATCAAAGTGATTTATAACTTGGCTAGGCAATGGAGATGGAAATTTGGGATTTGGATATTTTAGATCTCGATTTCACATGTTTTTGGAACTTTGATTTGAAGCCATGGTGCAATTGTTTTCGGTTTTGAGTTTTGAGTTTTTTTGAGAAAAATATCACGGCCAAGTATGTTCTTTTTGTTTTAATAATAATTCATTTATTTGATATTATGTTAAAGTAATGTATGTCATGGAATTGAACGAATTTAACTCACATCCTATTAGTGGTATGTTTCTTTGGGTTTTTACAAAATTTACAAGAAAATGTAACATCAGAAGTCAAGTATTGCAGGAATAGAACTTCATGAAGAATCAGTTAACAAGGTAAATAGTTGTATTATATTATTAAAGGTCATTGTTTTAGATAGGGGCAAGATTGATAAAACATAAAAAGCCAAAATGTACACCTATGCAAAATTTTGAAGTCTTTAAATTCATGTTAATAGAAAACGATTCAAATGTTAGTAAGTTTAAACATATGTGTTTCATAAATGATGTTTTTCAGTTTTATTTAAACATGCATTAGGTCAAATTTGGTGTTATGGATGCACTAACAAGGTTATTTGTCAATGTTACTGACTTATATATAACAAATAAGAAGAATTAGAAGTTGAATCGAGATATATTTAGTTTTGCAAGAAAATATTGAATAATGGACATACAGAATTGCAGAATGTGTACCCATGTTTTATTCCCCATCCTGGAGTAAAGGATGCATGGAATTTTCTTATATAACAATGTAACCTCTGTTTTAGTTCATTTGCTTATATAAATAGTGTGGTAACATAAGATGTGTTTGGAATCATGAGGGAGGAGCAGATATGCTAGAGCTTTGATTTAAGTTAATGCGGCTAATGAGTTTCATGATACTCTGGTGGTGGTTGTTCCTAAATTAAAAGGAAGTGAATATACAAAAGAAATTATCCGTATTGAACAAGAATGGGAACCCCCTCGATGTAGTACATGTTTGTTATATAGTCACCTTCTTGATGAGTATCTTAAAGCTACTCCAAAACGTGTAGTTAATGCGGTTGAAAAAGGCAAAGGTCCGGTTTCAGGAGCTACTAAGGAGGTTTCGAATAATGGGTTTACTACTATCAAACGAAAGGGTCCCACTTATAAGCGGGTTTTTGGGGTTTCTAAGACCAAGAAAATGGAGTATCAGCGAGTTGCTCCTAAGAATAAAAAGGCTTCTCCTCCTAAAGACTATACTAAGGAGGCGTCTAAATCTAAAAAACTAAGTAAGGATGCTAAAGTGGTTAACACGTCTAATGCTTTTGATGTTCTTGGAGATTTGGATGAGGATCCTAATTTTCATGTAGAACCTAGTGTAACATTTATTCAAGCAACGTGAATACTACTACTATTGTTGATAGAGGACATGTTAGTAACGATTCGGATTTTGGTAATGGAATTGGGAACATGGATAAACAGACAAGTGCAACTATTGATTTATTTGGGAGTCCAAGTACTACATCTCTTTGAAAAGATTAATTAGCTATAAACTCAAATAATTGAGGGAAGCTTGTGCTTCTGGGTGATGATTGGAAGCCGCTTCCTATGCAAAAGGAGGCTATTGTGGGACACTTGGGAAACAATGAGAGCATCCCTAGCTCATCCAATGTTGCTCTTTTTGTTCTTCCAAATAGCACACCTGACATGGTTAATGATGGAAAAAAGGTAGGTAATCCATTTTATAAGGTTGAGACTTTGGTTATTTCGGATAGTTATAGTGGTGATGATGAAGTTCTTGAGGACTAAAATGAAACTACTAGTTATATGGCATTTGACGGTGCTAAAAGTGGTAGTAGAGCGGGCATGAAGAGCTTATATGAGCAATGGAAGGAGGATATCTATGATCAAGACCCTTATGATGATGATACCTTTGATGGATATAGTTTGACTAGTGCCCAAATGAAGTATCCTAACGCATATGACACTAATCTTCGTAGGTAAGATAGGTGTTTCTTTTATTTTGCATAAGTATGGCTTGTCATTTCTTATGCTAGTTTAGGTCTTAAGCATTGTAGGCGCGGTTGGTTTGCCTTTTTGGGCTGAGGTGTGAGACTCATCCATACCTGTTGTACTTAATTGTTTTTTTTTTGGAGTAATAATATTTTACCCGGGTAACCCTTTTACCGAAAAAACAAAGCACTGCAATTCCCAAACAACGAAAATGAACTATTAAGCTCTGGAATACATTTGACTCAAGACTAAACATAACTAACGTCTAACATGTCTAGTAAGTCTAATATCATAAGCATCACATAATGTCAGTTTATCTTGCTTAAATATTCACATTCATCCTCATCATATTGATTCTCATCATAGTCTTCCTTCCAACACTCATATAAACTATTCCCACTTCCACCTCCTCCTTTCGAGGAACTAGCAACCTTAGGATGATTAGATGCCATAAACTTCAAAGTTCCATAATCATCCTCAATCACATCAATGTCACTTTCCTCTTCATCCATAACAACTTCCTTTCTTTTCCCAACATTCTCTTTATCTTTATTAGTACCATCGTTCACACCGGTTTTATCAATACTAGTACTAACAATGCCACAAGAGGCAGCAACACCAACATTTTCAACCATATTAAGAGCCTAAAACGAGTTTGAAGTAACTATTTTAGTACCAGTAAGATCAACTACATGAGAATTCTTATTCACGCCACTAGAACTAGCCATATTAGACTTATTATCTACTTTTTCAAACCATTCAAATCAATAATCTTATCAACCTTAGCATTATCCTTCAGTTTGGTTTGCTTTGAATCCTTCTTCTTTGAAGTCTTAGGTTGAACAGGTCTGTAAGTAACATGTGACTTAGAATCAACTGGTAAACCATGAGCGGCTTGCCTAGGAGCCTTCAAATTCTTCAAAACGTCAAACACACTCTTCTATGGAGATTGGTCAATGATTTTTTTGGACAAATGTCCAAAAACCATGCACGTTGAACATCTAGTGGGTTTCCACTCGTACTCCACACGAATAGTAATCAAAAGATATCCATCACTTTCAATTTTAGGCACTTCCACAACAGGAGTATCTTTCAACTCAATGTCGGCACGAAGATCAATCATGGCGCTCATGAAACAGGACTGACCCCATGATTCCATGCACATAAAGGCTGTATATGTATCTAACATCAAAGGGGTGCCAAGTTTTGTAGCAATAACACTCAATCCATCCTCCATGTATGTTGTGATCGACACATCATGGAGTTTAACTCAAACCGGTATACTCTTTAAGTTCCCCTTAGAAACATTCGTCGTAGGAGACCATTTACGAAGAATCAGGTCACATTAAGCGTCAAGCATAGTACACCTTCAATTATTGCTTCCAGACCCATTTTTGAGTTGAATTTAATGAAGAAAAAATGCCTTCCGTGTTCATCATAATTCGAACAAGCCCAAAACTACTCCACGCATTCTTAACATAGTTTTCAACCATCGAATACACCACTTTCTGACCCAGAAAAACCCCACAGACAGTATTCTCAAAACTTTCCTTAACCTTGATAACATCAAATAGTCCTGAATATTAAGTGTCAATTTCCCCCGATAATGCTTGTAATTTATATCATTTATATGGATTTACGCTTGTTTTCCATTGTTTTCCACTTTCAAGTAAATTACGAGCATTGGAGCTAAAGAGACGCTGGAGAAATATCTATAGATTTATCACAATATGCTACTTTGAAGAAGTTACGGCGTAACTCATCTCTCACATTACGCCGTAACAAACGCGTGACTCAGAAAACCAACTTATCAGAAGGTTACGGCGTAACTCTTCCCAAAGCTTACGACGTAACTATATTAAGTCAAATAAGGTTCCACGCCGCTGATACTTACGCCGTAACTATTACCTCAACTACGGCGTAACCAATTTTATTGAAGACTACGGCGTAACCACTTATAAGGTTACGCCGTAACCAGCAGATCTAGTGCAAAATACGATGAAATAGAAGGTTACGACGTAACTCTTATATTAGTTACGCCGTAACCGGATCGGCCTATAAATACCCCCCGAATTCCAGCATTTCTAATCATCTCATTCCACACACAACAACCAGAGAACGTGGGAAAAAGCTCAAGGCAGGTCTAGAAGAGCATACGGAGATGTCTCCAAGGGAGAAATCACTCCCCTACGATAAGCATTAGCATTTTATATTTTCTTTACTTTCAATTCATGTATTCCGTGCCTTTGAATATTGAATTGGTTTGTATGATTAATATGGCTGGCTAAGCACCTCTGGGTGCTGGCCTAGTTATGATTCCTTAATTGTTTTGTTTGCATTTACTTTACTTCCGGTATAATTATTTCTAAGTGTATGCATGCATAGTTTATTGGTAGCCACCTTGGTTCATAGTTTTGAATGGCGGTAGAAGCCAATTGCCTAGGAGATATGACCAACCTGACCCAAGGTGAAGCGGACTGAGACGAAGGTAAGATATGACAAATTGACGACCCTTTCTACTTGTGCGATTTGACCAACTGATCACCTATCGTTTGGATGAACTTAAGAATTAGGGGGTGGGTGTCTAAGTTCCTAACGATCGGGCACTCACTATTATAAATCTAGCATGTAGCGGTACTTAATGACTTGGCTTAGGGGACTAGGAACAACAGGACTTATGACGGGACACCTGACTTCTTCTGTGGTGGCATCTTTCTTGATAGGTTAGAGGCGAATTGACGAATGCTGTCCTCTCGAAATTGACCCCACCTGAAGTAATTGGAAGTAAGTAGACGTAGACATTACTAGCTAGGAGGATTAACTAGGTTAGCACCACTCTCCTCTATTGATTTCCCTTTATCCATTATTTGCTTTTATTTGCCTTATTCTGCTTTAGTAGTTTAATTAATTAATTCCCTATCGAAACCTTTATTAATCTGTGACACCTAGACTTAGTAATAATCCAACACACATAGCTCTTGGGACGACCTCGGCTTTACCGATTACTACACTACACACGACCGGGTACACTGCCCGTTAGTGCATTATGGTAGACCATAGGTATAACAAGTAACTATAAATATTAAAACATGGTCAGTAAAACCTGCATCAAGTTTTTGGCGCCGCTGCCGGGGAGTTATATCAGGATTAATATTAAGTCTTTCATTCCGTTTTAAACTTTTCTATTATTCTCACGATCATTATTCGAGTTTTCAAGTACCATGGAAGTTGTTAACATTGATGATCTCACTCTTGAGGAATATTTGGCATTAACAAGGGAAGAACAAGGACCAGGGATTGTTAGGCCGGCTATCGCAGAAGATGCTCAATTCGAAATCAAACCTCAATTCATGAGGGAATTACGTGCAAATCCTTTCTCTGGAAGCATCAACGATGATGCCCGTGAACATATAGACAACGTTGAGTATATTGTCAGCCTATTCAAAATTCCCAGAGTCTCACACGATGCTATCATGTTACGAGTATTCCCTATTTCTCTTACGGAGCGCGAAAAATGGGTTGATTGATTACCTTTTGTCAACACTTGGCCTATCTTAAAAAAGTATTTCATTTAGAGATACTGTCCTCCATCAAAGACGGCTAAGCAATTGGAAGAAATCCATAACTTCAAGCAAGAGGGTGATGAAACGTTATACCAAGCTTGGAAAAGATATAACGAGTTGTTATACAAATGCCCTACTCATGATCTCAACAGCCAACAAAATGTGAACGTTTTCTACAAGGGTCTGAACATCTCCTCAAGACAAATGATTGATTCTCAAGGGCCGATTCCTGGTATGACACCCACTTTGGCTTTAGAAACTATTCAAAAGATGGCAGACCACTCTCACAAATAGCACAATGGAGGGAGCAACCGAAGTAAGAATGGAGATATGAAAGGCCTTGCAGCAATAAACAACAAATTAGAAAGCCTTGGAAGAGAAATGAAGAAGCTCAAGGAAAATGTGCATTCCATTCAAGTAGAGTGAAACGGGACTCCATCTACTAAAGAATGTTCCTCCAACGAGGAAGTTAAAAGGATCGGAGAAGTTAAATATGGAAGAGAACCCCCTTTCAACAACTACAATAATAACGGGCCCAGATATCAAGAAAAATCCCCAAGATTCTACACAAGAATCAACAACAATCCTCCTAAACCTAGCCTTGAAGAAATAATGCATAGGCACATCGAAGAATCTACGAAAAAGGGAGATAAACTCAAGGAATGGATGGTCAAAGTGAAGGAGGACACCAATATGAACCTACGTAACCAAGATGTTGCGATTAAAAACCTTGAAACACAAATTGGGCAATTGGCTAAAAACCTTGAAACGAGTAATGCTAAAGCCATTGCCTGCAAGGCCATATTTGCACAAGATAAAGCAAAGAAAGATCAGTGCACCTCCTCTATCACTAATGATCTTTCCGGGATTAACTACCTAAGAGAGGATGATAAATCGGAAGACGACGAGGTCCTGCCAAGCCAACTTCGAGAAACAGAATACGAAAAGTTTTCTTCTTCCTTGCACTATTGGTAATATTAAGATTCCGCATTAGCGATTTGGGGGCCGGGGTAAACCTTATCTCTACCACTTTATTTGAAAAAAATAAAACTTACCAATTTAAAAGAAACAACTATTATGATAAAAATGACTGATTCCTCTAAAGCTGTACCGAGGGGAATTGTGAATAATATGCTTTTGAGAATTGGAAAAATTTTCTTCCCAACTGATTTTGTGGTTATTGACATGGGGAAGCGGGAGGCTTACAACTTAATTGTTGGAAGACCTTTTCTGGCCACTTGTAGGGCTCAAATTAAGGTTTTTGAAAAACAAATTTCATTGGGAACTGAAAATGAACGAATAACTTTTAGTATGAAAGAGCATTTAAAACCAAAAGTTGAAATTTCAAATAATGTTGATGTTGTTAATGTTCAATCGCTAGATCCCGCTCTATATCCTATTACTAATGATAGTAGAGAGAATGTTGATAATTGTAAGCAGAAACAGGAAGAAATTGTCCAAAGCATTGAGGAAACTCCGGTTCCAAACAAACATTTTAGCAACCCTATGTCAACCAAGGATAGAGAATCAGTGACAGCACGGCCACCGTTTACTCGTCCTCAAAAATGTGAAAGAAAGGCGAATGAATGGATATACCCTCACAAGGGAGAGAGACATGATATTGAATTAGCATTGGAAGATTGGTACAAAATAAGATTTGGGAACTCAAAAATCCATAAGGGACTGGTTAAGCAGTATAAGTAAACGGTACAAGATCTAGCATAAGTAATACTAGTAGTCTTATTGCTGAAGATGATGACCGGGGAAAATCATGTGATGAATGGCTTTCACATGAATTTGGAAAAAATGGCATCCGCAACACTACGAGGAAAAAGGGGTTTGACAAATGGATGAATGAGTGCCAACGAGTGGTGGAAGCCAGCCAGGTCCAAAGGCCCCCTTAGAAGCCCCGCGGCTCTGAGTCTAACTTAAAGACTCGAAAATAAAGAAAAGTGCTCTTTCGGGAGACAACCCGAATTATCCCTTTCTTTTGTTTTATTTTTCTTTTGTTTTATTTCCATTTCTATAGGGTTTTGTGTTTTCTAACCATTTTTGCAGGAAACGAGGAAGTAATTGCTGCTGCAGTTTGCTGATCTGACCAAAGTTACGGCGTAACTCATATATGTGATTACGCCATAACCAACCTTTTAGCAGCATAATTCTTGACCCATTAATCATTACGGCGTAATACCATCTCTGTGGTTACGCCGCAACCACTCGCTGCGGCTTATGTCGAGGTTTTGCGATTGGCGTAACTCCTTATAAGAGTTACGACGTAACCTTCCTCTGCTTTAATTCTTTCATTTTAAAACGCAATAACCTTGTATTAGTATTTTAAATGAACTTTGTGGGTGTGTTCCTGTAAACCCTCACGAGACTTTACTCGTCCACTTGGGACACCAAGTGGTTTAAAAGGCTTGTTGCATATGCTAAATGCAACCGTGATTCCTACGAAAGTGAGTTAGGTTTTTTTTATTTTTCATTTTTTCTTTTTATAATTATGCTTGTCGATATTGTGATTTCAGGGATTGAAGTTTGTTCATGATGCTTATCTGAAAGGCACGTCTCTTTTCGTGAGCCTTCTTTCTTTATGGAGCAAATTTCAGGGAAGTTCTCGCTCTAATTCTACTTTTCTCTTCACCTTTATTTAATGCTTAGTACAAAAGGGACTTTGTACAATTCAAGTGGAGGGACGGGAGTAGAATTATCTCTTGAACATTATTTTGCCCTCGTTTTTTCTAGTTTATTTTGAAAAATTATGTCATTTTTAAAATTTTGACATGTTTTTCTTAACCTAACTAGATTAGACCTTAGCCGAGCACATACAACCATTGATATTATATGGTGAGATTAGCCTTATCCGTTTCCAATATTTTACCCTAAATCCACCAAATTATGAGTGTGCCGGTAGCTTGTAAACTTTAGAACTTGGCCTTTGCATCATTTCGAGACCATAGACGAGGTATGTTGAGTTAGCTCGATGTATTTGGACTTTTCAGTTTTAGAAGGCAATATTATAGGATTATCACCCAAACAACCTACCATTGTGTGTCTATCGATTAGTCACCTCGACTTCTCGACCCCCATGTGAAACCCTTTTGTTGCACTCACCTTTAGTGCAAGATACCCCTAGATACACCCATCTGAGCCATTCCTTTCATTTTGTTAACCCGATATATTGTTTCGATACACCTATACACCTTAGCCTACCCTGTAGTCTTTATTTATGATTGGGAAGTTATCATTTGCCTAAGTTCAAGGTTCGAGTGGAAAGGTTCGGAAATCACGCTTTCATCGACAACATTCCTGAAGATCATTGCAGACCCCCCGAATTCCCATTGTTCATCTTAAGTTGGGGGATATTATGTTTAGTATATATTGTTATGTTGAAAAAAAATTGTTATGATTTAGTTATTGTAAAGTGCGATGTTATAAGCACTATATTATAAGCCTTATAGATTTAGTATCGAGGAGGCCACCTCGGTCACATTTGAAGATTAAAGTTGGTAATTATGCCAACGATTGGAGAAAAGGTAGTGTGCCCATCACGACGTCTTCTAATGACACATCTACCTTATATTTCATGATCCGGTTTCTTGACTTCAAAGCTTGAACTTTGGGCGGATGGTAAGTGGTGATGACTTGGTTATAGATTTAGACTACCTGCTTGTTTTTTTTATTTTACACCATTTATATCCCATGTCTTATCCTACCCTTTAGTCATGAAGCATGTCTAGGTGATGCAGCAAGCAATCTTTGGTGTCTTGGCCATGGATTTGGTCATGTATCATTGATTTTGTCCACTTCGCCGTGACATGTTAGTAATGACGAATCACCCCTTAACCTTTGTCGTGTCTACCCATATTGCCTTCGAGAATTGTTTAGCCCTTAACTCTAGTGGTGGAGATTTGTGTAACCGCCAAGCTTATGATAGAATACATGCTATGATCAAAGGATTGAGTGATCACCTTGAAATTGACACTTAGAATAGTTGAGAGATTTGAGTGTTTTGTTCCCATTTCGTGAGGTGTTCACCTTTGTTTTATTCTAGCATAAGGGATTTGTAAACTTATATTTTCCGGTTATGGGAGATATCTTTTTAGGAATCTTTCTAATAAGGTCTACTTGAGGGCAAATAGAGTTCAAGTGGGGGATATTTGATAACATCAAATAGTCCTGAATATTAAGTGTCAATTTCCCGATAATGCTTGCAATTTATATCATTTATATGGATTTACGCTTGTTTTCCATTGTTTTCCACTTTCAGGTAAATTACGAGCATTGGAGCTAAAGAGACGCGGAACTGAAGAAATATCTAAAGATTTATCACAGTATGCTACTTTGAAGAAGTTACGGCGTAACTCATCTCTCACATTACGCCGTAACTAATGCGTGACTCAGAAAACCAACTTATCAGAAGGTTACGGCGTAACTCTTCCCAAAGGCTATGACGTAACTATATTAGGTCAAATGAGGTTCCACGCTGCTGATACTTACGCCGTAACTATTAAGGTACGCAAGTTTGCACATTTCTTACTAGGTTTGCCATTAAAACTATTTCCAGCATTACTCAACTTAACCCCACATGTATTCAACGGCTTTCCATCATCACCCAAAAGCACAAGTTTTCCTTCCAGCATTTGTTTTTCAATGTTACTGATGCGCGTACGAAGCGCGTTCGGGGTCAAAGGAAACTTACTTTTCTTCGAGCAAGTTTTTCAACCACCTAGGCAGTGAACCTAATCGTTGTAGTGTAGTATTGGGTAAGCCTCGGGAATTGATATCGTTCTCTAGGGGAATAGGAATGCTAGTAAGAAATTTATGACGAGAATGTGGGGTTAGGAAGATTCTTTTTTATCTTTTTTATGGGTTTTTTAGAAAGCTAAGGTAAATGTCTCGGGGCAATTGGTTTGGGGGGTGGTACTTCTACCGATTACTTCTACTTATCTAATTATCTAATTTATCTAATTACTACGGGTAGCTATATCTATTTGATGTGTGCTCGTATGATGATTAAAAATGTGTTTACCTAGATACTATTACTCCCTATTTATCTTTTATTGGTAGGTTGAATTGTCACACCTTATCTTAACGCGTTGTATTCCTAAGGCCGTAGGGTATGCGTGCCCCTTAGTTCTTTGAAGTTATCTCTCATTTATGACATACGAAGTCGGAAAGCCTAAGCTATTTCATTCATAAGCCACACATTCATAAAGCATACTCAAGCATTAAATACAACGAATGATGCCTAGTTGCACTCCTAAGCTAATTTACAATTAAGATAAGAAACAACCTAACAATAATCAATAACTAGGTTTCATAGATCTAAGCAAACACACAAGAAATTTAGCTAGACATAGTAAACAAGAAAGCATACACACAATCAATCGAATTCAGGATAGACATAATGATACTTTGGATTAAAATACTTATCTCGATGTGCAAAATAGGGTACGGGACCCTAAGATACTGTCCAAGTCGGACTACAAACGAATTAGGATTTTTACTCCAAAAGTCTACCTCCCTAAATGCAGAAAAATCGAATTCTAAATATAGATTTACAAGTGCGACGGCGTCACCTTTTGCATGGGACGCCGTCAGCTCGCCGTCATTAGGGTTTCTTTTTTGCCAAGTCATCGATGGGACGGTGTCACCTTAGAGTTGTGACACTATTAGTCTTCAGTTGGGACGTCGTCTTGATTCTAGATCTGGGCTGTCTGAGTAGAAAGTTGTACGTGACGTCCTTCTTCTTTAGAACGTGACGCCGTCATGTTATAAGTCCAGAATTTTCACTGAGCCGTCGCGTGCATGTTTTGATCAAATCTTCATAGAGTGACGGTGTCGCCCTTTAATTGGGACGCCGTCAGGTTCTGTTTGAGCAGCTTGAGCGGCTTTGATCTTGACTTTGCCGTTTTCTTCATGTATTTGCTCCTTTTCATCCAAATATGCTTCATTCCAGCATTTTGATTCCAAGAGACCTAAAAAGTGAAAAGGAACGAAATTAAGCAGTAACGGATATAAAATTGGTCGATTTAGAGCTTAAATGACCCCCTAAAAGCGTACGTTTTAAATCCTTATCAAATATCCCTACACTTGGTATTTGCTTGTCCTCAAGCAAATGTGCTTTTGGTCAATCAATTTATAAGTTAGGAGGCATGAAGCATTGGTTTAAAATAGTTCATAACAACTAAAAGCACCGCAATAGTCATAAAAAGCACGGAAATTATACACTAGCTCCTCACAAGTGGTGTTTGGATTCTCTCATCTCTCGGGTTTATATGAAATATAATATATGGAAATGGAAGATAAACACTCATTACCTGGCATACTACATAGATTACTATAAGCTTGAGAATATATCATACCTCCACCGCTTTGGCGTAAGCACCTAGGAACAACTATCTAAAAGGTCTTTACAAGGGTTGTAACGTTAGGCTTACGGTGGGGAAATAAAAGGTTTTGTTGGATGGGGGATATTTAGTGGTGGCAAGTCAAAATCTTATGTTACAAGCATGTAAAGCGTGGCGTTCCTAAGCCAAGACTCAACTCACTAACACTAGATAACTTGAAACAAAACAAACATAAATTAAAAAACATAAACATAAAGATAGATATAGGATGGTAGCCGTATGTTTTTCCTTCATTTTTTTATTTTTTTTAACACTCTCTCTCTCTTTTTTTTCTTTTTTTTCGATTGTTTTCATACATTTTTACTCTACCATCCTCTATGTTAACATCAAAATATAAGGGATTTATAGGAGCATCCCTACACTTGAGTTTTTATTTCTTTAACACTAATTGACCCGATTTGAAAAGATCAAAACACTTGGAGTATTTAATTACGTAGACAAAGAGAATTTGAATTTATCGTTCTTTCCCGTTACTCCATAAAATATTACTTTTACCCATGAGTCCCAATCATCCCAAAACTGTGTATAAAAGATATGACTCGACTTAGCAACCATGCAAGTAACTAGATATTTGAAAAATGATAACAATAATGCACTAAAGGTGAGTGCATACAATGTAGGCTAAGGCTATTTGGGTGTACATTTGGGGGTGGATTGTAAACAATGCTCTTCATTGATATTCTGGAAAACCGAAACATCACGAGAACCGCGAAAAGGATGGGCTCTGAGGGGTTAACTAGGGGTATCGTGTACTAAAGATGAGTACATCGCAAGGGTGTGGGGTAATTACTCAACCATATGGAAGATGTAATTATAATACAGGTTTCAAATAAGGGTTATCCTAATGCCTCTTTTCATTTAGTTATTTCTAACTACACAAGTGTAGTCTCACTAGCGATCTCGTAATGCATCACAAAACAAGTTCTAGAATTTATTATACTACCGGTACACTCTCTAAGCATTAAAGGTGAATGCTTTTATTCCTAAAGATCTAGGGGCGAACCTCACATTTTTGGGGTGGAATTTGAGTGGTAAACGGTTTTTGTGCTAGTCATATAACTCCTATCCATGAGACGCTTTATTAAGACTAAAGTTTAGCTCGTGCATGTCATAAAAAAATTTAAATTTGGTGCTAAATTTGCCCTAACGAATATTTTTCATAGTTTATTACACAAATTACCAAGGACAAGACAAATGATCAAGTGAGTGAATAGTTTCTAAGTTCCCGTTTTATTCTCCCTCCCTACACTTAAACTGAACATTGTCCCTAATGTTTCCCAAAAGTATCAAAGTTATGATAAAAGAAGGTAAGTAAGGAAAAGAAACTAGTACTCCCCTGATTAACTCGGTAGGATCCGTGTGAAGTTGAGGTTAAATTATTTTCCAAGAAGAATGCATAAGTGATAAGCTTAATCCAATTAGTGTTTCTTCTTCTTGCCAAATATAACCTGCACACTTATGAGAAAACAAACGAAGCCCTCGCGTAAAATCGACGGTAAAACTATATATGACACAACTACACTAGAAAGCAAGTAAGATATAATACTTGTGGAATGGATGTTTGCAGTTTTTCTGGAAATATAAGACCTGAGAATTTCCAAAAATTTATAAGTAGCACAGAAAATGAAAAATTGTGAATATGTTTCTGCTTAACCTGACGTCGTCAGGCTTTAATCCTGACGCCGTCGGGTTGTCCTGACAAAAAGTGGTATGCTGCGTTTTTGGAAAAATCGAAAAATTACATCTTTAAAGCCTGGAAAAATTCCTACAAAACATCCATTATGACTCGATACAAGCATTTGACTCTAACAATCACACATATATATCAATTTCACTAGTTGTAATTCTCATGTTCATGTTCTTAAAAACGTAATGTGATCTTCCCTACACTTATCTTTTTGTAAAATACCTTTATATGTAATTAAGACGAGGTTAAAAACAAAATAAATCATTTTCACAAAGTCTAACATGAGAATAAACAACAATTAAAAAGATATAAGACACACAAACAAGCAAACAATTAAGCATGAGTTGCCTCCCACAAAGCGCTTTTCTTTATTTATGAGTCTTTTAGCTAGACTCGAAATCGTGCTCATACGTTTTCTCGTTTTTCATCCTCAATGAAAACTCTATCATATTGACAAAATTCTCATCTACTCTATACCTAGGTCCTAGGGTCAAACAATCCCTATAGTAGAGCCTCCTCTTCTCCTACATAAAGTTCAAGCCTTTTTCAACATCTTCTTTGCTCTTTTCCTCAAAAGCTCTAATATTATCTCGTTAAAAGAGAGATAAAGGGCCATATCCGTTCATCTTCCAAGGCATCCTATATGTAATTTCATCGTCCCCTTCTATGAATCTAACCGTTCCTACGGACTTTTTATAGCTCAATTTAGATTATTCAACAAACGGTTTTCCTAACACAACTTTGGATAAGCTATGGTCGATGACACATCCTATATCTTCTAGGACCATAAAATCATCTAGGTAAGTGAAGTTTCCTACAAAGACATGTACATCCTTGAACCTTCCACAAAATTGCAAACCCTACCGGGATACTTAGGGTCCCTCCAAATCTTAAGTCGCGCATTCATTATGTCATTGTAAACAGTTGATGACATCACATTGATGGGAGAGTCCGTATCTATGTAAGCGTGATCGACATTCCTATATCCAATCATGCAAGGGATTTTGATATTCCAAGGATTTCCTCTCCTAATCTTTGGGCATATTCTAATGATGGGTGATCGAGGATTGTCGATTATGTATTGGTGGTATGCAACTTCTTCCTTAGTGGGATAGCAATTAAAATATGCACTAGTCTCCTCATTCTCACTTTCATTTACTAAGTCATTACCTGAACTATTGCTAATCATAGAGCCAACAATCGAGGCGCTAACCGCTTTCTCAACAGCGTCCCTAATTGTATTCTCAAATACCCCACGTAAATCTTGAAGCTCATTAATTCTAACATTACGGTTGCGACGATGGTTGGAGGGGTGTTGGTCAATTGGTTGTGTTTTGAGTGGTTGGATTGGTGGTGGGTTATCGTTTGGTGGTGGATTGGCACCTTCCATGATGAAAAGTAACAAGGTTACGAACAAGGACATGAAGAAGGGGGATAGACTACAAGGAAGCTAATGAAAATGAGAAAAATCTTACTTGATAGGAATCAAGCAAGGGAACCTAAATTAGATAGAGATCTAACTAGCTATTCTATTCCCCGGCAGCGACGCCAAAAACTTGATGCGCACGCACTAAGCGTTCGGGGTCTAAGGAAACTTCCTTTTCTTCTAGCAAGTTTTTTAACCACCTAGGCAGTGAACCTAATCGTTGTAGTGTAGTATTGGGTAAGCCTCGGGGATTGATATCGTTCTCTAGGGGAATAGGAGTGCTAGTAAGAAATTAATCACGAGAAGGTGGGGTTGAGGAAGATTCTTTTTTATCTTTTTTATGGGTCTTTTAGAAAGCTAAGGTAAATGTCTCGGGGCAATTGGTTTGGGGGGTGGTACTTCTACCGATTACTTCTACTTATCTAATTATCTAATTTATCTAATTACTACAGGTAGCTATATCTATTTGATGTGTGCTCGTATAATGATTAAAAATGTGTTTACCTAGATACTATTACTCCCTAGTTATCTTTTATTTGTCGGTTGAATTGTCACACCTTATCTTAACGCGTTGTATTCCTAAGGCCGTAGGGCATGCATGCCCCCTAGTTCTTTGAGGTTATCTCTCGTTTATGACATACGAAGTCAGCAAGCCTAAGCTATTTCATTCATAAGCCACACATTTATAAAGCATACTCAAGCATTAAATATAACGAATGATGCCTAGTTGCACTCCTAAGCCAATTTACAATTAAGATAAGAAACAACCTAACAATAATCAATAACTAGGTTTCATAGATCTAAGCAAACACACAAGAAATTTAGCTAGACATAGTAAACAAGCAAGCATACACACAATCAATCAAATTCGGGATAGACATAATGATACTTTGGATTAAAATACTTATCTCGATGTGTAAAATAGGGCACGGACCCTAAGATACCGTCCAAGTCGGACTACAAACGAATTAGGGTTTTTACTCCAAAAGTCTACCTCCCTAAATGCAGAAAAATCGAATTCTATATATAGATTTACAAGTGCGACGGCGCACCTTTACATGGGACGTCGTCGCTCGCCGTCATTAGGGTTTTCATCTTGGCCAAGTCATCGATGGGACGGCGTCACCTTAGAGTTGTGACGCCATCGGCCTTCCGTTGGGACGTCGTCTTGATTCTAGATCCGGGCCGCCTCGAGTAGAAAGTTGTACGTAACGCCCTTCTTCTTTAAAACGTGACGCCCGTTATAAGTCCGAATTTTCACTCACCATCGCGTGCATGTTTTGATCAAATCTTCATAGTAGTGATCGCCGCTTTAATTGGGACGCCGTTCTCGCTTTGAGTAGCTTTGATCTTGACTTTGCCATTTTCTTCATGTATTTGCTCCTTTTCGTCCAAATATGTTTCATTCCAAAGATTTTGTTTCCAAGAGACCTAAAAGTGAAAATGAAAGAAATTAAGCAAGAATCGGATATAAAATTGGTCGATTTAAGGCTTAAATGACCCCTAAAAGCGTACGCTTTTAAATCCTTATCGTTACTAATCTTTTATCTAACGCCAAGATCGCCTTCAATACGTTGGTCTAAGATGCGGATCCTATACCTATGTTCAGGTTGACATCACCTTCTTTGTTTGATACGTGATAGAGTCGCAACAGATTGTCCAACCATGGTTTCTAAAGGATGAAATGCAATGTTCGCATGAATTACCGAATCCATCTCGTCTGAACCATTAACATTAACCACACTATTAGAATTCATAACACCAGCATCTTGCATTGACGCGTTACCAGAATCCATCTTGTTCGACGCATTCTTCTCCTTTTTCTTATCTTTTTTCCTCCCCCACCACCGCCCGTAAAACTCTTTTCCATGATCACACCATACACAGCTACCAGCGCTAATTCATAATAAATGAACCAATAATCACGAGCATAAAACACCAGCAACAATTAACGAAAAGTTAAACCCTAAAAAATTAGGGTTTAAAACAATGCACTATAATGCTTAAATGTCCTTCATAATTAACGAAAAATGATAATAGAAAATCAGTACAAGAATAATCAGCAAACCAAACCCTAAGCTCAAATAAAAAAGAAACACTAGAAAATTTGAAACCCCAGAATCTGTTCTTAGTCGATCTAACCAGATAACTAACCAAGAAAATGATGTAGAACTATTAGAACAAACACTAAGAATCAGAAACAATCAAGGGAACGACGATTTAGAATAAGAAGTTGTTAGAGTTTGCTTGGACGCCCTTTTTCACCTAAGGGGATTATCCTTTTTTTACTTTCTTTATTGCAAGGAAAAAAAACACGTCATCTACTTAAGGATAATATCTTAATCATCGACCACAAAATCGAAAACACCAACAAAGCAACCTTGAAAAAGCAACATCAACCGAGCCTGATTCATCCAAAAAATTATTATTTTTCTCCTCCTCCTCCTCCTCCTCCTCCTCTTCCAAATTCTTGTTCCCTTGAGCGTCCTCCATTTGGTTGGTGAGATTGTCCTCCATATTATTCAACTCATCCATGATCAACTCATTCACAACTTTCTTTGAACAAGAACGTACACACGGTCTTCTTGTTGTTAACATGAACTAGTGTTGGACGACCAAGTGGTTTCACGCAAAGCCCATTTTTTGTTGGTATTTTCCTCACAGGAAGGTTGTTGTTATAGTTGGTGACACATTGAAAAAACATATTTTGGTTTGGTAATTAGTTTGAGCTTCTTCCATGTTCTATCCCAATAGTTCAATATATGGATGTCCAATTGCCACTCGATATTTCATGGCCCCTTTAATATACAACGGTTGATTAAGTTTACAGAGCTAATATAATGTTGAGAAATATATAAACCCTTAAAACAAAATGAAAAGAATGCATTAAGCCATTATGTACGATTTATGCTCTAGGTTGAACCGTTTAAGTTTGAAATATTACTATTTGTTTTTGAATGAAAGGAAAGATGAAGATCACAACTAAAAAGAAAAGCAAAATACCTGTCCATTGGATTTGATACAAGACTATGTGAGCCCGGGCTGAAGCCCAATACTGCTCAGCAACAAATCGAGTTAGTCCTGCTTGAAAGTTGAAATGCTAGTTAAGTACGTAGTTAACTGTGAAAGAGATTTGTTCATTTGTAGGTTGTACATGAATTGAAAAGGTAAATCAGTAATTGTGCTAAATAATGGTTCATAATATTACCTTGTCAATTTCACTATATCCTTGTTCTGAGTTCCAGATATTGAATTTAACATGAGATAGCCAAATTATATAACTTCGAGTTTATTGATACGGTTTTTTGGGGAAAAATTTTTACACCCACTAGTACAATTACCACATTTGCCGGCGACAACGTGTCGTCGGAAATTTGCTCGTAGCCAGTTCTCCTGATACGGTTACAACCTTCTAAATTGGGTCTATCAAAAGGTATGTTGCTGTTTTCCTAGTTTAATATTTTACGGTAGTTTTTTCTTTAAAAAAGAATGTGAATGAATCGACCGCACCTGCCCTCAGTTCACTCTAGTCACTTGAAATTCAGTGAAATGTTGGCGGATAAATCCTCCCCTCGTGCCATTTTAATCAAGATGTTACGCACTTTAGCGCTGTTACGTCGATCATATGAACGATCGATGAAACTATGATCTCCCTCAGAGAATCACTATCCTCTTTTTTAACCCACTTGACAGAATCCATTAATTATAACACATTAGTCTAGACACTTTTTTTTTTACCCTAATCAGCTATAATCTGATTTCACAAATGATGCAAGAATTTTTTTTGTTCTTGAACCTATTCAAGGGTGTCTTTTGTTGCAAGTGTGGTAGCACACTAGCACGCGCACATACTACGGTTTTTGTTCATTATCAAAACGACATGCGCTGCATAACTATGAATATCAACAATATATATATTACGACTCTATCCAATCTAACAAATGTATTAGAATTGAACTGCCACTCTTCACTTAATAGTTCTAGTAAATTGTAACGCCAATTCACATAATATTTTTGGCCTCCTTAATATTGTACATGAGAGTGACAACCACACTAAAAATGAGGCAATGCTGCTGTACTATACATTGGTGGAGAGTTCCTTTCGATTAATGGCAAAAGGAAAAGATCCCAAACCGAAGTGGGTATGAAAAATATATGATAGCGACTATCAATTCATTGGTCAATTTTGGCCCGAAATCTGATCGAGCAATAGGAGCATGACACAGTCCATTAACTTCAGTGGTTCTTACTAAACAGATTGAAGCTGATGGAACATTTATAAGATCTCAGAGGTGCTCATATGATTGTACGTACGTACTGTATTTTGTCATTTTAGACACGTTTCGAGCTCAAATTGGAAAGATTGATTCATCTGCAACTTGTTATAAGATCGATGGTCAAAACAGCGAAGCAGCTGTATCGATCATGTTCATATCCCCGTAATGTTGGACCACAAAACCACATTATCAACTCGAAAGCCGAAACCTTTTAGTACTAGAGAATGAGAAAGTAGGTATGGCTATACATGGTGTTACTCGTATAATGTTTGGATTCTATAAATGTAACTGGTACAAACACATGATACATTTTGTGTCAAAAAAGTTGTCATTAATTATTTTGTCTCAGTGAAATCATGCGTCGTGTACGGCATGGTAACCGGGTCTTACTATTTTTAGATTTTATTGCTAAATATAGTTTGCACTTTGCATCATATATAATCTGTATTAACGTAACAGAACAAAAAATAAAGTCTTCACGTACAACCTGAGTGGTTGTACATGATGGTTATTCTCTCTTATATATATAATATAATAAAAAAACAAAACGCATAATAATATGTGACAAATGGAGTACGATAATAAGATTGACGTTTTCGGTATAAGCAAATGTGGGATACGTCAAAATTTTAGACGGTTTTTTATTTTCAGAGGGGTTACGATAATAATCTTTACACTAATTAAGCTTATCTTTATCAATCATGAAATCTAAGATTTGAATATGGAATACAGCATTTGTATTTTGTAGTGTATAAAGAAGACAAAGCAATTGGCTTTGTTGAAATGGACAACTCACATGCTAGAATGTCAATATTTCAAAACCCTAAGTCAAGATCGAGATCTAACTTTTGATCGTTTTTGTCTTTACAAGATCAAAGTCATAAATCAGATCGAGATCAACAAATGTTTAAATGTGTTATATGTCTACTATTTTGTATTCAACGCTGATTGTATAACAAATTCATGAAGAAAGAAGAGTTCTCAAAGCTATATAATGTGAAAATGCAACGCTTAATGGTTTAAAATACATAAATTATAATCGGTGATTAAAGACGTTGAATCTTTTAATCTAGATATTTACAAATTCTACTCTTATAAAACATTATAATTATTCACGCCTATTTCATTATTTTACTTTAACAAAATTCATTCATTTATAGTATACTAGGCGAGTACCCGCGCCTGGCGGCAGCGGTTTCTAGCGGCTGGCAATTAACGATATACGATATTGTGGCAAGTGTTTCGTTTAACATTCAAAATAGAACGTGAAAAGATCAAAATGTAATTGCGAACATTTGTAACATGTGATAATTCAACTCTAACAATCGGTACGTATTGAGATAATTCAAAATCGAACATATACTTATTGAGATAATTCAACCGGTACGTATACAAGAAAAACCAACTTCAAAATCATCAACATTACTTTAATCTGTCATTTCCATTTAGTTGTGCAGGAGAGAGGCCAAAATCATCATCATCATAATTGTTGTCGTCACCCGTATCCGCTTTCCATTACTCATAAAGACTCTGCTCCTTAGAGCATGGGTTACCCACAAGGTTATAAATAGCGCGAGGTGTGGCATGGCGGCATGACCAAGCCTCACGTCTTTGCGGCTAAGGTGAAGCTTTTTCGTTTATAAGGCGTGACATAAGGCGGCACAAAGTATGAAAATATTTATATATTCATTTCATAATTCATATATATCGAGTTTACAAAAACATGTGGCATAAGGCGGCGTAGCGGCATGACGTGGCGGCATGACCAAGCCTCACGCCTTTGCGAGGCCTTTGCGGAGCCTTTGCGAGCCTTTTAGAACAGTGGTTACCCACCTTAGTTGAAGAATCAACTTTTTTAAGAGGTTTGCCATCATTATCCACAAAAGTCTTTCCCTTCAATAATTAGCAAAATAAGATCATAGAAAACCACATTCTTTTGATTTTGCATCTCTGATCCATTGTTTTCTGTCGTGAAATGATTTTGCATCTCCATTGTTTTTTTAGGGTTGTTTATATAGGCAATGTTCAATTTGAATATTCCCGCTTGAAATATAGTGTTAAGTTTCTTGTCCATCAATATAGTAGCAATAGTTTCCCAAAGTAGTGTATGTATAGTTGACAAAGAAACAATGAATAGTTTCCATTTTAGTTGAAAAAAAAATGAATGCCTTTTGTGAATAGTTGACTTCACAATAACTGTAGTTTTGTGTATACTTTCAAGTGGTGTAATAGCAATCTTTCCTTCTTTGAATATACTCTTAAATTATTTGAATACTTTCAAATGCATGCCAGCATTGCACATTTCAAACGCAACATTGCACATTTCAAACACATGAGTAGCTTGAATTTATTTCAAAAGTGGCCCTTTCATTTATTTGATAAGTGGCAACACTAAAAAATAATTAAACTTAAAATAAAAAAGCACCATAGCCTTAACTAAACATGTTAGAATTTTTGGCTCTAAACAATAATTAAACTTAAAATAAAAAAACACCATAGCCTTAACTAAACATGTCAAAATTTTTGGCTCTTGCTTGAGACGTATAACATTACAACTCCTTTAGCAATTAGAGCACAATTGTGATAAAAAAAATTCTTTGAAAAATGATAACTGATGACAAAAGTGATAAAAAAAAAAAGGCTTTAGATCACTACAAAAAAATCTACACAACCAAATAAAAAAAATAGATCTATGCAAAGAAAATACACACAAACTTCTTACATAATTTACCTACACTTTATAACACAAGTTATGCAAACCTTATAACACTTTATAACAAAAGCTATACAAGTATTACAACAAACTTTTACATTACCTTTATTACAATATCTACAACAATATTTACAGCAATCTTTAAAAAAGAACTGTACACTTTTCCTAGCGACTGTAGCAGATCAGGCGGCGGCAGCAGAGGGTTCCGGTGAAGTCGTCGGCAGTAGTGGCGGCATGCAGTGGCTGCAATAAAAGAAATGCTAAAAATATTGAGAAAACTCAGATCTATAAAAAATATCTATATATCTTTAAAAAAACAAAATCTATCTTAATATGTATAGATAAAAAAAAAACATCAAAACATGAAAAAACCTTTTGTGAAGTGGAGGTTTCGGTGGTGGCTGATCTTTATGGTGAAGAGTTTTGCGGTGGAGAGGATTTCGTTGGTGGTGGGCGTTCGGGCGGCAAGGTTTCGATTGTGGGAGGTTCGTGTTGGAGGGTTATTTTGGTGGTGAGGATGAGGATGGAATTGGAAGGGATGTGAGAAACTAATGAAAATGGTTTGTGCATTTATTTATTTATTTTTGAACAGCTGGATGAGTGCATTTATGTGTACAAGTGCTAGCTGTACATTGAGTTTGACATGCTGGCGTTGATAATACATTGAAAGGAATTTATTATGTTGCAAAAAATATATGGGCTGAACATTGAGTTGATAATGCATTGAGTTCATATGATGCGTTGACTAATTGACGAATGGGCTGTACATGAAAGGAATTTATTATGTTGCAAAAAATATATGGGCTGAACATTGAGTTGATAATGCATTGAGTTCATATGCTGCGTTGACTAATTGATCATTTACACTATTCCACAATTCCACTTTTCCACATTTTCAACATTTGACTAATTGACCATTTTTCTTTTTAATGTAGTATAGATTAATTAGTTAAATAAAGGGAAGTAGGATCGAATCGGGTCGAGATCTTACGATTCTATGATAAGATCGAGATCGTACTTAAGATCTTATGCCTTTTAAGATTTTATGAAAGAATTGACTCGCTTTTGCTTAACAGGATCGTAAAATTATAATATTTTAAAAGCTAGATCGAGATTTTAATAGCGATATTAAAGACTATACACCAGCAAAAGTTGTCTTTGAAAACAACTTTTCCAAAGACAACTTTTCTTTTGGACCATGAATCACTTAACTAATTAATTAAGGTAATCTTTTTAGTTTATAATAGAATCCTTAGATTCACACTAGGCATTGGTGTATTGAGACAACATAGAACAATCGGTCCATTAAGGTTAAAGGAAGAGCTTTACAATATATATGAACTAAATTTTGTGTTTTGCATTCTAGTAGCATGAGAATCTTGTAAAGACGATTATGAGTTGAAAAGCAGGTTTGTTACTTTTTTACAAATCTCTCATAGTTGAAATAGTGGATTAATCATGTTTTTTAAAACTTGAAGCATGATCAAAGTCGCACGATGCTTAACTAACTTGCATATTCACATTAGCAGTCAATATATGAATCTTGCTTTTCTCTTTAGTTTCGCGTACTTTGTTACGTTCATCATCACATAATATTATTGTTAATGGTTTAACGACCTATCAATGTGCTCTTAATACTTTACATCTTGAAAAAAACTTGAATGAAAATGCTAACACGCTTTAAAAGATTTATAAAGAAAAATTCAGAAAAAGCTTTACTATTCACCAACTATAGATTCTGATTATTATTATATTCAGTTTCACTTTATATATATATGAAAAGATAAGAATTAACCATAATTATCAAGTTTTGTAGAAGAAAACAGGCATGATTATTGACTTATTGTTATGCTATTATGTATGATATGATATGAATGATCTTCTGTATCTTGATTTTTGTTGTTTGTGGCATAACATTTAGCATTGATTTATAATGTCTTCTTTTGCCTATTCTACAAAATCCCTAGCTATCTTCTTAGGTGTTGAATAAATTTACACTTATGCTGCATACACGATTTTATTTTTTTGACATGGTTGCAATGACAAAAAAAGTATTCAATTCGAATACCAAAACTTTTTTTCCCTCGTTAGTCATTTGGACCAAGGGTTTTTTGGATATCTACAAGGGTTGAATAGTTTTGCCCAACAAAATTTAGTTTTGAAATTTATTTATGAACAAAGATTAACTAGATGTAGAAATAAATGCAACACAATAAGTAAATGAGAAATCAAACCAAACACGAAGATTTGTAGTGCTTCGGTCACGAAAGTTCTCTTCGCGCTACTCCACTCTCGATTATCCGACTCGAGAGTTACTTTATGTTGGTTTATGGATCTATTTAATATGTGTATGACCGGATTCGAACTCGAGACCATGGGATTGCATACTTTACGTATGAGACTCGATGTTTTAATAATTAATATAAAATATTATGTTTAATTATTAAATTCACAATAAACGACTAAACGAGCGATAAGAACTTATCGAAAGTGACTATCGGTCGTTAAATGTCAACGGGATATGAAGAAAAGTAAACAAGCCAGAAGACGGTTTTAGGAACCCTCTTTTGGGCTTGTTTTGGCCAAACTATGGAATCCCTCATCAGAAACCATAGTAAACTTGACATCTACCATAAGGCTATAAATACATTCCCTTGTATTCATCCTTTGGAACACTAGATTTCAATAGAGGGCCAAACTTCTTCTTTTCTTCCCTTTTGTCTTGGTCGACGAGTGAATCCTCATTGTAAGGGATTTACGAGTAACCTTGAGCATAACAAAGATGTTTGGTTATTCTATTGTGATCAAGAACTAGCATTCGCATCGAATCGCTAATAGTACGTGTGTACAAAAACGTGGTGTAACACACTATTGTTACATCAATTGGTTTGAATTGAAAACCGGTAAGGGTCAATTCATTAAACCACATAAACCCTAATTAGGGTTCTTGAATTGAAGAGATCTAGCCAATTGCAAGAGGTATGTTACGCTTTATTTTCGCAATTAATTGCTATTATATTTTAAGTCTTCCGCTGTGTACTCTGTGATGTCTACATGTTATTATTTGTATATCATGTATCTTTAACTCAACAGTGGCATCACGAGCCTTGTATAACAAGTAATTAATTACTGAAACACATAAAATAAATAAACATGATTGTGTTATTAATTGTATGCGTAGATCTAGGGTTTGCAAAACCTAAACCCTAATTTTTTTTTGGCATTTTTTGGTGCCCTAATTGGGGTTTTGTAAACTTCAGTTTTAATTGGATTAGAAACCCTAGGTTGCATGCAATTTTATGTGTATGGCATAACTCTGTTTAATTGCAAGAGTGTGATTTACATCCATGATAAATACATGCATGTTTTATCATGGATCTGCTTTTATTGTATGTTTTACTTGGTTGAGTGATATACACTAAAATTATGATAGATCTAAAATTAGGGAAGACCTCAATTATTATTATTAAATCAATTATGTGCTATGTGGTATGTGTTCGATTTCGACTTACGCAATCGATTAATCGATGCATGTGGCTCACTTTGTACATTGCTGAAAACGGGTGAAAGTCTTAATTAAACATGTATATATTGACAGATCTAGAATTGATTATTAATAAGATTTATCAAAAGGTTTGCATGTGGCTATTTGATATGCATGACTTATTATTATGTTATGCATTCATTGTTTATTTATTTATTTTTTAAATACTTGCTTGTTTGTTATGTGTAACAAGGGTATTTTGATAAGAAAAATAAACTGACCTAAACAATGGTGAAACATGTATTTTTAAGCATAGTAATCATAATCGTTTAATTGATTGATTTTTTGCACAAAATAGTTAGAACGGCTCACCCATTAATGACAAACTGTGTGATAGGTATAAGGTTGGTACACATTAAATTGTGACCTTAAAGATGAGGGTATGTAATATGCTTCGCACTAACCTAATTCTCCGCTCGTTTGTGCGTCTTAATATATATGTGCATAAAATCTTAAGGGTGAATTTACTTTAAATTCTACGCGCCACTTTTGTGGTAATTATCCGAATAACTTGGGTCTTATGACTCATGCAAAGAAGAAGATATAGTGATAATTAAAGGTAATTCTTTAATTGGTTATCCAATACCTCGATTAAAGTTTGATGATGAAAAGCTTAAACATTAAAACAAAGGATATAAATGTTTTAATAAAACCTATGCTACGAAGAAGAATGCATGACATCTTTGTACATATTTGATTTGACATCAAAATTATTACCCTTTAATTTAAGTTGTATGCCATCCAACGAAAACGTAAACACCGAAATTAACTTTTATTTGCGTGAGAACGTGATTTAGATCGTAATCAAAGGGTAAAATATCCACGGACGCGTGAGAACGGGCATAGATGATTTTGCAGTTTCTTAAGTTGGACAACTTAATTGAGCTTTGTAGTGAGAACTGACAACTCAAGGCATTAGATGGGGATAAAACATGTTTACATGGCAATTAAAATTGGCTATATGTAAATCACATAAATCTAGAAATTGCAATTTGAAAATTGGCAATTGACGTTCGACTCGTACCATCTTGAATAATTTCATTACTAGCAGATCAACTGATGTGATGAAACTATGTCAATTTGGATCCTAGTTTTTCAGTGAAAATTAAATGGTTATATGCTTATGAACCATGGGTAATTAATTTTCTTGAAAAGGTTAATTATTGAAAATACTAAAATTGAATTTTGTAATTCTTTTGAATGTATAAATGCAACATTTAACCGTAACGTGGTTTAGTCTTTGATTAGTAAATTGAATCATTCTGCTTTCAAACAAATGTTTGATCGAGAATAATTTACCGAAAAGACAAACAAAGTCTCTTTTCCGTGGGAAAAGAATGAGGCTCAATCCTATTCCTTTTCATGAATGAGAAAGGTATTATAGGAACATTTGAATTGTCTAAATTATAATGTAACTCATAGCAATGAATTGCATATCATATTTTCCATAAAGATTTCATTACCCTCATTTGGTGAATGAATCCTTTTGTAACAACATGAATGTTGGTTAACTGAAAAACATGTATATGAGTTACTAAATTAGAAGTTAGACTATTTACAGCGAAAATTGGTAAAAGGCAAACTAGCATTATTTATCTAGTTGTTTTGCTTTAACCTTTAAAGGTGCTACATACCTTTATGGGCATGGTAGGCTCATAAGGAAGAAATTGCATACCAAATTTTCAAGTTAATAACATTGATGGATAACCCATCATTCACAGAGTAGAATACACCTTTTAGTACCTAAGTAATGATTATGTATGGTTCTTCAAAGGTGTAGGAAAGTAAAAGCAAGTTGTTTTCATCGGTTATGCAACACTTACAATGTTGTTAGATTCAATGGGAGCATTTGTGTTGCATTACTGAATAAGAAGTTGTTTTATTGATTTCTAATTCAAGGGAGCTACTAGCCTTATTTCCTGTGTAGTAACCTGCATTATCTTCAAAGATAATTACTTTCCAATTGTAGGCACTTATGTTTGAAGGAGAGTCATGTATGCTTCCTTACTAATCAATATAGTCCTACATCTACTTGTTATATCTATGACACAAATCATATTAATCAAATAAACGAACGTGTATCGTGTTGTTTATATGCTACATGATGTTGTTCCATGCACAAGTGGGAGAAATATTTATTGTGTGCAAGGTACAACACATATTAATATGATTTAAATGGATTCTCTTGACTGTAAAGTAAGAGAATAACGTTCTAATAGGAAGTATATATTTAAATATGTATGATTGCCCTATTAAGAACATGTGTCAAGATGATAACAAAGACTACTTTATTTTAAATATTTATGTCATTCAATATTTAAGAAACACTTGTAGTTACAATTTATGTTACGTGATAACGTAAACTAGATTGTAGCCCAAGGTAAAATATCCACGTGTCGTGAGAACGAGCATGGATGATTCTCAGCTTACATTGAACATTTTATGGAATGACATAATTAAATGAAGTAATCTAATACTACTTTGAATTTGAGTATTCGTTGAATGACTTAAATATATGTAGTAAATATTAACTTGAAATATTAATTGAAACTCGAGGCGGTGTTCATAATTACTTTAATTATAAATGTTTATGATTTTGTAAAATCACAAACATGAAGTCTTTTAATACAAGACTTACAATATAAAGTAAGACGTTAACTTGCTATGTTTTAAAACATATGCATGAAGTCAATGAGTTGATCAATGACTTACAACGTATAGTGGGATTATAACTGTTATATCTTTTGACTTGGTCAAAAATACTTGTGTTATAATGCATGCAATTGACATGGTAATTCTATTGTACCATTAAGTTTTACTTTGTTGGTAAATAGGTAAGCCAAATAGTAGATGGTTATCTTAAATATTGTTATATTATCTTACAATATTAATTCTAAGGAAATATCATAGTTTTATGGTATGTTCAGTTAGAAGAATCAAAGTCTATTGGCGTTGTTTGATTCAAGATAACTACAGTTCTTCCAAAAGTTATCAAGGTTAGTAGAATGAGTATAGATTGAATACACTCAATAAGACTCCAACCTAGAAGATTGATAAGACACCATTTGTTTATGGAATGTGATGAATCACATTAAGTCTTATAATGAAGTTCTGAATTTGTTAAACTACTTGTAGAGTGGGTTGTAACAAACTAAAGTCAGGAACTGTCAATGTTTTTGTAATATCCCAAAAGAGAACAATGTATTGTTGCTCTACTTGCTAAACTATTTAGAGGTAATCTTTAAATTGTTAAAGGCAAGTGGGAGTTTTGGTTTAGATCTTGAAAGATTAAAGTTACAAAATACATAATCTTCTAAAATGCACTAGCAAATATCATGATGAGGCTAAACATGTAAATGATAGACCTCAATATGATGGAATTGTCATTCATAGATCCGTAAGGATATCTCAGATATTTAATATGCTGAGGATTATGAGTTACAGGATCATGGTAAGCCTATTAATCATGATGATGAATTTACCAAATGTTGAATTGTGGAAAATCAATCATACTATGAATGTTGAGATGTTGTCCATAAAGATAATCAACTTTAGATACTTGGTTTATCTTAATGAAAATGATTTTCTTCAAAGGATGAAAACCCTAGTGGTTTAAATCTTTGTGTAGAAATCATATGGACAATATTGTACACGTATTTAATGTATGTCTAGTGATAATAATATTAATCATATTTAAGCAATTAACTATGATTGAATATTCTTTCCTAGATACATTAAATAGAAGTATAAAGATTATAATTGTCATACTTAGTTTCATTGATATGAAATTTTGACTATGTATATCAAAACTCTTTGTTTTGGAATTACTTTTGCGAGGACGATAAGTAATGCAAAGGAGTTTTATGAATTCAAATAATCTTTGAATATGTACAGACTGCAAAAATGAACATGGGCCAAAGCCTAATCGTGTAGAGGATGTTAACAATGATAAATGAGTGACTGAAGAATCGGTATCTATGCCTAGTACTTCAATGGATTTATGATTCTGAAAGTGAGGTTGAAGAGTATGATAATGAGACTGCTTGTTTTATTGCCTATTCATATAAGTGATATAGTGACGGAGCTAATGACCCTAGTCTACATGAACTTGATGAGTATGACGTGTATGACGGATATGATTATGTGGTATCGGACTTAATGAAAGGACAGCTTGCATATTGTGATGCGTTTGATATCACTCTCCGAGGGCAGATTAGTCGCTAGGTTATATTTGGTATCAATGCAAGTCAAATGTAATCTAGTTAGTGGTTGTTTTCCTTATAGTAGTTCATAAGCTTAGTCTATGTTGTACCTATTTAACGGGCCGAGATGGGGTTATATTATAGGTATAGTTTGAAGCACAAATGGTGTGTTTGTGTTTTGCCTATCTAACAGGCCGAGATGTAGGATTCACTCACATCATGTGTTCTTTTAACGCTTTCCGAAGTAAATATTTTATCGGATGTAAAAACCTTTTACCAAAAAACAAATAAAAAATAAATAAAAAAATACTTGAACTTTTCTTATGTTATTCTCTTGATAAAACTAGATCACTTTGAATGATTTAAAAGAATATAATGATCAAAGATTAATATGAATGAAGGGTTTTAGTAATGCTTGAGATGTGTTTGCAAAAAGACAGTCAAATATTAGCAAAATGATTTGTTTAAATAGGCAAAGAGGAATCAACCACATGCTACCACGGATCCACGAATCCTTTCAGAATCCATGAGTCTGCAGGATCCGTGGGTCTGCAGATCACAAAAATAAATCTGTTTTGAAATGTCTTTCAACTTTGGTTTGCATTGTTACTATTTTAGATTGCTTAAGAAGAGTTGAGGCAAAGCATGCTAAATTTTAAACAATCGAAGGCTAAAATGGTTAATGAGTGTTTTTATGCAAAAACATATTTGTGTCTTCATCTTTTGTTTTGGATTATTACAAGAATGATTAATCCATCTTTCAATAAAATATGAGATTTGAATCAATTTTCAAACGGGAAGATTTTTGCTAGTTGTCTATTTGTATTTTGTAGAACATTGTATTAAATAATAGACCGAGTTAAATAAAGATGATATGAATGGTTATAAAATTATGCAAGAGTTTATAAAATAATGCAAGTGTTTTGATGCATTACGCATAATAAAAACATATTTGATCATTAAGCTAGTTTTATAAATTCATATTCATACTTTGGCTATGTTTGACACATGAAATTATGGAGAGATTATGCATATTTTTTTTTTAAAAATAAGCTACTTAAAAAATAATCTTTGTTTGGCAGACATAACTTATAAGAGATTATAAAAAAATAATTTTCCATAATCTCTGAAAATAAAAAGTTACTTCGTGTAGCTTATAAAAATAATCTTTTTATAATTTTTCAAAGAACAAAGACAAGACCAGAATAAGATCAACAACAAAGACCAACAATCTATTTTTGCCAAACATACCCTTTAAGTGATTTGCGGCAAAGGATAAATCTGTCTCAAAACATGTTTACATAAAGTTTTACGCAATAAGCTTTTATATGTAACATTAACAAGACGTAGAGAAATTGTTAACTGAAAATAACATTTTTTTCGATTATTTGTATTAACGGATTTATTCGAGTTCACACCCATGACCTAACCATAAAAGAGCACTTGAGTGTTCATACAAAAAAGAAATGGAACTTTTTTTCGTATCTAAAAGACCATATGGGGTATATGTGTAACAACTTTAGTGGCCGTTTAGCATTTGACACAGCACGTTCATCTAGATGACTAGATGTTATGTTGACGTATTAGATACTTTTATGTACTGAACTTTTCAATATGGAATTAAAACTTTGAATATGAAAATTAGAAATACCACGAGGTGAATCCCATGCCATGTGTCAATATTTTTAACATAAGTTACGTAAATCCCATGCCTATTTTTTCACAGGATTGCATATAGCATGCCAAAAATCAAGCATTGATAGATCTCGATCTTATCCCAAACTCTCTCCGTTATCATGATAAGAACCGACCTCTTTCAAATTAGCAGCATAAGAACTTCACCTTTGAAGCATGACCTACGACTTATATGTCTATAAATGATGATGAGTCGCTTGTAGTATACGCCACATGATTATTATAAGATAATAATAATAAAGTCAAAACTTTTTTTTGCACTAAATACACATCTATTTACTTTAATTCTTCAATGTTAATAACTGACGAAATGATGAACGGTGCTAACTAATTCATTTTTAAATATCAAATGAAAGTAAAAAGGTTTATTAATAATTTCTTTTTTAACGGCTAGTTAGTAGTTAGTTGTTCGAGTTGTGCAGTGATATCCAAGCAGTATGCCTTCTTTAAAAACTTTTGTTTTTGGCGAATAAACCTCATTTCTTTTTTTCGCTTTGCTTATAAGAGCACTAGGTGTCACGACAAGCCTTAGGTTTGTCGTCGTGTCACCTCCTGCCACATCAGCATCTCATTTTTCCACAACTAACCACAACAAACCCCCTCCCCACTCATAACAAACCTCAACCTCTTCATTTGAGGCCCACCACTACCACTTTATTTTTTTTATTCAATTTTCATTTCCAAATAAACTAAATTCATTTCATTCAAATTAAAAATACAATACATAACACAATAATGATAAAAAAAAACACGATACGGAAAAAAAAACAACAAGTAAAAAAATACAACACATACTACAGATTTAATCTTCGACATCCCACTTTGGGCAATTTTTCAAAATCTCTCAAACGTGAACATACTTGAACTCCTTTCCACCAAATTGTTGCTGGAAGTTTAGTTTCGCATTTTCGAGATGAGTGTGGTCATTTTGAGCACTTCGACGCCAGAACTGCTTTGTAAATGCGTTGAACTTTTTTGCAATCGACGTTAATCCTCGTCCATTTACCCGTGATTGAATTTTTGTACGATGGTCATCGGTTGTCGATTATTGAACATATGCATAACGTCGTTCCAAAAATATTTTCGGAACGGTTATTTTCCATATCTATAGCTTGCGAAATTTCTATCCAAACTTGCGCAAGCAAGATTTCTTCAGACTTGTTCCACTTCAGAGTTTGAGACGTGTTTTTTTTTTTTTTTTTTGAATTGATGTAGATGTGAAAAAATGGTGGTTATAAATTGTTATTTATAAGGGTGGTTTTCAAATTCAAATTCTAATTCTAAAATTCAGATTCAAAATTCAAATTCAAATTTTAAATTCAAATTCAAAAAACGTATACTGTTGAGCGGGCTAATTCAAATTCAAATAGGAGTGGGCTAATTCAAATTCAAATAGGAGCGGTGTACTTTAAAATTCAAATTTAAATTTTAAATTCAAACGGTTTAGTTTTCAGCGGGATTATATGAGCCTATATATAGTATCCTACCAGTCACAATTCACACACAAATAACACAATTCACACACAAAAAATGTCTCAAGAAGATTTTTCTCAAGAATTCCCAAATTGAGAAGTTGCCTGAAACCAAACTTTCCAACCCCAAATCACTTGCTCGGAAACAGCCTTTCCAACTCTACCGAGTTTGAAGTTTACTCAACACCACAGAAAATGTCTTTCCGTGGGTTTTGAAAATATCCCATACCTCTCAATCGTTCCAACTCCACCTATGAACAAATTCACGGTGGATTTTCAAAACTACCCCAAATGTTAAGTGAGGCTTCCTCCCAAGAACTAGAACAAGATGAAGAAAACGTTAGGGAGATTATGGAAGAAAGCAGCACGTGAAGAGGTCGTCACCGTGAGCAAGAAGCACGGGAAGCTCACTCCAAGACAACTATTTCGACATAATGGGCGTCCGATACTTTAATGGGGAGTTTAATTCTCCGCAACCGGCCTGAGGGTTGGGACTCAGATGATTCATTTTTTTAAGTTTTTAGTAGTTTTATTATGTATTTCATGTTTTTATGTTGTTTTTATTAGGGAGATTCTGTAGTTTTTTATGTTTAAGCGTATTATGTATTTCATGTTTTTAGTTGATTGTTCAAGTTTCAGTTTAAAGGTTTCATCAAGATGCTGCTCATGTTTGCATTTTTTTCCTCTACGAACCTTTCAATATCACTGTCTATAAAAACACTTCACCTTATTAAAAACCTCCACAATATCACTATCTAAAAAAAAAAAAAAAAAAGTACAAGGTTCATCTTCGTCGTGCAGACGACGACGCTTCCCACGGCGACAGACGGCGAGGGGGGCGGTGTCAAAACGAAGGACGGCGAGCTGCCACGGTGGACGGCAAGCCCACACCGTGTGCTCTAAACAAAACCCCATTGACAAGCCTCGAGACCTCCAAGGTCTTCAATTTAGACCACCATCGTACAGTTGTTTATCATCATGTGATAGAAACAGAAATTGTTGAATTTGAACGCATATCTTTCCGTGTATATATGGCAAGCGTAAAAAAGTACTACTACTAGTCCACTTATGGAATGTGCGACTTGACCAAACCAAATGCAAAATAGCATGGGTCCATGCATGCATGGGTTATGACGTGGGTCATATGCAACAATTCACTATTACTTCAGTTTACCTAAAAATAATTACAAACCTTTTATTTTGCCGTCCCACTCTCATACCAGGACTTTATAATTTATTATTCTATACAGTACCGTTGAGTTTTAAACTTTCGCAAATCGGTATACCTTTGAAAAAATATATGTGTTCTATTTACCTCTTTAATTTTCTTAAGTTGTTTCTAGGTATGTGTTTGTTAGTAGTTACTAGAAATAGACATTCCCTTCTCGATATGACATTGACTTGCAATATGTGATACAAAGACCCCAAAGTGTTTAAGATTTGACTCGTAAAATCCTTTGACCAAAAAGTCCAAAACCCACTAACGGTACGCGTCTAAAACAATTAACTGAAAAATGGGATGTAGAATGGAAGTCGGTTATCAATTTCTTCGCTTATTGACTTTAATAGCGATTACTTTTTGGTTTGTTATGTGGAATACAGACTTTTGATTGTTCTAGTGGGGTTGTGCATGAAGAGACACATTGTGTCATCTAGATGACTCGCTATAATTCTGACCGTTTCTTCGATCAAGCTATCGTGGTAACTTACGGGTTGGTTCATGCAACGATTTTTCGGATTGGTTTATTGACCGCTGCAAATGTGAGTTTAGGTCATGTTGAAGGTATAAAGCCGTTACATAAATGTCAAAGAAATTCTTCAAAAAAACGTGTGAGATCTCATATTCAATTCTTTAAGTTCAAACAATGCTGAAGTGTTTAAAAACACTTTACATGGTTTGAGTATGGGCGATGGTGGTTTCAAATCCCCTCGATCAGTCAGAAACCATGATTATTCGAAAAAAAGAATGTGTTAGAAGATTAGAAAGTAAAACGTATTTGTGTATGTATTTCGTGAAAATGTGAAATCAAGATATGTGACTCGGAATGGCAAATGGGTCGACCCAACCCGACCTGAACCCGATAAAGCCTTATAGGGTCGGGTATATTCGGGTCCAACTCGAATCTTTTCATTGTAGCCAAAAGACATAGAATCTATTCATTTTACGTTTCAAGTTGAGGAATTCTTATTTATCTGGAATATTTTTGCATTGAATGTTTCTAACATAAAAGACTTTCTATCTTTAAGAGTTTTCGATGAATTGGGTTACAGCTTTTGGTATCAATTTTCTTCATTAAGAAGGTCTCTTTCCCCCAAAATCCGATCAACATTGTTGTCAATCAAAATTCTGTCACATTAAATTTCTGTTTATTTCGTAGGACACTTATATTTAGTTGCCGAAAATGACTGAAACTTTTTCTCAAAGTTAATTGTTATCGATCAACAAGAATTTGTTCAGTATCTACAAAGACAACGTAATATTTGTTATTTAGAGTCAAATGTTTTGATGTCTTATTATGTTTACTAAAGGGATAAAGCAGTATATATAAACTAAGTTTTCATAAACTAATACATACGAGGACCGAAGCAGGCCGGATTTGAATCCCAGATAGTGCCAAAACATGAATACAAGGTTCATATTTTTTTAAAAAAAAAAAAAGGAAAACAGTATAAGCCTCAAATAAATCACATATATATAAATGAAACCCAAATGGCCTAAATTCTCTAACCCCGTAACCAATGACACCCAAATGGCCTAAAAATAAAAATAAAGAAAATTGGTACCAAAAACTGTAACCCAAATGATAATTATCATGCATACCCATATAGTTTGACTGTTAGTATATGGTGTGTTTCCTAACTTCCAACTGGATATAATAAATTGTACGTGTTAAAGTTTTTATTTTTGAACTTACTTGTTAAAGTTTATTAGATGATTAAATGTGACCTTTCTTTTGTCCCTACCGACACATATATCTTCTGTTTAGTGCAAACCCACCGAATACTACCCACAAAGTTATTAGTTGTCATTTACACTAACATTTTTATATCGGGCGGCATCATTCATTCCATTCTAGTTTAAACTATTTGGATACTCGCGCAGTGCACCTACGATAAATATAGTTATGTTATAAATGTATAATGAATGAATTACTAACTCAACTTTTCTTGCAATATTTTATCCGTTTATTGAAGTCGTTACGTAATACTCCTAATGTCTATGCGTTCATTGTATGTGTATGTTTGAGTTTCTCGTAACTTTCCCGCAATGTCATATTGACATCATTATTCATGCATGTATAAATACCCTCACACACTTTTACACATGTACATAGACCATCACACTCTCTTAATAGTCAAACACTCTCTCTATAAGTATATAATTTCAACGAATCAAGTTTGTATCGATACAAATTAAGGCTATAGTTGTAAAAAAAATTAAATCAAAATAAAATAAATCAACTAAAAATTCATGAAAGTATATCAAAATTAATATTGAATTAAAGATAAAAAAAAAATTAAATACGATGAAATTAGATTATAAAAAAATAGTTAATAAGATATTTCAATTTGAAAATAAATGTAGATTATAATTGAGAGAGACAAATGCCACTCAAGGATGTGCTTCCTTAACAATTGTGAAGAATGATATGAGCGCTAAATATCGCACCTCCTTACCTTAATTTTTATTTACACCCACATGTTTTATATAATAGTATATCTATAATGACTTATGTATCTTAAAAAACATTTGTTGACTATAAAGTGTTTACGGTCACTCAAACTAATTAATCCAACAAAACTTGTGCCTAATTTGTCACACATATTCGGGTTTTGGTCACTCTTTTTCGATGACAAAGGTCACAAACTCAACAATGTCGCCACTTTTGGTGACACGCACAAAAAAAATGTGTGTGACTATATGCATATCGTCACATATTTCTGGCGTGACCAATACCAGTTTTTGTACCAATGCCATCATTTCTTTAAACATATGTATTTTATGAGCATACGGTATTTATACATTAGACTATACAACAATATACGCCCTTTGTTTTCACTAATCATCGAACATATTACTCGATCATTCGTGGTAATTCATCAAACATGTCGTGGTTCCATCATGGACAAGTTTTATGTATTTTGGTGAAAAAGTATTGTTCAATCGCCCTAATAGAAATAGGACATGTGAAAAACGGTTGAACAATGATGGAAAAATATGTTGAAGTGGCAATGCATCAACAATGAAATTAGAAAATACCAAAAGAAAAATGAATAAAATAAAAAGGGTTTTGAAAAGCTTAGAGCATCTACAATGAATGATTTTTAAAAAGCATTTCACTAATTGCAACAATTTTCTAAAGACTTTTTGTGGCGTTGTAGTTAAAGACTTTTTGCAAAGCTTAGAGTTTGTCTAGCGTTTGAACAAGTTTGTTATTGCATGAAATTGTGTTCCTTTCATAGTTATGAAAAGCTTTTGCAAAGCTTTTGCCATCAGAGAAGGTTAACAAAGATGACATTTTAAAGTTCAAACATTAATGAAAAAGATAATTCAATAAAAGTCTTTTAAAGTTTGAACACTATAGATGCTCTTATTTATCTCGAGTATTTTTGCATTAAATGTTCTAACACAAAAGACTTTATATCTTTAAGAGTTTTCAATGAATTAGGTTACAGCTTTTGGTATTAGTTTTCTTCATTAAGAAGGTCTCTTTCCCCCAAAATCCAATCAACATTGTGGCCAATCAAAATTCTATCACATTAAATTTCTCTTTATTTCGTAGGGTACCTATATTTAGTTTCCGAAAATGATAGAAACTTTTTCTCAAATTAAATTGTAATCGATCGTACGTTATATCGATGCCCTTAATTAGCAATGATTTACTGTAATCTTATTCTCGCTCTTATACATTTAGGTGCAAACAGGGTCTTACATAGCATAAGCAGTTTAATGAAACTCGAAAATATATAAGGAAAATAGCTATTATTAAGGGTTTGTCTAGCCAGTGTGTTCTGAAGACAATGGATAAAATATATTAATCGATCAAAAACTTTCTTTTTTATATAAAAAAATGTACTTAACGAGGATTTTGATTCGCGCGTTGCTATGAAATGCTTCTCTAAATAAGATTGGGTCAACTTGCCGAAATGTGGCATTTTTTGGGGTAGCTCCTGTTACACACTATACATTTAGCATATGGTTTCAAAAAACACAAAGTCCCAACACATACAAACGATAATATATTGGAATTGTTCCAAACAGATCCAACGACCTGTAAATACAGCAACATCTATATCCATATTTCCGAGCACCCGAATCTTTACTACCCACTTTATATCTTATATACCATTCATTGAAACATATCATACTACATTTATCGTGCACAAACGATTATACTTACAAACTCTCTTAAACAGATTCAACGATACATGGATACAACATCCATACCCAACATTTTTCAACTGTGACAACTACAAGACAAATTCTCTAAGAGTGTTTGGGCTATCTATTACATTATATCTTTGATCCCTTTTTCATAATAGGATAGAACAACATCAGGATACAAAATCTCATGTTTCTATATGCCATGGAGACAACATGTCCTGATATTTTTCAATAGAAGATTTTTGTTTTCATGAATTTATAACTAAGAGTCCACTCTTCCAAAGATCATTGAGATAATGATAACAATAATGATGCCAACGATGATGACCACTGTGATCGTGATTTAATGAAAATATCTTCATAAAAAAAGCGTATCTTTGGTGAAAGTAAAAAAAGTGACAACATTGATTATTATGCCTAATGTGTTTTGGTTTAGAGATGAAAAATGACAAAATCCATTCTATAATAGCACTTCAAGTCCACATAATCAAAAAGGCAAGGTGAATGCTAAAATGGATATACCCAACAAGAAACAATAGGAGACAGAAGATGATAAGACAAAAGAATTTGTATCAGATTTCCAGAGGAAAACTACGTGTTTCTGCAAAGTACCAAGTTTACGTAAATCACATATAGCATTAAAAAAAATACGGTAATCCTTTGCAAATTCTTTCACCGCACCATCAACCGTTTCCCATCCTTCTTTGTGCAAGTCCATTTTATCAATAACGTCGGTTTTTATCTCAAAACTGAAGCACATACAACATTACCACCATCACCGCCTTCTCTTTTAATCTGATTTGAAACTCACTTTCTTCTCGATGAAAATATGTTCGTTTCCACCAATCATCAATCACCATGGTCATCATCAGCATCACCACAATCAATATCATTTAACTCAAAGCTATTTTGGATGGTTGTCGTCACCTTCACCTGGTATGTGCATGGGCATTGTAAAGCAAATTAGCAACCTTTAACGACATCATTATCTAGCCATATTCTGAAACAAAACCCACGTTCAGTCATCGTAGAGAACATTTACTTCGATTTCTTCCACCCTCCTTATCAGCATATTACTATCTCTAGTTAACATCACTCTAATACCATAAACACAAAAGAAAATAACCAATTAATAGTTGTACCCATAATATATATGTCTTACCTTAGATGTTGTATTGGGTGCAAAAGACTGAAAAAATTAAATTAAAATAATGATTGGTGTTTTAAAGTATATGACGTTCAAAATAAAAAAATAAACTTGTAATGCGTACCAATTCTTTTTGTGGAAACTGTCGTCCGCGACGTTTACAAAAACTCTATGGTAACAATATCAATGGCAAGCCGAAACCACAAATGCAAATAGAAGAACGGACACTTAATAAGTTTAAAAACCCTAAAGCTAACTAAGAAAATAGGTTGAAAGATACAAAGTATAAAAGATAATAAAGTCTGTATACTTATACATTCAAACATACTTTATACAACTATACAATGTCATAACAGCAAGAAAGAAACGTATTCAGAACACACATATCACCTAACAAAGAGTAACTTTGCTTAGTTTTTTAATTAATAGCACATGTGAAATCATTAGCCATGACACGACTTATATACACCTCACAGAATCAGCACTTACAACCACATACCAAAAGTTACACTATATGATACTTATCAGTGATTGTTAAATTCTCAAAATGAAAGTAATTTCCTTTCTTAACCAAAGTCATTGCATACAACGACATACCAGCATCTATAATGGAAAACAATTTTCATTCTTGTTACCAACAAAACTCATAAAACCAACAGCTAAGACCCTAACTTATACGAAACATATAAAACAACATATAAGACTCTAAATGGTATCAGGAAACACTTATTCTACACCACCAAAAAATACCTAACACGAATATACTAAATTTTGTACATACATCTTGTTGACTCCTCTTGTAGTTTGCACAGTTTCAAGGATTACTTTCACGTTCAAACAATAAGCCAACATCAAAATGAAGAGATTTTAAACAACACTATTTTTGAGCAATGTAAACCACATCTAGCAAGTGTTACCAGATTTGTTTAGCATAAAACAAGTCCTGAATTTGAAACGAACCATCTTTCAATAAACAATTTTACACTTGTTACACATTAACTGAAACGATTATTAATAAGCAAACTAATACGAAGCAACATATAAAATCCCTTGCTCCGATCATTTTGTATTCCCTAACCTGTGTGACCACATTCAGATCCAAACAAATATCAGCAAGCACTTGTTTTTTCACAACCCAAAAATAGATAATGAGATCTATGAACCTAAAAAACGTAGAAACACAATTGATTTGTACAACAAACAAAAAGCAGAAGAGCCCAACCCAATGCTCGGACCTATAACCACATATCAAGAAATAATATATAATATACCAAGCTACTACTATTTCGCGCTCCATCACTCACATGACCACATATAAAATTTTGAAGAATGAAACCATCTAATATTTGATAATGCAAAACACATGAAAAACATGCAATTAGAACACACTTTTAATAAGGTCCTCACATAAACCATGAATTAGTAACCACACTTGGCAAATGCCACCATATTTCCAGAACAAAGAAACAGTCACAGAGCTGAAACAAACCGACTTTCAACAGAAGAGTTCACAATTGCTAAACATTTCCTGAAACGATTGTTAATAAACATACTTATATGAACCAACATATAACACCTAAGAACCCAAAAAACTTATGAACATATCTATCTTGCAAAACCAACAAAAAATAGAACAATCCAACCCAAATCTAAGCATATAAAATCAGTACATATGACCACGTATATCAAGCAACAACATATAATACACCAAGCTACAACTATTTCACGTTTCATAAATCACATGACCGCATATAAAATATAAAAAATGAACCCATCCAATTTCTGATAATGCAAGACAGATGTAAAACATGAATATAGTTGATAGAATCGATGCTCAAGGTTGTTTAAACCTTATCTAGGATCACAATAACATTAAACAATAATACGCAGCGGAATACATCAAACATATTTGTTATTGCTACAAGGTTTCTTCATCATCATCTCTACTCTATTACAAACACAACCAACACAGCCCCAATCCTACACGACCAACTGTAGGACGTGTTATCTATCTATAACAAGGAATCATGGATCCTTGAGGCTAAACACTAGTCGACTATCAAACATATTTGTTATTGCTACAAGGTTTCTTCATCATCATCTCTACTCTATTACAAACACAACCAACACAGCCCCAATCCTACACGATCAACTATAGGACGTGTTATCTATCTATAACAAGGAATCATGGATCCTTGAGGCTAAACACTAGTCGACTATCACCTAGTCTAGGCGTTTACACACCCACGCCCTAGACACACACACACACACACACACACATTTGGTGTTCACATATTGACACACAATAAAACCAATTCCCTGTATCTCTTTATAAACTAGAGATACTAGGGTTACAAAGAAATCTTTCTAACATATAAGATATTTCCTGTAATCTCCATATTTTTGTAGAATATCCCTTTGTCTTCTTAAGTCCCTCAAGTTTCATTCTTTTCATTGTTGCACATTAGTTTTGTATTATCAACTCAAAATAACAAACCCAACAATCTTCCCCTAGTTGATAATTGCAAAACTACATGATGAATGAAACTTCCCCTTAAACCATGCTATACCATCAAGGATCTTCAAGTTGCAAATCTTCAAGTAGACTCTTCTTCCCCTTTTTGCCATTATCCACTAGGAGAAGCTAAGTAAAAGCAATTTTGATCTTCAAAACCATGAACCAATATCATAGAACTAATCCATCTTTCCAATGCCTCAATTGTGGAGTTTGTTAGGACTCCTTGAGATCATTTTGAGCCTTAGGGTTAAACAATAACATATATAAAGAACATTGTACGCAGCGGAATTAAAACAAACAACTATGTTATTGACACAAGGTTTCTTTCACGATCACCTCCAATTATATTAATAACGTGTTATCTAAACTATAACAAGGATCAAAGACTTCTTTGAACTTGGGGGTTAACTAAACTAACTTACCTAGGCGTTTACAAGACAATACGCCTAGGACACACACACACACCTTTAGTCGACTACATTATGGAAGACTTGTATATTTAAAACCTACATCCCATGTCCTCTTTATATACTAGAGGATTAGGGTTTACAAGATACTACGAATGACTAAATAATAAATCTTCTTTTGCAAGCAAGTCCTTCCAGCTTTTTGTAGATTTCCTTCTTGTCACTTTAAGCCCTTGATATTTCATTCTTTATTGTTTTGTATCATTGAATCAATAAACCCAACAATAGTACACCTATTTAAGCGAACACATAACACTAAAATTAATCAAGCCCCCAACAAATATTCTTTTGCACAACCAACAAAAAACATAACAGTCCAATCCAATCTAAGCATTTAAATACAGCACACGTGACTACATATCAAGCAGCAGCATATAACATACCAAGCTACCACTATTTAGCGCTTTATAACTCACATGACCATATATAAAATTATAAAGAATGAACCGATCCAATATCTGATAATTCAAGATAGGTGTCAAATATGCAATTAGCAAACACTTTTAAACCATGAGCTGATAACCCCTTCACACTTATCTCAGATAACCGATATTTATTTTCCAATCAAGCCTACCAAAGAAACCCCATCAGTTTTCAAAATTTACACAGATAAATAATAAAAAAAATTAAATGTTCAGGTTAAAATTTGCACCTTTTTACCTGGGCAGCATCTCATCTGGAACAAAGAACATGCAAAACATCAAAATCTAGGAAAACCAAATAGTAGCTTGAACCCGCAACAACTTTACAAAATCATTTCAAAAAATCCCATGAGCAAACTAAATTAGTTTAAAAAAAAGTTTTAACCACCATATGCAACATATCCTTTCCAAAATCTCACACACATAAAATATCATCAAACCTACACAAATCAAGAACAACAAAAAACATACCCTTAATATGTGATCCGCCACTAATAAGCAGTTAAACCTCGATCTTTGAAACATCAAAACCCAAACAACCACCACTCCTTCAGATCTAACCCAACACCATTAAAATTAAGTATTTGCTAATCCCAAAAAAAATGCAGATAAAACATTAACATTACCCAATCGTACCTTCGCTGCAAACTCACGACTATGACTTCTGATGCTAGCTAGAAAGCGTACACACCTAAAAAACAGCGAAACCATTCATCATAAAAACATGAGCTAAACACGAAATCAAGAAAACCGTGATTCAAACTATAATCATCATTCCTGTCAAAACCCCTAAAACAATTTCAACTTTAACCAACTAAATAAAATAAAAATAAAAAAACCCTAGATTAGCTCTAATTTTCCTACCACGCCCATTTTCAAGGTGTAAGTTTTGGTGTAAAACATCAAATAAATGAAACCCGATTAATTATGTAAATGGTTTCAAATTGATAGTGGAATACAGATGTAGAACATGCAGCTAACCCATCCTATTTCTGACAACATAAAACATGTGTAAAACACACGACTAATACAACAAATTAAGTGGCAAATTAGTGGAAAACCACTAGCAAAACACCACTAACCCAATTTTTAATCCATCCAAGCTGCCATCTCGGCTCGGCGTGTGAATTGTATCGGCTTAAGCCGCGGTTCCATAATGCACCCAAGCCGCCCCATTCCCTCAAGCAGACCTCCAATCCGGTGGTGCTGCGGAATATTGTAAACACCAAAGTTTTACAATCCTCTTAGCTAGAGTACCTAACCATTGTAGTGAAGTATATAGGGGTGAGAAAATGAACCGAGAACCGAACCAGAACCAAGAATTAAACCAGAACCGACCTAACATGAATCGCATTGTAGAACTACCACGGTTCTGCTCATAGATATATGCAAATTACGGTTGTCGGTTCGGTTCGGAACCCAGTATCGGTTTCGAATCAAGAACCGCACGACTACATATTTATGCCTTCGTACTATAAATTCAAGATTACATATTTATGGGACATTTAGTTTTTTTAATTCACGATTACATATTTATGCCTTCGTACTATAAATTCAATCGTTCAATGTTTTTATGGTTTATACTTAGATTAGTGCAAACACATATAAAATATTGAATTACATCTATTCATTCTGTCGCGTCTTAACATATCATGTCTATGACATGCAAATGATGACCTATAGACCAATATTACATCAATGGCATATGTTAAGACACAAATTGAACTGGTCGAATTTTGAATCATTAATCAATATGCAAATTAAATTCTGTTCAATGACATTTGCTATTTTAAACATATAACCACTTATCGATTAGGCACATGCACAATTTTATACATTTCAAGTTTACCGCTTATTTCATAAGTGAAACATCCATTGAATCACTAAAATTCACCGTCGAGTAAAACAATATTTATTTCATTCAAATACAACTATGATATGAATATCATGCAATAATTTGCGGTTTCAATCGGGTATAACCGAAATACTCGAATCGGACCCGAGAATCGAACCAGAACCGAAACCTGATCTTCGGTCCGGTTCTCGGTTCCTAAATAATGACTATTTCGGTTCTCGGTTCTTTAGGTTTCGAGTTGGTTTCGTACAATTTCGGAATCGCGCTCACCCCTAGTAGTATAGGCAAGACACGGAGGATTGATCGTTTTTTAGGGGAATAGTGAGGTATGCTCGAAGTGTATAGCAAATTAAGTCTAAGGGTTGAGGGATGATTGTTTTTGGTATTTTTGTATTTTATAAGAAAGCAAATAAAATCTCGGGTTTTGAAAAAGTTTGGTTTTTAAAACTAATAATTAAAACTAAATTAAACTAACTAATATGCTGAAAAGTAAATTGGTGAACTTCGTATGATAGAAAAGTGTATTCACTTAGAATCTCATTACTCCCTAGTTATCTCTTATTGATTAGTCGAGTTGTCACGTCCTTGTTTAATTAAAGCGTTGTATTCTTTAATATCTATTGAGGGTTGATTACTCCCTAACTCTATGAACTATGTTCTAATTGAGCGGCGTCTAAAAATGCCCTTATAACTCTCAATTTCCATAATGCAAACAAAATTCACGAATTAAATACAACGAACATCAAGTTAATAATAACTTAGCATTTGTTCAGAAGTTCAAGCTAGTAATATATTTGACCTAGCTAGTTTTCCTGCTCCTAACGCAAATCACAACTAATCAAACAAGAATTGACACACAATAATCAATAACTAGGTTTCATGCAATCTTAAGCAAATACTAAGTTTCATGAATAGAAAAGCAGATAAATAAATCAAACAATCATAAATAAACATAATTGAATGATTGATTAACAACTTATCTTATCAGTACATGATGAGTCTGGGGCTAAAAGCCCATATAAGCTGATAAATTTGGACTAGGGTTTATCTCCAAGTTGCCCACAAAGTTCCACAATTTACAATGAATATCATACGAAAATATACATAGGATTACAGTTGTGATGGCGTCACTTGTTAATTGTGATGCCGTCAGGTCGCCGTCATTAGGGTTTCGGATTTTAAACCGACTTATTGTGACGCCTACTTATTTTTTGAGGCCGCTTCATATTCTCGGTCATGAGCCGCCATATCGAGGCCGTCTCACGCCGGAGTCGTCACTTGCAAATTCTTAAACTACGATCTCATCAATAACTTCAGTGACGCCACTCGGTGTTCGTCGTCGTCCCAAGGCCCTTTTTCTCGACGCTTTCGATGTTGTCGCTTTCGTTTTATGTCACCAACGTGCGTTCAAAGATTTGCTTTCCAAGCACCTAAAACTCAAATAGAAACGATTTAGGATAATAAACGATCAAATATGTACGGATTTAGAGGTTAAATGACCACTTAAAGACGTATAAAATTACATCTCATCAGATGACTTCAGAACAGTGCCGGCTCCTCAAACCACTTCAATAAATGTTATAGAGCATAATAATACACAATATATTAAAATATAAATTACTTTAAATGTATGTGATTTTCAATTTAATAAAGTTTTTAAAGTTTTATTAAATATTTATCTTTGACTTTGCTTTTAGGGCACCCATAGTTTGACCGTTAGTATATGGTGTGTTTCCTAACTTCCAACTGGAAGCAATAAATTGTGTTTTTATCATCAAAGTGTTAAAGTTTATCGGGTGATTAATTGTAATCTTTTTTTTACCTACCCCCAAAGTTAGTTGTCACAGTGACATTAAGCTGCATTTATTCATTCCATTCAAATTCTTCTTATCTTTACTACATAAAATAAAAAAATGGTCAAAGGTGAAAGTGAAAATTGAAAGTTGAAAGTTTGAACGCTTTAAATGTGATAAATGTAATTAATACTCTATTAAAACACCTACTCAAAAGTACATTGATTTATTCATATTGTACAACCAACTAAAAGCATATCCACCAAATTAAATACAAACAATTTAAACACCCATACTAAAAATTACAATAAAAATTTCACAATATACAATTTAAAAAGCTTCAACAAAATCCGTAATATAAAATAATTACACACATAATTAATGTTATTTTAAAACACCATAAATGAAATGTACGTGTTATTATACACATTATACAAATTAATAAACACACAGCTACAGCCTAACAAAATACTATTACATATAAAACTGGACCGGACCGGACCAACGGGTTCAACTGGGAACCGTTTCACATCGGGTTCGACTAACCATAAAAGTCATCCAAAATGAACGAAATGACCTATTGAACCGATACAAATCCCAAAATCGAATCTCATCGGAGATCTATTTTCAAGTTAATCGTCACATTGCACTAACGATACTATATATAAAGCAAAACACAAAAAGTAAAATGTTGAAACTAAAATTAGAAATGTTGAAAACATATATTTCAAAAGAAAACTATTAATACACATCGAAACCTGATGGACGCCAACCCGACGGGTTGACTTGTTTAGTTTCACCGTGTTCAACCTAACCCGCCGGGTTGACCCTTTAAATCGATCCGCTTTTCGACCAAAACGGTTCAACCAGTTGAACCAATTCTTGGCCGACCCGTTTCAAAACATTATAATACCCAAATCTTCAAACTTTTATTATTTTTCGCTTATAACCATATACATTTTTATCACTAAACGACTGTCATATAAAATCCCGCTGCTATGACGCAGACTGCCTTTAACTATATGTATATGTAATTACCATTAAAAATTCAAACTAATATTAAATGAAAACTGATTTGGCATATTCAACGTTGGAAAGGCAATACAAGTTTACATACAAAGATGTGATCCATGTTGAAACTTAAAAAGTGAGTAATGTTAAATTTCTAAAATTCCTTTAAAACTAAAATTTCTATATAAAATTTCAAAGCATTTGTCTTTAATGAAATAGCTACCATAACAATTCACACCTAAAATTTCAAAAAAATGGATGTCAAATTTTGACAACTTTTACTAATGTAATTTTCCAAACAAAAAATATATTTTTTAATTTATTTAATCTTAACACTAATAATTTCTAAAAGTTTATCAATATATTTTATTTTATAAGGCACCATATTACAACTTATTTTTTATTGTTATGTTACTTTTATATGTGACCGGAAGTTATTAAATATTGAAATGTGTCTAATGACCATATGATTTTTTAAAATATTGTTTTGACATTTATATATAGTTGAAATCGGTAGATGTTGTTGCAATAACTTGAATGCTTACAATCACAAAGCATTGTATCGATTTATTATATAGTCACGGGGTTCATTTTTTTGTTCTTGTTCTTGCGCATTAAATACGCTAAATACAAACTGCTTCCAAATATTGCTATAATGATGGTGATTGATGGGTGTTTAATCGTTGATTGTTTCCTACAAGATTAATTTCAAAGATACACAAAGTTTTCTGAAATAATTTGGTTAAAATACATTATACAACGGGTGTATATATTTTGTTAAGTTTCTTGTTTAAGTTGATTGGGTCAAATAATTATGTTCGATGGATGATAACTACAAAGTGAAGCCAATCAAAGCCTTCTAATAAATAGATTCAACACCTCATATATGTCGTATACTAAGAAATTTTACACCCACTCAAAGTAACGTGCATTGTTAGTTATCTCATAATTAATGTAATGTTTTATTTTCAGTTTTAATAAATATTTTTATATGTTCTTTGATACATGTTAAGAATTTTGCCAAATAATTATCGATGTTAGGAACACTTACTACAATATCGCGATATTGTTAATTATCTGCCGCAGAACCGCCGACAAAAGGCCGGTACTGCCTCTAATACTAAGCGCTGCATAATGCTTTTTTCAAACACAAGCATTAAATGCAAACTTTTCCAACTTGGCGTAAATAGTCCCCGAGGTTCAAGTACGCAGAAATAAGTCCAAACATTAAATGCAAAGTTTCACAACTTGGCAAAACAAATTCTCGAGGTTTAAACGTCGTTGCAAAGTAAGTCCAACATTACATCCAAAGTTTCACAACTTTGCAAAATAGTCCCTAAGGTTTAGTGTCGCCGCAGTAAGTCCTTTAGCCAATCCACCGCATCGCTACGGCCACACTGTTATTATTTAAATATGAGCCTTGATATATGAACCTAATTAAATGTATTTAAAATGAGGCTTACCGCATAAATGACTTGTACAATTATGTAACTGTACAAGTTATTTATGCGATAGGTCAACTTTTAAGCAATGTTTTAAAACCCGGTTTTTTTAGTGACTCGGTTTAGTCACCGGGTCACCGGTTCACCGATTCAACCGTTTGAACCGCCAGATCGAACCGGTTCTATACTTTTATATAATTGATATGTATTATTGAATGATCACTTGATTTATTTGACTTTATTTCTAACTTTTGATTGAACTGACGAAAAAAATTGAAACTCTATCAATAAGACGTTGTTTTTAAATTATATATTTATAATAATTTAGCAAAAATTTACAACAAATAAGTTATAACACGGTATATTAAAACTATAATAGTTGGTGTTTTTTTACATTAATATATAACTTTAATTAACTGTTTTATATAATTTTAACTAACATTTTGTCAATTAAACTTATAACGGTTGATGGAGAAAGAAATATTTTGTTAGATTTTTTGATAAAAGTGATGACCCGGTCGGGTTTATCAAACCGGGTCAACAAAAAACCGGCGGTTCAATCTGGTTCTCAAATAAGCAAAAACCCAGTGACATCCGGCCTGGTCTTCGAGCCAGTTCACGGTTTAACCGCACGGTCAACCCGGTTTTAAAACATCTTTTAGGTCTATTTAATTAAGCTCATTTATCATTTTTGTTTAAATATAGTGACTTAAATATAATCTCATCCGTTCCAACTCTTCTGAACGTTTCTTTGAACATATGTATATGATGAGCACACGGTATATAGACATTAGACTATATATTGTAGTCATTTATATCAAACAGGCCATGGTTCCAATCACGGACAAGTTTTAACAATATTTACTTATTAAAGAGTATTGCCTCATGTGAAAGGCGGTTGAACAATGATAAGATGTCGAAGTGGCAATGCATCAACAATGAAATAAGAAAATACCAAAAAGAAAATGAATAAAACAAAAAGGTGTTGTGATAAAATGAAAACAAGAGGAGCTAGAAGTAGTGGCGGTTTTTTTAACAGGAATTTAAGCGGCGGTTTGTTTCGGAGCGGCCGTCCTTCGGTCAAAACGTGCTAAAACATATGTCGGCCAAAAAACACACGATCTTAGTTTTTGTTATCTTATGAAGAAACATTTAATTGGGCCAATTAGCATTTGAGTTATCCATAACTACTCCACATATCATGTTAACACTTAGTTGTCGTCACACGGTTTCTAACTTCATTCACCTACTATATATCTCTTAACCTTAATTTTGTCATAATCCATGTCTTCTATTTGACACATTTTATAAATTAGTTCGAAGTCCAACTTTATTATCATAATGCAATTAGTTTTCTCCGTGTCGAAGTAGCTGAACACGGTAATTTGCCGCACGCACTTAAATAATGCTTAATCTTTAGCTCACGCATAACATATTTCATTTGAATACTTTTTTGCTTTTCTAGTTGTGCTTTAGGCGGGTTCCAATAATGTCCCACTATCGATATATTCGATCGATCCCCACTCGATCCATCTATCATGGCAACGGGATCGTGTGAAAGGTTTTTCAAATATCTTGGTCTTCCACACGATCGAGTGAAACACAAACGGAAGCTTTAACAATTTATTCGAAACGTTGTCTAAAACTTTAACAATTTATTCGCCCTTACTGGGGCACTCAATCACCTGAAGGTCGCTGTAGAGAGAAAACTAACGTGGCATGGAAAAATTGGATGATTGACTTGCCTTACTGGAACCAGCCTTAAGTTATATTCTTGAGTTTTTTACAAACTAGTGGTTTTTTTAAAAAGTAATTACCATTTCATGGCATGTTCAAAAATATTACCTATTGTATGGCATGACTTAACAAATTCATTAATATGTCTCATGATATGATCGACTATTGTATGATAATACATTATTTCCCTTTTCATTTTTAGCTTTAATCAACTTCTTTTAACTAATATGATCGAGCAATTGATAAACGAGTAGATTTTAATCGCTTTATTGTTTTAAAACATCATATGTCCCTTTCCAAACCATATGTTACATATGTATACACTAAGGTGGTTGCAAACCTTTAGTATGTTCAAAACATTTTATGTTAACACACTACATTATTATATGTTCAATATTTTGGTTAATAAATACTACTTCTAAGAAAAGATGTATTAGCTAGAATGAAAAAGTTGTTCAGAAAAACAATAAATATGCATGATTATAAGACAAAAAAAAGATACATCAAATAAAAGGGTTTGTTTAAATAACTAGTTTCTAAATAAAGTAGAAATTTGAGTTGACTCGATCGGGTTCGAGTTAATTCGTTAAAGCTTAAAAATATACTTGAACCCTAACTTGTTTAGAGTTCAGTCAACTGTGCCGGATCAATGGGTCCGTTAGATCGTTCGGGTCTAAATTGTTTGAAAAATATAGAATTTTGGTGTTAACATACAAATTAGAAAGAAAAATGAAACTCGAATGTTCTCAACCCAGTAGAGACATATATTATACCCGAACTCGACTTGTTAGAACTCGTTTAATTTGGGTTGACCCGACGGCCCAAATATAATTTAAACCCAACTAACCGACCCGAAACCATATTCGAGTTCGGGTTCGGTCAAGTTTTATGACACCCATAATAACAAGCATATACGAACTCAAATTCTAAAGAATTAGCTACATACTTAAAATATTAATAATGATCAGAGTACAATATACATAGAATTTGAAATTGTAATTTGAAGAAGATAACTTTGTTTTTTAAGAAACTCACGAGTATATGAGGAACAAGCGCATATTAATGGTTTAATTTTTTGTAACTTGTCTTTTAATATACCATTAAATAAAAAGGTAATTAAAAAATTAGATATATTAATGAATTTGGTAAGACATGCCATACAATAGATAATATTTCTGGACATGCCATGAAATAGTAATTACTTTTTAAGAAAACCATTAGTTTGTAAAAAACTCTTATTTTCTTGATCTAATTCAATCATGCTTTAAGCTTTTCAATCATTTGAGAGTAGTCACGTGTAGAAAAATATATTCTTACATTATGTTTAGTATGCAACGCATTTGTCACTAAAAACAACGTAAATCAAAAGCTAAAATATTTTCATCATAAAAAGTTATGTGTTTTGAAAAACGGGTACATCCCTCTTTTCACTTATACCAAACTCATTATGTCCATCTACATATCATAAAGTTCGCCCCAAATCTCAAAATCCTGATTGCTTATACCACTCAAATCTTTCAAGTTCTTCACGAATCATCTTTTCTCATCTCTTCAAACATCAATGGTAAGTGATTTCTATTAAGGGTAAATTGCAAAAATGGTCTATAAAGTAACCCAAATATGCAAGAAATACATCGAGACAAAAAGTATTGCCAAAATGACATTAATTTTTCATTTTTTTGCAAAACAACCACTGAGAGCTAACTTTCGTTATTTTCTTCGTTAATTGCCACGTCGTTGAGGGTAGTATTGTCATTTCACTGTTCATACTTATTAAATTACCGCCAAACAACTTGCAATATCAATGTGACATGACCTCAATGGCTAAATTTGCAAAGTAAATTCTCATGTTTGCACCCATAAACCCCCATACAACCCAGCTTCTAAACCACGACTTGACAACAAAAAAAACACGGTATTTCAAAATGCAATCATCACCACCACATTCACCAAACACCGCAATAATCACCACCACCATAACCACAATCACCATCACGAACAACCACCAAGAAACATCAACTTTGATCGCCACCACGAAGAAACAACTCACACCCCAACGTCCATGTCCACGTTGTCAATCACAAGACACAAAATTCTGTTACTACTACAACTACACCACTTCACATCCTTGTCACTTTTGAAAAGTTGTCGTAGAAACTGGTCTCATGGTGGTGGCGTTCTCCGTAACATCCCTGTTGGGGGTGGTACTCGTAAAAACTAAAAGAAAAAAACTCATCAACCCCACCACTCCGGGTTATGTTACCACTGCCTGGAGTATCAGAAGTTCGATGCCGCCTCCACCGGATGCCGGAAATGAGATGGGTCCGTTTGAAGAAAATGGGTTTATATCGCCCTTGGAGATTGCTGGGTTTGACGATGGTGTTTGGCATTTTTGTGGCAGTTAATGTAGTGTCTTAGCTTTGATTGTAGTGGTTTATGTACCTCTTTTTTGGTGAATGGTTGGTTAATTGTATGGTTGTAAATTTAACTGATCTTTTGGTTACTTGTTATCTTTTCGCAGTAATTACCTAAAATTGCCCAAATTGACAATCTTGTTTGACTTTTGCACATGAATGTACATGCCCAAAATTACACAGAATTTCCCAAATTGACAATCATGTTTTACTTTTGCAAATGAATGTATATGAACATAATTACCCAAAATTTCTTAATTTGCTGGCTTCCATTAGATTAGAGAAAAGGTTATGCAAGCATTTACCCTAGTAAATTATTACACAACCAGTAGATAAAATTTATAACAACTAGATATTGTTGTAATCTTCCATTACAACACCATAGCAGAAGTATAACAGTTTATTGAAGTAAACATCAAAGCATAAACATTATTCAGCATCATCCTTAGTTTTCTTGTCAACCATCAGTCTTCTCCTCTTGATTGATCTTCTTTGCTCTTCAAACTTTTCGTCTGCAACCACTCCATCTTTCCCAACTCCATTTTTTGCAAGCACTTCATCTGGCTCATCTCCTTGTTCAGCACACATATCATATGGAATCGCAGCCCCATCACAAACTAATTTTTCACCATCATCACCATCAACATCCTCTGTTGCAAACATTTCTACAGCAACGCTCTCAATTGGAACCACACTTAAACTAATTAGTTGAGCAAAAATAGCATACATCTCTGTTACTTCTTCAGCTGCAACTACGTCATCAAGTTCATCCAATGCTTGATCAATTTCAGCAAACATGTCACTAATCTCGTGCTCTTCAGCACATCAACTAAATGGTGGATCATCTTGCCACCCAACATCTATTCCCACCTCTTCATCACTAATCCAAGTGTGAAGATCTCCTTCCTTTCCACTAAAGGTAACACCATCATTTGTGTCATAATCCGCATCATGAAAATCCATCTCTTCTGTATACTCTAGGGAATCCTCATTTTAACTCTCCACGCCAAACTCCTGGTCAATCTCTTCCAATAACCTCCTGAATTGAAACTCATCACTCAACCTTTTTATATGATTTGCAACCATTTTTTCTACACAAAATGTTGGTGGGAACTCATTCTCATAATTAGTATCATAAACAGGTCCAGCCTTTCAATGTTGGCTTGTCTTATGCCAGTTTAACAATTGTAATTTCCCACTATTTCCAATCCCACCATCAAGATCCTTTCCAACAGCATCATTGACATCATGATCCACAATTTCTTTTAAACCCACACCCTTGCTGATAAGGATTTAAAACGTACGCTTTTAGGGGGTCATTTAAGCTCTATTTTGACACATTTTATATTCGTTACTGCTTAATTTCGTTCCTTTTTACTTTTTAGGTCTTTTGGGAGCAAAATGCTAGAATGAAGCACATTTGGACGAAAAGGAGCAAATACATGAAGAAAATGGCAAAGTCAAAATCGAAGACACTCAAGATCGATAGCAGAACTCGACGCGTCCCCATCCAAAGGGTGACGCCGTCCGCCTATGAAGACTTGATCAAAACATGCACGTGAAGGCTCGCTGAAATTCTTAGTCACAAAACCGACGGCCACGCTTTAAATATGGCGGCGCCACTCACGCTTTTACCTGCACACCCAGATCTAGAACCAAGACGACGCTCAACTAAAGACCGACGCGCCACAACTCTAAAGTGACGTCGTCCCATCGATGACTTGGCCCAAACGAAACCCTAATGACGGCGACTTGATGGCGTCCTATGCAAAAGGTGACGTCGTCGCGATTGTAAATCTATAAATAGAATTCTATTTTTCTGTATTTTAAGAGGTAGAATTTTGGAGAGCAAACCCTAACTCTGTAGGGTCCGACTTGGACAATATCTTAGGGTCCCATACCCTATTTTACACATCAAGATAAGTTTGTTAATCCAATTTATCATTATGTCTACCCCATGTTCGATTGATTGTGTATGATGTCTTGTCTATCATGTCTAGCTAAATTACTTGTGTGTTTTCTTAGATCTATGAAACCTAGTTATTGATTGTTGTTAGGTTGTTTCTTGTCTTAATTGAAATTGGCTTAGGAGTGCAAGTAGGCTATCGTTGTGTTTAATGCTTGAGTATGCTTAATGATGATATGGTGCATGGATGAAATAGCTTAGGCTTGCTGATTCTATGAATCATATACGAGAGATAACCTCAAAGAACTAGGGAATACGCATCCTCTAATCACCTAGGACTACAACGCGCTAAGATAAAGGACGACAACTCAACCAACCAATAAAAGATAACTAGGGAGTAATAGTATCTAAGTGAACACATCTATAATCATCATAATGAGCACACCTCAATTAGACATGGATATCCCGAGTAATTAGATAATTAGATAATTAGTTAAAGTAGAGTAATCGTAGAAGTACCACCCCAACCATTGCCCCTCGAGATATTTACATTAGATTTCTAAAACCATAAAACATAAAAAGAATAATCCTCAACCCTCCTTCGCCATGTTCCTTACTAGCATTCCTATTCCCCAGAGAACGATATCAATCTCGAGGCTTACCCCATACTGCACTACAACGATTAGGTTCAACGCCTAGGAGGTTGAAAAAGTTGCTCGAAGAAAAGGAAGTTTCCTTGACCCCGAACGCGCCTTCCGAGGGCATCACTTGCCCTTACTCATCATTCGCTCCATCATCTGACACTCTACCAATGAAACACCGTGTATGGAATTATATTTTGTAAAACAGATTTAAGTATGTTTAAGTTCTTAAGTGTTAATTCTGGTAGAGTTAGTAGTTAAGTCTGGTAGGCTAGAATTAAGTCTGTTGATAGTTAAGTCAGCCAGTACTAATGGAGTTAAGTCTGGCAGAACTAATAGTTGACAGTTAATTCTGTTTATAATAAAAATAGAATAGTTTGTTAGAGTTATATTAGGAGTAGATGTGTGCGCGTAGAGATATCGTAGGAAGAGATATCTTTACCCTTCTACAAGTATTGTAGTCTATTAGGGTTTCCTTTGTGTATAAAAGGATCCCTAATGTATTAGGTTAAAAAAAGTTATAAGCTTTAATATTTGAAAAGTAATAGAAATACAAAGTTAGTTATTCTTGTGTTCTTCATACTTTGTGTGTTAAGCTCCGCATTAACACATCAAGATATTATTAAGAGTTCTTCACATAATAGATTTGGATTTATTCAAGTTTATTATAAGTCATTCAAGGCTACTTAGATCCATACACTTTTGGACCTACAAGTGGTATCGAGCTCTGAAGGACTGGCTGGTTGAAGACACACACAAACAAATACTGCCTCAACCGTAAAACATCAATCATGTCCGAGACCTGAAAAGGCACCGAAACCTATTCTCGAAAGCATCACACTGATGAAGAATCCAACCATGAAGAAGGAGCAGATGACACTCAACCCAAACCAACCCAAATCACTAACACCACAAACATCTCAAACACAAGCTTCCACCACTAAAGAAAGATGAATATGACATCCGGGAAATGGAGATGGAGCATTACTTAATACAATGCATAAATGAAGTTGGAAGGTGATACAAAAGCGGTAACTCTAAAAGAGAGTTACTAGAGGAAAAGATGGCA
>OU343218.1:238735287-238811802 GCA_910596185.1 Chrysanthemum makinoi
TTTTTCACAGGATTGCATATAGCATGCCAAAATCAAGCATGATAGATCTCGATCTTATCCCAAACTCTCTCCGTTATCATGATAAGAACCGACCTCTTTCAAATTAGCAGCATAAGAACTTCACCTTTGAAGCATGACCTACGACTTATATGTCTATAAATGATGATGAGTCGCTTGTAGTATACGCCACATGATTATTATAAGATAATAATAATAAAGTCAAAACTTTTTTTTGCACTAAATACACATCTATTTACTTTAATTCTTCAATTTTAATAACTGGCGAAATGATGAACGGTGCTAACTAATTCATTTTTAAAAATCAAATGAAAGTAAAAAGGTTTATTAATAATTTCTTTTTAACTGGCTAAGAAGCATTGCTCGAAGCCATAAGTAGCTGATATCCAAGGAGATGCCTTCCTTAAAACTTTGTTTTTGGCGAATAAACCTCATTTCTTTTTTTCGCTTTTGCCTATAAGAAAGATTAGGTGTCAATGCAAGCCTTAGCTGCCGTCACACCAGCCACATCAAGATCTCATTTTTCCACAACTAACCACAACAAACCCTCCCACTCATAACAAACCTCAACCTCTTCATTCGGGCCCACCACTACCACTTTATTTTTTTATTCAATTTTCATTTCCAAATAAACTAAATTCATTTCATTCAAATTAAAAATACAATACATAACACAATAATGATAAAAAAAACGATACGGAAAAAAAAACAAAAAGTAAAAAAATACAACACATACTACAGGATTTAATCTTCGACATCCCACTTCGGGCAATTTTTCAAAATCTCTCAAACGTGAACATACTTGAACTCCTTTCCACCAAATGTTGCCGGAAGTTTAGTTTCGCATTTTCGAGATGAGTGTGGTCATTTTGAGCACTTCGACAAGAACTGCTTTGGAATTGCGTTGAACTTTTGCAATCGACGTTAATCCTCGTCCATTTACCCGTGATTGAAATTTTTGTACGATGGTCATCGGTTGTCCATTATGAACATATGATAACGCCGCTCCAAAAATATTTTCGAACGGTTATTTTCCATATCTATACTATGAAATTTCTATCCAAACTTCATGCAAGAAGATTTCTTCTCGACTTGTTCCACTCTCGAGTTGGTGACGTTTTTTTTTTTTTTGAATTGATGTAGATGTGAAAAATGGTTATAAATGTTATTTATAGGGTGGTTTTCAAATTCAAATTCTAATTCTAAAATTCAGATTCAAAATTCAAATTCAAATTTTAAATTCAAATTCAAAAACGATATCTGTTGATGGCTAATTCAAATTCAAATAGGAGTGGGCTAATTCAAATTCAAATAGGAGCTTGTACTTTAAAATTCAAATTTAAATTTTAAATTCAAACTATTTTTTTGGATTATATGATTCCTATATATAGTATCCTACTACCACAATTCACACACAAATAACACAATTCACACACAAAATGTCTCAAAAGATTTTTCTCAGCAATTCACCAGAGAAGTTGCCGGAACCGCTTTCCAACCCCAAATCACTCTTCGTCGAAACCACCTACCGAGTTTGAAGTTTACTCACCACAGAAAATGTCTTTCCGGTGGGTTTTGAATATCCCATACCTCTCAATTGTTCCAACTCCACCTACGAACAATTCACGCGTGGATTTTCAAAACTACCCCAAATGTTGTTTGCGCTTCCTCCCAAGAATCAGAACAAGATGAAGAAAACGTTAGAGATTATGGAAGAAAGCGTGCACGCTGGAAGTCGCCGCAAGTGAAGAAGAAGCACGGAAGCTCAAGACTCCAAGACAACTATTTCGACATAATGGGCGTCGATACTTTAATGGGGAGTTAATTCTCCAGAACCGGCTCTATACGACCGGATGATTCATTTTTAAGTTTTTAGTAGTTTTATTATGATTTCATGTTTTATGTTGTTTTATTATGGAGATTCGTATTTTTATGTTAAGACATGTATTTCATGTTTTAGTTGATTGTTCAGCTTCAGGTTTAAAGCTTCATCAAGATGCTGCTCATTGCAGATTTTTTTCCTCTACAACCTTCAATATCATCGGCTATAAAAAACACCACCTTATTAAAACCTCCACAATATCACTATCTAAAAAAAAAAAAGATAGGTTCATCTTCGTCGGCAGACGACGACGCTTCCACGGCGCAGACGGCAGGGGGCGGTGTCAAACGAAGGACGGCGACCGCCACGGCTGACGGCAAGCCCACACCGCGGTGCTCTAAACAAAACCCCATTGACAAGCCTCGAGACCTCCAAGGTCTTCAATTTAGACCACCATCGTACAGTTGTTTATCATCATGTGATAGAAACAGAAATTGTTGAATTTGAACGCATATCTTTCCGTGTATATATGGCAAGCGTAAAAAAGTACTACTACTAGTCCACTTATGGAATGTGCGACTTGACCAAACCAAATGCAAAATAGCATGGGTCCATGCATGCATGGGTTATGACGTGGGTCATATGCAACAATTCACTATTACTTCAGTTTACCTAAAAATAATTACAAACCTTTTATTTTGCCGTCCCACTCTCATACCAGGACTTTATAATTTATTATTCTATACAGTACCGTTGAGTTTTAAACTTTCGCAAATCGGTATACCTTTGAAAAAATATATGTGTTCTATTTACCTCTTTAATTTTCTTAAGTTGTTTCTAGGTATGTGTTTGTTAGTAGTTACTAGAAATAGACATTCCCTTCTCGATATGACATTGACTTGCAATATGTGATACAAAGACCCCAAAGTGTTTAAGATTTGACTCGTAAAATCCTTTGACCAAAAAGTCCAAAACCCACTAACGGTACGCGTCTAAAACAATTAACTGAAAAATGGGATGTAGAATGGAAGTCGGTTATCAATTTCTTCGCTTATTGACTTTAATAGCGATTACTTTTTGGTTTGTTATGTGGAATACAGACTTTTGATTGTTCTAGTGGGGTTGTGCATGAAGAGACACATTGTGTCATCTAGATGACTCGCTATAATTCTGACCGCTTTTCGATCAAGCTATCGTGGTAACTTACGGGTTGGTTCATGCAACGATTTTTCGGATTGGTTTATTGACCGCTGCAAATGTGAGTTTAGGTCATGTTGAAGGTATAAAGCCGTTACATAAATGTCAAAGAAATTCTTCAAAAAAACGTGTGAGATCTCATATTCAATTCTTTAAGTTCAAACAACGAAGTGTTTAAAACACTTTACATGGTTTGAGTATGGGCGATGGTGGTTTCAAATCCCTCGATGTCGAAACCATGATTATTCGAAAAAAAGAATGTGTTAGAAGATTAGAAAGTAAAACGTATTTGTGTATGTATTTCGTGAAAATGTGAAATCAAGATATGTGACTTCGAATAAATGGTCGTAATTCAACCGACCCAACCCGATAAAGTTCTTTATGGGTATATTCGGTCCAACTCGAATCTTTTCATTGTAGCCAAAAGACATAGAATCTATTCATTTTACGTTTCAAGTTGAGGAATTCTTATTTATCTGGAATATTTTTGCATTGAATGTTTCTAACATAAAAGACTTTCTATCTTTAAGAGTTTTCGATGAATTGGGTTACAGCTTTTGGTATCAATTTTCTTCATTAAGAAGGTCTCTTTCCCCCAAAATCCGATCAACATTGTTGTCAATCAAAATTCTGTCACATTAAATTTCTGTTTATTTCGTAGGACACATATATTTAGTTGCCGAAAATGACTGAAACTTTTTCTCAAAGTTAATTGTTATCGATCAACAAGAATTTGTTCAGTATCTACAAAGACAACGTAATATTTGTTATTTAGAGTCAAATGTTTTGATGTCTTATTATGTTTACTAAAGGGATAAAGCAGTATATATAAACTAAGTTTTCATAAACTAATACATACGAGGACCGAAGCAGGCCGGATTTGAATCCCAGATAGTGCCAAAACATGAATACAAGGTTCATATTTTTTTTAAAAAAAAAAAAGGAAAACAGTATAAGCCTCAAATAAATCACATATATATAAATGAAACCCAAATGGCCTAAATTCTCTAACCCCGTAACCAATGACACCCAAATGGCCTAAAAATAAAAATAAAGAAAATTGGTACCAAAAACTGTAACCCAAATGATAATTATCATGCATACCCATATAGTTTGACTGTTAGTATATGGTGTGTTTCCTAACTTCCAACTGGATATAATAAATTGTACGTGTTAAAGTTTTTATTTTTGAACTTACTTGTTAAAGTTTATTAGATGATTAAATGTGACCTTTCTTTTGTCCCTACCGACACATATATCTTCTGTTTAGTGCAAACCCACCGAATACTACCCACAAAGTTATTAGTTGTCATTTACACTAACATTTTTATATCGGGCGGCATCATTCATTCCATTCTAGTTTAAACTATTTGGATACTCGCGCAGTGCACCTACGATAAATATAGTTATGTTATAAATGTATAATGAATGAATTACTAACTCAACTTTTCTTGCAATATTTTATCCGTTTATTGAAGTCGTTACGTAATACTCCTAATGTCTACGCTGCTCATTGTATGCTAGACAAGCCAGCCAAACTTTCCGCAATGCCATATCGACATCATTATTCATGCATGTATAAATACCCTCACACACTTTTACACATGTACATTCATCACACTCTCTTAATAGTCAAACACTCTCTTATGCTATATTCAACGAATCAAGTTTGTATCGATACAAATTAAGGCTATAGTTGTAAAAAAAATTAAATCAAAATAAAATAAATCAACTAAAAATTCATGAAAGTATATCAAAATTAATATTGAATTAAAGATCAAAAAAAAAATTAAAATACGATGAAATTAGATTATAAAAAATAAATAAGATATTTCAATTTGAAAATAAATGTAGATTATAATTGAGAGACACATGCCACTCGATGTGTCCTTAACAATTGTGAAGAATGATATGAGCGCTAAATATCGCACCTCCTTACCTTAATTTTTATTTACACCCACATGTTTTATATAATAGTATATCTATAATGACTTATATATCTTAAAAAACATTCGTTGACTATAAAGTGTTTACGGTCACTCAAACTAATTAATCCAACAAAACTTGTGCCTAATTTGTCACACATATTCGGTTTTGTCACTTTTCGATGACAAAGGTCACAAACTCAACAATGTCGCCACTTTTGGTGACACGCATAAAAATGTGTGACTATATGCATATCGTCACATATTTCTAGTGACCAATACCAGCTTACCAATGCCATCATTTCTTTAAACATATGTATTTTATGAGCATACGGTATTTATACATTAGACTATACAACAATATACGCCCTTTGTTTTCACTAATCATCGAACATATTACTCGATCATTCGTGGTAATTCATCAAACACGTCGTGGTTCCATCATGGACAAGTTTTATGTATTTTGGTGAAAAAGTATTGTTCAATCGCCCTAATAGAAATAGGACATGTGAAAAACGGTTGAACAATGATGGAAAAATATGTTGAAGTGGCAATGCATCAACAATGAAATTAGAAAATACCAAAAGAAAAATGAATAAAATAAAAAGGGTTTTGAAAAGCTTAGAGCATCTACAATGAATGATTTTTAAAAAGCATTTCACTAATTGCAACAATTTTCTAAAGACTTTTGTATGCTTGTAGTTAAAGACTTTTGCAAAGCTTAGAGTTTGTCTAGCGTTTGAACAAGTTTGTTATTGCATGAAATTGTGTTCCTTTCATAGTTATGAAAAGCTTTTGCAAAGCTTTTGCCATCAGAGAAGGTTAACAAAGATGACATTTTAAAGTTCAAACATTAATGAAAAAGATAATTCAATAAAAGTCTTTTAAAGTTTGAACACTATAGATGCTCTTATTTATCTCGAGTATTTTTGCATTAAATGTTCTAACACAAAAGACTTTATATCTTTAAGAGTTTTCAATGAATTAGGTTACAGCTTTTGGTATTAGTTTTCTTCATTAAGAAGGTCTCTTTCCCCCAAAATCCAATCAACATTGTGGCCAATCAAAATTCTATCACATTAAATTCTCTTTATTTCAGGGTACCTATATTTAGTTTCCGAAAATGATAGAAACTTTTTCTCAAATTAAATTGTAATCGATCGTACGTTATATCGATGCCCTTAATTAGCAATGATTTACTGTAATCTTATTCTCGCTCTTATACATTTAGGTGCAAACAGGGTCTTACATAGCATAAGCAGTTTAATGAAACTCGAAAATATATAAGGAAAATAGCTATTATTAAGGGTTTGTCTAGCCAGTGTGTTCTGAAGACAATGGATAAAATATATTAATCGATCAAAAACTTTCTTTTTTATATAAAAAAATGTACTTAACGAGGATTTTGATTCGCGCGTTGCTATGAAATGCTTCTAAATAAGATTGGGTCAACTTGCCAAATGTGGCATTTTGGGGTAGCTCCTGTTACACACTATACATTTAGCATATGGTTTCAAAAAACACAAAGTCCCAACACATACAAATGATAATATATTGGAATTGTTCCAAACAGATCCAACGACCAGTAAATACAAAGAACCTCTATATCCATATTTCCGAGCACCCGAATCTTTACTACCCACTTTATATCTTATATACCATTCATTGAAACATATCATACTACATTTATCGTGCACAAACGATTATACTTACAAACTCTCTTAAACAGATTCAACGATACATGGATACAACATCCATACCCAACATTTTTCAACAAAGACAACTGCAAGACAAATTCTCTAAGAGTGTTTGGGCTATCTATTACATTATATCTTTGATCCCTTTTTCATAATAGGATAGAACAACATCAGGATACAAAATCTCATGTTTCTATATGCCATGGAGACAACATGTCCCGATATTTTCAATAGAAGATTTTTGTTTTCATGAATTTATAACTAAGAGTCCACTCTTCCAAAGATCATTGAGATAATGATAATGATGACGATGATGATATGATGATTTGATGAAAATATTTCATGTATCTTTGGTGAAAGTAAAAAAAGTGACAACATTGATTATTATGCCTAATGTGTTTTGGTTTAGAGATGAAAAATGACAAAATCCATTCTATAATAGCACTTCAAGTCCACATAATCAAAAAGGCAAGGTGAATGCTAAAATGGATATACCCAACAAGAAACAATAGGAGACAGAAGATGATAAGACAAAAGAATTTGTATCAGATTTCCAGAGGAAAACTACGTGTTTCTGCAAAGTACCAAGTTTACGTAAATCACATATAGCATTAAAAAAAATACGGTAATCCTTTGCAAATTCTTTCACCGCACCATCAACCGTTTCCCATCCTTCTTTGTGCAAGTCCATTTTATCAATAACGTTTTATCTCAAAACCGCACATACAACATTACCACCATCACTTCTTTAATCGATTTGAAACTCACTTTCTTCTCGATGAAAATATGTTCGTTTCCACCAATCATCAATCACCATGGTCATCATCAGCATCACCACAATCAATATCATTTAACTCAAAGCTATTTTGGATGGTTGTCGTCACCTTCACCTGGTATGTGCATGGGCATTGTAAAGCAAATTAGCAACCTTTAACGACATCATTATCTAGCCATATTCTGAAACAAAACCCACGTCACCATCGTAGAGAACATTTACTCGATTTCTTCCACCCTCCTATCAAGATATTACTATCTCTAGTTAACATCACTCTAATACCATAAACACAAAAGAAAATAACCAATTAATAGTTGTACCCATAATATATATGTCTTACCTTAGATGTTGTATTGGGTGCAAAAGATCGAAAAATTAAATTAAAATAATGATTGGTGTTTTAAAGTATATGACGTTCAAAATAAAAAAATAAACTTGTAATGCAGCCAATTCTTGTTGTGGAAACTGTCGTCCGCGACGTTTACAAAAACCCTATGGTAACAATATCAATGGCAAGCCGAAACCACAAATGCAAATAGAAGAACGGACACTTAATAAGTTTAAAAACCCTAAAGCTAACTAAGAAAATAGGTTGAAAGATACAAAGTATAAAAGATAATAAAGTCTGTATACTTATACATTCAAACATACTTTATACAACTATACAATGTCGTAACAGCAAGAAAGAAACGTATTCAGAACACACATATCACCTAACAAAGAGTAACTTTGCTTAGTTTTTTAATTAATAGCACATGTGAAATCATTAGCCATGACACGACTTATATACACCCCTACTTAATCAAAGACTTACAACACATACCAAAAGTTACACTATATGATACTTATCAGTGATTGTTAAATTCTCAAAATGAAAGTAATTTCCTTTCTTAACCAAAGTCATTGCATACAACGACATACCAGCATCTATAATGGAAAACAATTTTCATTCTTGTTACCAACAAAACTCATAAAACCAACAGCTAAGACCCTAACTTATACTAAACATATAAAACAACATATAAGACTCTAAATGGTATCAAGAAACACTTATTCTACACCACCAAAAAATACCTAACACGAATATACTAAATTTTGTACATACATCTTGTTGACTCCTCTTGTAGTTTGCACAGTTTCAAGGATTACTTTCACGTTCAAACAATAAGCCAACATCAAAATGAAGAGATTTTAAACAACACTATTTTTTAGCAATGTAAACCACATCTAGCAAGTGTTACCAGATTTGTTTAGCATAAAACAAGTCCTGAATTTGAAACGAACCATCTTTCAATAAACAATTTTACACTTGTTACACATTAACTGAAACGATTATTAATAAGCAAACTAATACTGGCAACATATAAAATCCTTGTTCATCATTTTGTATTCCCTAACCTCAGGTGAACATTCAGATCCAAACAAATATCGCTAGCACTTGTTTTTCACAACCCAAAAATAGATAATGAGATCTATGAACCTAAAAAAAACGAGAAACACAATTGATTTGTACAACAAACAAAAGCGTAAGAGCCCAACCCAATGCTCGGACCTATAACCACATATCAAGAAATAATATATAATATACCAAGCTACTACTATTTCGCTCCATCACACATGACCACATATAAATTTTTGAAGAATGAAACCATCTAATATTTGATAATGCAAAACACATGAAAAACATGCAATTAGAACACACTTTTAATAAGGTCCTCACATAAACCATAAATTAGTAACCACACTTGGCAAATGCCACCATATTTCTAGAACAAAGAAACAGTCACAGAGCTGAAACAAACCGACTTTCAACAGAAGAGTTCACAATTGCTAAACATTTCCTGAAACGATTGTTAATAAACATACTTATATGAACCAACATATAACACCTAAGAACCCAAAAAACTTATGAACATATCTATCTTGCAAAACCAATAAAAAAAGAACAATCCAACCCAAATCTAAGCATATAAAATCAGTACATATGACCACGTATATCAAGCAACAACATATAATACACCAAGCTACAACTATTTCACGTTTCATAAATCACATGACCGCATATAAAATATAAAAAATGAACCCATCCAATTTCTGATAATGCAAGACAGATGTAAAACATGAATATAGTTGATAGAATCGATGCTCAAGGTTGTTTAAACCTTATCTAGGATCACAATAACATTAAACAATAATACGCAGCGGAATACATCAAACATATTTGTTATTGCTACAAGGTTTCTTCATCATCATCTCTACTCTATTACAAACACAACCAACACAGCCCCAATCCTACACGACCAACCTGTAGGATGTTATCTATCTATAACAAGGAATCATGGATCCTTGAGGCTAAACACTAGTCGACTATCAAACATATTTGTTATTGCTACAAGGTTTCTTCATCATCATCTCTACTCTATTACAAACACAACCAACACAGCCCCAATCCTACACGATCAACTGTAGGACGTGTTATCTATCTATAACAAGGAATCATGGATCCTTGAGGCTAAACACTAGTCGACTATAACCTAGTCTAGGCGTTTACACACCCACGCCCTAGACACACACACACACACATTTGGTGTTCACATATTGACACACAATAAAACCAATTCCCTGTATCTCTTTATAAACTAGAGATACTAGGGTTACAAAGAAATCTTTCTAACATATAAGATATTTCCTGTAATCTCTATATTTTTGTAGAATATCCCTTTGTCTTCTTAAGTCCCTCAAGTTTCATTATTTTCATTGTTGCACATTAGTTTTGTATTATCAACTCAAAATAACAAACCCAACAATCTTCCCCTAGTTGATAATTGCAAAACTACATGATGAATGAAACTTCCCCTTAAACCATGCTATACCATCAAGGATCTTCAAGTTGCAAATCTTCAAGTAGACTCTTCTTCCCCTTTTTGCCATTATCCACTAGGAGAAGCTAAGTAAAAGCAACTTTGATCTTCAAAACCACGAACCAATATCATACAACTAATCCATCTTTCCAATGCCTCAATTGTGGAGTTTGTTAGGACTCCTTGAGATCATTTTGAGCCTTAGGGTTAAACAATAACATATATAAAGAACATTGTACGCAGCGGAATTAAAACAAACAACTATGTTATTGACACAAGGTTTCTTTCACGATCACCTCCAATTATATTAATAACGTGTTATCTAAACTATAACAAGGATCAAAGACTTCTTTGATCTTGGGGTTAACTAAACTAACTTACCTAGGCGTTTACAAGACAATACGCATAGGACACACACACACACCTTTAGTCGACTACATTATGGAAGACTTGTATATTTAAAACCTACATCCCATGTACTCTTTATATACTAGAGGATTAGGGTTTACAAGATACTACGAAGGACTAAATAATAAATCTTCTTTTGCAAGCAAGTCCTTCCAAACTTTTGTAGATTTCCTTCTTGTCACTTTAAGCCCTTGATATTTCATTCTTTATTGTTTTGTATCATTGAATCAATAAACCCAACAATAGTACACCTATTTAAGCGAACACATAACACTAAAATTAATCAAGCCCCCAACAAATATTCTTTTGCACAACCAACAAAAACATAACGTTCAATCCAATCTAAGCATTTAAATACAAAGACACGCGGACTACATATCAAGCAAAGAGATATAACATACCAAGCTACCACTATTTAGCGCTTTATAACTCACATGACCACATATAAAATTATAAAGAATGAACCGATCCAATATCTGATAATTCAAGATATGTGTCAAATATGCAATTAGCAAACACTTTTAAACCATGAGCTGATAACCCCTTCACACTTATCTCAGATAACCGATATTTATTTTCCAATCAAGCCTACCAAAGAAACCCCATCAGCTCAAAATTTACATAGATAAACAATAAAAAATTAAATGTTCAGTTAAAATTTGCACCTTTTACCTCAAGATCGCATCCGAACAAAGAACATGCAAAACATCAAAATCTAGGAAAACCAAATAGTAGCTTGAACCCGCAACAACTTTACAAAATCATTTCAAAAAATCCAATGAGCAAACTAAATTAGTTTAAAAAAAAGTTTTAACCACCATATGCAACATATCCTTTCCAAAATCTCACACACATAAAATATCATCAAACCTACACAAATCAAGAACAACAAAAAACATACCCTTAATATGTGATCCGCCACTAATAAGCAGTTAAACCTCGATCTTTGAAACATCAAAACCCAAACAACCACCACTCCTTCAGATCTAACCCAACACCATTAAAATTAAGTATTTGCTAAACAAAATCCCAAAAAAATGCAGATAAAACATTAACATTACCCAATCATACCTTCGCTGCAAACTCACGACTATGACTTCTGATGCTAGCTAGAAAGCGTACACACCTAAAAAACAGCGAAACCATTCATCATAAAAACATGAGCTAAACACGAAATCAAGAAAACCGTGATTCAAACTATAATCATCATTCCTGTCAAAACCCCTAAAACAATTTCAACTTTAACCAACTAAATAAAATAAAAATAAAAAAACCCTAGATTAGCTCTAATTTTCCTACCTGCGCCCATTTCATGTGTAAGTTTTGGTGTAAAACATCAAATAAATGAAACCCGATTAATTATGTAAATGGTTTCAAATTGATAGTGGAATACAGATGTAGAACATGCAGCTAACCCATCCTATTTCTGACAACATAAAACATGTGTAAAACACACAGCTAATACAACAAATTAAGTGGCAAATTAGTGGAAAAACCACTAGCAAAAACACCACTAACCCAATTTTTAATCCATCCAAGCTGACATCTCGGCTCGGCGTGTGAATTGTATCGGCTTAAGCCGCGGCTCCATAATGCACCCAAGCCGCCCCATTCCCTCAAGCAGACCTCCAATCCGGTGGTGCTGCGGAATATTGTAAACACCAAAGTTTTACAATCCTCTTAGCTAGAGTACCTAACCATTGTAGTGTAGTATATAGGGGTGAGAAAATGAACCGAGAATCGAACCAGAACCAAGAATTAAACCAGAACCGACCTAACATGAATCGCATTGTAGAACTACGGTCGGTTCTCGGTGCATAGATATTGCAAATTACGGTTGTCGGTTCGGTCTGGCACCGCGAGTATCGGTTTCGGAACTGAAGAACCGCACGACTACATATTTATGCCTTCGTACTATAAATTCACGATTACATATTTATGGGATATTTAGTTTTTTTAATTCACGATTACATATTTATGCCTTCGTACTATAAATTCAATCGTTCAATGTTTTTATGGTTTATACTTAGATTAGTGCAAACACATATAAAATATTGAATTACATCTATTCATTCTCGCGCTGCCTAACATATCATGTATATAACATGCAAATGATGACCTATAGACCAATATTACATCAATGGCATATGTTAAGACACAAATTGAACGGGTCAATTTTGAATCATTAATCAATATGCAAATTAAATTGCTCAATGACATTTGCTATTTTAAACATATAACCACTTATCGATTAGGCACATGCACAATTTTATACATTTCAAGTTTACCGCTTATTTCATAAGTGAAACATCCATTGAATCACTAAAATTCACCGTCGAATAAAACAATATTTATTTCATTCAAATACAACTATGATATGAATATCATGCAATTATTTGCGGTTTCAATCGGGTATAACCGAAATACTCGAATCGGACCCGAGAATCGAACCAGAACCGAAACCTGATCTTCGGTCCGGTTCTCGGTTCCTAAATAATGACTATTTCGGTTCTCGGTTCTTTAGGTTTCGAGTTGGTTCCGTACAATTTCGGAATCGCGCTCACCCCTAGTAGTATAGGCAAGACACGGAGAATTGATCGTTTTTTAGGGGAATAGTGAGGTATGCTCGAAGTGTATAGCAAATTAAGTCTAAGGGTTGAGGGATGATTGTTTTTGGTATTTTTGTATTTTATAAGAAAGCAAATAAAATCTCGGGTTTTGAAAAAGTTTGGTTTTTAAAACTAATAATTAAAACTAAATTAAACTAACTAATATGCTGAAAAGTAAATTGGTGAACTTCAGATGATAGAAAAGTGTATTCACTTAGAATCTCATTACTCCCTAGTTATCTCTTATTGATTAGTCGAGTTGTCACGTCCTTGTTTAATTAAAGCGTTGTATTCTTTAATATCTATTGAGGGTTGATTACTCCCTAACTCTATGAACTATGTTCTAATTGAGCGGCGTCTAAAAATGCCCTTATAACTCTCAATTTCCATAATGCAAACAAAATTCACGAATTAAATACAACGAACATCAAGTTAATAATAACTTAGCATTTGTTCAGAAGTTCAAGCTAGTAATATATTTGACCTAGCTAGTTTTCCTGCTCCTAACGCAAATCACAACTAATCAAACAAGAATTGACACACAATAATCAATAACTAGGTTTCATGCAATCTTAAGCAAATACTAAGTTTCATGAATAGAAAAGCAGATAAATAAATCAAACAATCATAAATAAACATAATTGAATGATTGATTAACAACTTATCTTATCAGTACATGATGAGTCTGGGGCTAAAAGCCCATATAAGCTGATAAATTTGGACTAGGGTTTATCTCCAAGTTGCCCACAAAGTTCCACAATTTACAATGAATATCATACGAAAATATACATACGATTACAGTTGTGATGGCGTCACTTGTTAATTGTGATGCCGTCAGGTCGCCGTCATTAGGGTTTCGGATTTTAAACCGACTTATTGTGACGGCGTCACCTTATGGTTTTGAGGCCGTCGCTCTTCATATTCCTGGTCATGACGCCGTCATATCGAGGCCGTCTCCACAGCCCGAGCCGTCACTTGCAAATTCTTAAACTAAGATCTCATCAATAACTTCAAGTGACGGCGTCACTGTTGTTTGCGACGCCGTCCCGGCCTTTTTCTCGACGCTTTTGATGTCGCTTTCGTTTTATGTCACCAACGTGCCGTTTTTCAGCATTTGCTTTCCAAGCACCTAAAACTCAAATAGAAACGATTTAGGATAATAAACGATCAAATATGTACGGATTTAGAGGTTAAATGACCACTTAAAGACGTATAAAATTACATCTCATCAGATGACTTCAGAACAGTGTTGCCTCCTCAAACCACTTCAATAAATGTTATAGAGCATAATAATACACAATATATTAAAATATAAATTACTTTAAATGTATGTGATTTTCAATTTAATAAAGTTTTTAAAGTTTTATTAAATATTTATCTTCACTTTGCTTTTAGGGCACCCATAGTTTGACCGTTAGTATATGGTGTGTTTCCTAACTTCCAACTGGAAGCAATAAATTGTGTTTTTATCATCAAAGTGTTAAAGTTTATCGGGTGATTAATTGTAATCTTTTTTTTACCTACCCCCAAAGTTAGTTGTCACAGTGACATTAAGCTGCATTTATTCATTCCATTCAAATTCTTCTTATCTTTACTACATAAAATAAAAAAATGGTCAAAGGAAATGAAAATTGAAAGTTGAGTGTGAAAGTCAAATGCGTAAATGATAATGTAATTAATACTCTTATTAAAACACCTCTACTCAAAAGACATTGATTTATTCATATTGTACAACCAACTAAAAGCATATCCACCAAATTAAATACAAACAATTTAAACACCCCATACTAAAAATTACAATAAAAATTTCACAATATACAATTTAAAAAAGCTTCAACAAAATCCATTATAAAATAATTACACACATAATTAATGTTATTTTAAAACACCATAAATGAATGTATCGCATATTATTATACATTATACAAATTAATAAAACACACAAAGCCATACAAGCTAACAAGTTGATTTCATACATTTTGAAAACTGACCGGACCGGACCAACGGTTCAATCGGAACCGTTTAACGGTTCGACTAACCGATAAAAGTCATCCAAAATGAACTAAATGACCCTTATGAAACCGATACAAACCGTAAATCGACCTCATCGGTAGACTATTTTCAAGCATCGTCACATTGTACTAATGTATACTATATATATAAAAAAACACAAAAGTAAAATGTTGAAACTAAAATTAGAAATGTTGAAAACATATATTTCAAAAGAAAACTATTAATACACATCGAAAACCGGTTGACATGGACGCTTCAAACCCGACGGTTGACCGGTTTAGCCATTCCGTTTCAACCTAACCCGTCGGTTGACCTTTAAATCGATCCGCTCGACAAAACGGTTCAACCAGCTTGAACCACTGGTCGACCCGGTTTCAAAACATTATAATACCCAAATCTTCAAACTTTTATTATTTTTCGCTTATAACCATATACATTTTTATCACTAAACGACTGTCGCTATAAAATCCCTATTACATGACGCGGTACTCGTCTTTAACTATATGTATATATAATTACCATTAAAAATTCAAACTAATATTAAATGAAAACTGATTTGGCATATTCAACGTTGGAAAGGCAATACAAGTTTACAAAAGATGTATCCATGTTTTGAAACTTAAAAAGTGAGTAATGTTAAATTTCTAAAATTCCTTTAAAACTAAAATTTCTATATAAAATTTCAAAGCATTTGTCTTTAATGAAATAGCTACCATAACAATTCACACCTAAAATTTCAAAGAAATGGATGTCAAATTTTGACAACTTTTACTAATGTAATTTTCCAAAAAACAAAAAATATATTTTTAATTTATTTAATCTTAACACTAATAATTTCTAAAAGTTTATCAATATATTTTATTTTATAAGGCACCATATTACAACTTATTTTTTATTTGTTTACTTTTATAGTGTGTGTGCGACCGAAGTTATTAAATATTGAAATGCCCTAATGACCATATGATTTTTTAAAATATTGTTTTGACATTTATATATAGTTGAAATTGAGAGATGTTGTCATAATAACTGAATGCTTACAATCACAAAACATTGTACGATTTATTATATAGTCACGGTTCATTTTTGTTCTTGTTCTTGCGAATTAATACGCTAAATACAACTGCTTCCAAATATTGCTATAATGATGGGATTGATTATTGTTTTAATCGTTGATTGTTTCTAAGATTAATTTCAAAGATACACAAAGTTTTCAAATAATTTGGTTAAAATACATTATACAACGTGGTATATATATTTTTGTTTCTTGTTTGAAGTTTTTTGATTGGGTCAAATACCATGCTCTGATGGATGATAACTACAAAGTGAAGCCAATCAAAGAGCCGTCAAATAGATTCAACACCTCATATGTCGTATACTAAGAAATTTTACACCCACGAAGAACGCATTGTTAGTTATCTCATAATTAATGTAATGTTTTATTTTCGTTTAATAAATATTTTATATGTTCTTTTGATATTAAGCAAGAATTTCAGCCAATTATCGTATGTTAGGAAACACTTACTACAATATCGCATATTGTTAATTATCTGCCGTGGAACCGCCGACAAAAGGCCGGCATCAGTTTCTAATACTGCGCGCAGACATGCCTTTTTCAAACACAAGCATTAAATGCAAACTTTCCAACTTGGCGTAAATAGTCCCCGAGGTTCAAGTGGCGCTGCAAAGTAAGTCCAAACATTAAACGCAAAGTTTCACAACTTGGCAAAACAAAGTCCCCGAGGTTTAAACGTCGTTGCAAAGTAAGTCCAAACATTACATCCAAAGTTTCACAACTTTGCAAAAATAGTCCCTAAGGTTTAGTGTCGTCACGCAAAGTAAGTCCTTTAGCCAATCCACGTGATCAAGGTTTTCACACTCGTTATTATTTAAATATGAGCCTTGATATATGAACCTAATTAAATGTATTTAAAATGGTTTACCAAGATAAATGACTTGGTATAATTACAACCGCATGTTATTTACGATAGGTCAACTTTTAAGCAATGTTTTAAAACCCGGTTTTTTTAGTGACTCGGTTTAGTCACCGGGTCATCGGTTCACCGGTTCAACCGTTTGAACCGCCGGATCGAACCGGTTCTATACTTTTATATAATTGATATGTATTGTTGAATGATCACTTGATTTATTTGACTTTATTTCTAACTTTTGATTGAACTGACGAAAAAATTTGAAACTCTATCAATAAGACGTTGTTTTTAAATTATATATTTATAATAATTTAGCAAAAATTTACAACAAATAAGTTATAACACGGTATATTAAAACTATAATAGTTGGTGTTTTTTTACATTAATGTATAACTTTAATTAATTGTTTTATATAATTTTAACTAACATTTTGTCAATCAAACTTATAACGGTTGATGGAGAAAGAAACTTTTTGTTAGATTTTTTGATAAAAGTGATGACCCGGTCGGGTTTATCAAACCGGGTCAACAAAAAACCGGCGGTTCAATCTGGTTCTCAAATAAGCAAAAACCCAGTGACATCCGGCCTGGTCTTCGAGCCAGTTCACGGTTTGACATGATCAACCCGGGTTTTAAAACATTGCTTTTAGGTCTATTTAATTAAGCTCATTTATCATTTTTGTTTAAATATAGTGACTTAAATATAATCTCATCCGTTCCAACTCTTCTGAACGTTTCTTTGAACATATGTATATGATGAGCACACGGTATATAGACATTAGACTATATATTGTAGTCATTTATATCAAACAGGCCATGGTTCCAATCACGGACAAGTTTTAACAATATTTACTTATTAAAGAGTATTGCCTCATGTGAAAGGCGGTTGAACAATGATAAGATGTCGAAGTGGCAATGCATCAACAATGAAATAAGAAAATACCAAAAAGAAAATGAATAAAACAAAAAGGTGTTGTGATAAAATGAAAACAAGAGGAGCTAGAAGTAGTGGCGGTTTTTTTAACAGGAATTTAAGCGGCGGTTTGTTTCGGAGCGGCCGTCCTTCGGTCAAAACGTGCTAAAACATATGTCGGCCAAAAAACACACGATCTTAGTTTTTGTTATCTTATGAAGAAACATTTAATTGGGCCAATTAGCATTTGAGTTATCCATAACTACTCCACATATCATGTTAACACTTAGTTGTCGTCACACGGTTTCTAACTTCATTCACCTACTATATATCTCTTAACCTTAATTTTGTCATAATCCATGTCTTCTATTTGACACATTTTATAAATTAGTTCGAAGTCCAACTTTATTATCATAATGCAATTAGTTTTCTCCGTGTCGAAGTAGCTGAACACGGTAATTTGCCGCACGCACTTAAATAATGCTTAATCTTTAGCTCACGCATAACATATTTCATTTGAATACTTTTTTGCTTTTCTAGTTGTGCTTTAGGCGGGTTCCAATAATGTCCCACTATCGATATATTCGATCGATCCCCACTCGATCCATCTACTGTGGGCAATCGATCGTGGAGGGTTTTTCAAATATCTTGGTCTTCCACACGATCGAGTGAAACACAAACGGAAGCTTTAACAATTTATTCGAAACGTTGTCTAAAACTTTAACAATTTATTCTCGCCTCTACGCACTCAATCACCGAAGGTCAGTCAGAGAAAACTAACGCGGAAAAATTGGATGATGACTGCTCTTATCGAACCAAACCTTAAGTTATATTCTTGAGTTTTTTACAAACTAGTGGTTTTTTTAAAAAGTAATTACCATTTCATGGCATGTTCAAAAATATTACCTATTGTATGGCATGACTTAACAAATTCATTAATATGTCTCATGATATGATCGACTATTGTATGATAATACATTATTTCCCTTTTCATTTTTAGCTTTAATCAACTTCTTTTAACTAATATGATCGAGCAATTGATAAACGAGTAGATTTTAATCGTTTTATTGTTTTAAAAACATCATATGTCCCTTTTCCAAACCATATGTTACATATGTATACACTAAGGTGGTTGGGCAAAACCTTTAGTATGTTCAAAACATTTTATGTTAACACACTACATTATTATATGTTCAATATTTTGGTTAATAAATACTACTTCTAAGAAAAGATGTATTAGCTAGAATGAAAAAAGTTGTTCAGAAAAACAATAAATATGCATGATTATAAGACAAAAAAAAGATACATCAAATAAAAGGGTTTGTTTAAATAACTAGTTTCTTAAATAAAAAAAAGTAGAAATTTGAGTTGACTCGATCGGGTTCAGGTTAATTCGGGTTAAAGCTTAAAAAATATACTTGAACCCTAACTTGTTTAGAGTTCGGGTCAACTCAGGCCGGATCAATTTGGGTCGGGTTAGATCGGGTTCGGGTCTAAATTGTTTGAAAAATATAGAATTTTGGTGTTAACATACAAATTAGAAAGAAAAAAAATGAAACTCGAAGGTCTCGAACCCGAAAAGAGCATACATATATTACACCGAATCCTCTTGTTTAGAACTCGGTTTAATTTGGGTTGACCCGACGGCCCAAATATAATTTTAAACCCAACTAACCGACTAAAACCATATTCGAGTTCGGGTTCGGGTCAGGTTTTATGACACCCATAATAACAAGCATATACGAACTCAAATTCTAAAGAATTAGCTACATACTTAAAATATTAATAATGATCAGAGTACAATATACATAGAATTTGAAATTGTAATTTGAAGAAGATAACTTTGTTTTTAAGAAACTACTAAAGTATATGAGGAAAGCATATTAATGGTTTAATTTTTGTAACTTGTCTTTTAATATACCATTAAATAAAAGGTAATTAAAAATTAGATATATTAATGAATTTGGTAAGACATGCCATACAATAGATAATATTTCCGACATGCCATGAAATAGTAATTACTTTTTAAGAAAACCATTAGTTTGTAAAAAACTCTTATTTTCTTGATCTAATTCAATCATGCTTTAAGCTTTTCAATCATTTGAGAGTAGTCACGTGTAGAAAAATATATTCTTACATTATGTTTAGTATGCAACACATTTGTCACTAAAAACAACGTAAATCAAAAGCTAAAATATTTTCATCATAAAAAGTTATGTGTTTTGAAAACGGGTACATCCCTCTTTCACTTATACCACTCATGTCCATACCATCATCTTTTCTCATCTCTTTCAAACATCAAGGTGATTTCTATTATGGGTAAATTGCAAAAATGGTCCATAAAGTAACCCAAATATGCAAGAAATACATCGAGACAAAAAGTATTGCCAAAATGACATTAATTTTTCATTTTTTTGCAAAACAACCACTGAGAGCTAACTTTCGTTATTTTCTTCGTTAATTGCCACGTCGTTGAGGGTAGTATTGTCATTTCACTGTTCATACTTATTAAATTACCGCCAAACAAATTGCAATATCAATGTGACATGACCTCAATGGCTAAATTTGCAAAGTAAATTCTCATGTTTGCACCCATAAACCCCCCATACAACCCAACTTCTAAACCACGACTCGACAACCCAAAAAAAAACACGGTATTTCAAAATGCAATCATCACCACCACATTCACCAAACACGGCAATAATCACCACCACCATAACCACAATCACCACCACGAACAACCACCAAGAAACATCAACTTTGATCGCCACCACGAAGAAACAACTCACACCCCAACGTCCATGTCCACGTTGTCAATCACAAGACACAAAATTCTGTTACTACTACAACTACACCACTTCACATCCTTGTCACTTTTGAAAAGTTTTCGTAGAAACTAGTCTCATGGTGGTGGCGTTCTCCGTAACATCCCTGTTGGGGGTGGTACTCATAAAAACTAAAAGAAAAAAACTCATCAACCCCACCACTCCGGGTTATGTTACCACTTCTGCTCCGGTGGAGTACCAGAGCCTGATGCCGCCTCCACCTGTGGATGCTGCGGAAATGAGATGGGTCCGTTTGAAGAAAATGGGTTTATATCGCCCTTGGAGATTGCTGGGTTTGACGATGGTGTTTGGCATTTTGGTGGCAGTTAATGTAGTGTCTTAGCTTTGATTGTAGTGGTTTATGTACCTCTTTTTGGTGAATGGTTGGTTAATTGTATGGTTGTAAATTTAACTGATCTTTTGGTTACTTGTTATCTTTTCGCAGTAATTACCTAAAATTGCCTAAATTGACAATCTTGTTTGACTTTTGCACATGAATGTACATGCCCAAAATTACACAGAATTTCCCAAATTGATAATCATGTTTTACTTTTGCAAATGAACGTACATGCACATAATTACCCAAAATTTCTTAATTTGTTGGCTTCCATTAGATTAGAGAAAAGGTTATGCAAGCATTTACCCTAGTAAATTATTACACAACCAGTAGATAAAATTTATAACAACTAGATATTGTTATAATCTTCCATTACAACACCATAGCAGAAGTATAACAGTTTATTGAAGTAAACATCAAAGCATAAACATTATTCAGCATCATCCTTAGTTTTCTTGTCAACCATCAGTCTTCTCCTCTTGATTGATCTTCTTTGCTCTTCAAACTTTTCGTCTGCAACCACTCCATCTTTCCCAACTCCATTTTTTGCAAGCACTTCATCTGGCTCATCTCCTTGTTCAGCACACATATCATATGGAATCGCAGCCCCATCACAAACTAATTGTTCACCATCATCACCATCAACATCCTCTGTTGCAAACATTTCTACAAAGAACGCTCTCAATTGGAACCACACTTAAACTAATTAGTTGAGCAAAAATAGCATACATCTCTGTTACTTCTTCAGCTGCAACTACGTCATCAAGTTCATCCAATGCTTGATCAATTTCAAAGAAACATGTCACTAATCTCTTCAGGCTCTTCAGGCACATCAACTAAATGGTGGATCATCTTGCCACCCAACATCTATTCCTTGATCCACCTCTTCATCACTAATCTAAGTGTGAAGATCTCCTTCCTTTCCACTAAAGGTAACACCATCATTTGTGTCATAATCCGCATCATGAAAATCCATCTCTTCTCAGATGCTCTGGGGAATCCTCATTTTAACTCTCCACGCCAAACTCCTGGTCAATCTCTTCCAATAACCTCCTGAATTGAAACTCATCACTCAACCTTTTTATATGATTTGCAACCATTTTTTCTACACAAAATGTTGGTGGGAACTCATTCTCATAATTAGTATCATAAACAGGTCCAGCCTTTCAATGTTGGCTTGTCTTATGCCAGTTTAACAATTGTAATTTCCCACTATTTCCAATCCCACCATCAAGATCCTTTCCAACAAAGATCATCATGACATCATGATTCATATAAGGATTTAAACGACGCTTTTAGAGGGTCATTTAAGCTCTATTTTGACACATTTTATATTCACACGCTAATTCTCTCCTTTACTTTTAGGTCTTTTGGAGCAAAATGCTAGAATGAAGCACATTTGGACGAAAAGGAGCAAAAACATGAAGAAAATGGCAAAGTCAATATCGAAGACACTCAAGATCGATAAGAACCCGGACGGCCCCATCCAAAGTGGTGACGCCGTCCGCCTATGAAGACTTGATCAAAACATGCACGAAGGCTCGCTGAAATTCTTAGTCACAAAACCGACGGCCACGCTTAAATATGAAGCGGCGCCACTACGCTTTTACCCGCATGCCTCTAGAACCAAGACGACGTCTCAACTAAAGACCGACGGCGTCACAACTCTAAAGTGACGCCGTCCCATCGATGACTTGGCCCAAACGAAACCCTAATGACGGCGACTTGATGGCGTCCTATGCAAAAGGTGACGTCGTCGCGATTGTAAATCTATAAATAGAATTCTATTTTTCTGTATTTTAAGAGGTAGAATTTTGGAGAGCAAACCCTAACTCAGTTGTAGTCCGACTTGGACAGTATTCTAGGGTCCCATACCCTATTTTACACATCAAGATAAGTTTGTTAATCCAATTTATCATTATGTCTACCCCATACTCGATTGATTGTGTGTATATGTCTTGTCTATCATGTCTAGCTAAATTACTTGTGTGTTTGCTTAGATCTATGAAACCTAGTTATTGATTGTTGTTAGGTTGTTTCTTGTCTTAATTGAAATTGGCTTAGGAGTGCAAGTAGGCTATCGTTGTGTTTAATGCTTGAGTATGCTTAATGATGATATGGTGCATGGATGAAATAGTTTAGGCTTACGATTCGTGAATCATATACAGAGATAACCTCAAAACTAGGGAATACGCACGCCTCTAATCACCTTAGGACTACAACGCGTTAAGATAAAGGACGTGACAACTCAACCAACAAATAAAAGATAACTAGGGAGTAATAGTATCTAAGTGAACACATCTATAATCATCATACGAGCACACCTCAATTAGACATGGATATCCGTAGTAATTAGATAATTAGATAATTAGTTAAAGTAGAGTAATCGGTAGAAGTACCACCCCCAACCAATTGCCCCGAGATATTTACATTAGATTTCTAAAAAACCATAAAACAGATAAAAAAAAGAATAATCCTCAACCCCTCCTTCTCGTCATATGTTCCTTACTAGCATTCCTATTCCCCTAGAGAACGATATCAATCTCCGAGGCTTACCCCATACTACACTACAACGATTAGGCTCAATGCCTAGAAGGTTGAAAAACTTGCTCAAAGAAAAGGAAGTTTCCTTGACCCCGAACGCGCCTTCCGAGCGCATCACTTGCCCTTACTCATCATTCGCTCCATCATCTGACACTCTACCAATGAAACACCGTGTAGGGAATTATATTTTGTAAAACAGATTTAAGTATGTTTAAGTCTGTTAAGTGTTAATTCTGGTAGAGTTAGTAGTTAAGTCTGGTAGGCTAGAATTAAGTCTGTTGATAGTTAAGTCAGCCAGTACTAATGGAGTTAAGTCTGGCATAACTAATAGTTGACAGTTAATTCTGTTTATAATAAAAATAGAATAGTTTGTTAGAGTTATATTAGGAGTAGATGCGCAGTAGAGATATCAGTAGGAAGAGATATCTTTACCCTTCTACAAGTCTTGTAGTCTATTAGGGTTTCCTTTGTGTATAAAAGGATCCCTAATGTATTAGGTTAAAAAAAGTTATAAGCTTTAATATTTGAAAAGTAATAGAAATACAAAGTTAGTTATTCTTGTGTTCTTCATACTTTGTGTGTTAAGCTCCGCATTAACACATCAAGATATTATTAAGAGTTCTTCACATAATAGATTTGGATTTATTCAAGTTTATTATAAGTCATTCAAGGCTACTTAGATCCATACACTTTTGGACCTACAAGTGGTATCAGAGCCTGTAGAAGGACTCTGCTGTTGAAGACACACACAAACAAATACTCGTTCCAACCGTAAAAACATCAATCATGTCTGAGAGACTAAGTGAAAACGCAACTGAAACCTATTCTGAGCATCACAGTGATGAAGAATCCAACCATGAAGAAGGAGCAGATGACACTCAACCCAAACCAACCTAAATCACTAACACCACAAACATCTCAAACATGAAGCTTCCACCACTAAAGAAAGATGAATATGACATCTGGGCAATGGAGATGGAGCATTACTTAGAATACACAGACAATGAAGTTTGGAAGGTGATACAAAAGGGTAACTCTAAAAAGAGAGTTACTAGAGGAAAAGATGGCACTTATACCGTGCGGCCACCTGTCACTGCTGCTGAGATTCTTGTTGTGGAGAAGGAGAGGAAGGCCAAAAGCATCCTGCTAATGGCACTTCCCAAGGAGTATATCATACATTTTCATAGGATGGATGATGCAAAAGAGAAATGGGAGGCAATCAAGGTTAGATTTGGAGGAAATGCTAACTCTAAGCAGATGCAAAAGGCTGTAAACAAACAAAGAATTTGAGGCTTTTACTATTTCTAGTTCATAAAAATTAGAGAAGGGCTACGACAGGTTTCAACAACTTCTGTCACAACTGGAGGCCCATGGTGCTGGTGTTTCTGATGAGGATGCAAATCACAAATTCCTCAGGTCCTTGCCAAAAGAATGGTCAAGTCCGCAATGACCATGAGGACCTGACCAAATTGACACCATATCAATTGATAATCAGAAACAACCTAATGGTTTTGAACAGAGATCAATAATGTGTCAAAACCATCCTCTTCTAGCTTCCCGAATCTTGCCTTTGTATCTCAAGGCAAGAACAGACTCAACCGTGTTAAGTCCGGTAGCGTTATAGTACTTCCTCAACAAGTACTATAGAAAGAGGGGCACCTGCAGGAGTTGTTGATCAAGTTATATACTCACTTTTTGCTAGATCATCAGAAGAAATAGACTTGCCCAATGAAGATCTGGAGCATAACAATGATGCTGATATTGAAGAGATGGATATTAATTGGCAAATTGCCATGATAGCTATCAGGATGAACATGTTCTTTAGGAGACATGGCAGGAGAGTTCGCTATGATCCAAAGACTCCAGTAGGATTTGATAAAAAGAAGCTTAAGTGCTATAACTGTCATCAAACTGGGCACTTTGCAAGGAAATGTAAGGCTCCTGCTGCAATTGATAGGAAAAAGAAGGAGTCTCCCTATCCAAGAAGGAAGTCGGAAGAAGGAAGATTAAAAGTTTGGGCTGCTGACTATAGATGGAGGTGCTATCAACTGGGGAGAACATGCTGAGGAATCTACTAGTCACTCTGCTTTCATGGCCATTGGCTCCAACAGTGAGGTATCCTTGTGTTCAAAACTATGTGTTGATTCATATAATCTTATTAAAACATAAAGTGATGAATAATTAACTCAGTTGAGAGAGAAGGAAGTTCAAAATCTAGCCTATACCAATGCTGTAAAAACCTTAGAAAAACAAATTTCAAATCTTCAAAAGCAAAATTCATCTCTAAATGAAAAATTAATTTTTCAAGCTAATGAGAATTTTGCTAAAAATGAAAAGCTAAGGAAATATAGAAGAATATGTATGAAAGCTCAACAGGAAAGAGATGAGTTAAAGAAAATAGTGAAGTCTTGGGGAGAGTCTTCTAAAAATCTACACAGGTTAATTAATTCTGGAATAAGCTCTAGTTGTAAATTGAGCTTAGGTTATCAGATTCAATCAGATAGTGAGGTTTTAAGTTATGAAGAAGAGATTAAACCTGGTGTGTTTGGTAGTTCAGAAGAAGATAATGTTGGTAAACCACTTTATAATAAATTTATTAAAACTGATAATTATAAAGGAGTTCCACCACCACTTAATGAAGATTACACACCTAAACCTGAACAACAATTTGATGAGTCTCTACTTGATTACAGCAAAATGAGAAGTCCTGAAACAGTTGCCTCCAAAGACTATTCCATTGAATTCTCATCAATTCCATGACAGTAAGAGATTTTGTGAGAAGAGTTCGGAACCAGGTGTCTCAAAAGATAAGACCAGTGAGTATTCTTCCTGTTAATCTAATGACAGTAAAGGACCCACTGAAATTATCTCTGAATGTTCTTTAGAACTTAAGTCCGAACCCATAAGGATTTCTAAACCTGTTTTAAAAAATGAGACTTATATGCCAAAGCAAGCTGAGTCTGTCAAAACTTTTATGTCTAAACCAGAAATTATTAAACCTAGTTGTGTCCAAACCCCTAGGCAACAAGTCAAAACTGAGACACCTAAAATTGATGGAAAGAACTGGAATGGGTTGATGCAAAGAGAATTTGAAGATGGATATTCTTTCACTAAGAAGAGTTGTTTTTTTGTGTGGAAGCCTAAGTCATTTGATAAGAGACTGTGACTATCATGAGAAAAGAATGGCTAAGGAGGCTGAGTTAAGAAAGAAAATGGTTGTAAACACTAGGAACAGAGTAGTTAGACCAGTGTGGAATAATACAAATAAAATTAAGACTAAAATACACCGTTGGTCCCTAAACTTGGCAAAACGCTTCGGGATGGGACAAAACTCGGCCTCATCATCGCCAGAGGTCCAAACCTTGGCCTTTAAATGCCAAAATCGTCCTTTGACCAATAACGGCGTTGTCAATGTTCCGTTATACTCCAGAAAAACCTGTTATCATGTTACTGTTGAGGGTACAATAGTCATTTTACTTTATGTACTGTAGCAGATGTCTTGTCCAATTTCCCGCCATTATGTAGAATATAACAAAGGTGTGTACTCATTGCTCATCCCCAAACTTGTTTTGGAAGCCTACCCAGAAAGCCCTAATGCAATGTCTATCATCAAATCAAATAATATAAGTAAGAAAATAACAAATACCACCTTGGATTTACTCGTATGCAGTAAGAGAATATCCTTTCTATGATGATCGTGAAACAGAGGAAAGAGTCAGCAATCGAGATATTGTAAGTCTTTTTGGTTAGAGCCTATTACAATCATATGTTAGTAATGACCTGTTTAAGTTATTCCCTTTTAGGTAACTTTAGCTTAACATTGTTTTTGTACATTTTTATACGGAATGGGTGAACTGATCCTTTAGCATGATGTTCCATTATGAAGGTACATTCAAATACTTTCCAGGTAGGATATATCAAGGAGGCAAGAAATGCCTTGTTGATCTTATGGATATAAAAGAGGTATCCATTGATGAAATGGATGCTCTCATGACCCAAATTGGTTATGAGACCGACAAACCAATTATTTCTACTTTCTTAAGCCATGTTGTACATTAGACGACGGTTTGTTTTCTTTGCGTGAAGCTGCTAATGTTGACTTGTTGAAAGATGTTGTCATAGAGCATAAGCTGATAGACGTCTATGTGGAAATAGGGAAGACTAGATTAGAAATTTCTGAAATGTCCCCACAATCAATTAAGATTGTGTTTTGGGAGATGGATGAAGATAGGAGAAAAGTTGCACGCAAGGGCTATTCAACTGTTGTAGACAGTTGGTGTTAGATGATCTAGATAATGAACCTGCCCTAGATCCTTTTATCCAACTTACACAAGTGCCCGTGGACGTCAATGATATTGGTGAATCTAGCAATTTGCCAAACATTGAGCCAGTATTTTCCACCTTAGACTGCTCATTTGCTAGCCAACATGTTCATAACAGTGAGCGTGCTTTAGTACTTATTGATGATGACAATGCTATTAAGGAGCCTGATAATGTTGAGGTTAACTGTCCGAGTGAGTCGTGGAAGCACTTAGACAAAGTTGGAAGAGCACTAGTTGATGAATAAACACTTTGAGGAGCCTGAAAATTTTGAGGTTAATCTATTTCAATTGACTCAGGAGAAGCACTTACACAAAGCAGGAAGAGCACTAGTTGATGTCAATAACAGGTTTGAGGAGCCTGATGTGGATGTAAGTCTGTTTCAATTGACTCAGGATAATCATCTTGTAGGATGCTACGTTTATGACAATAACATGGAACAGGTCCTGTTGTTGATGTTACTCGTTAAAGTGACACTAGTGACTTAGGCAATGCAGTTGATGATTCAATTGAACCAAATGAAGAGAACACTTGTCAAGAGAATGATGCACAACTTGGTATGGTACAAGTAGGTCAGAGTAATGAGTTAGGTGAAGCAGAACAACCAAGAATATAAGTGATGATAGGCGTTGGTAAATGATTTACCTATGATGGTTGATGATGTATTTTGCAGTGACTATGTTAGTTTCCAACAAGTGCGACTTTGCAACTGGAGTCTATACCACTTTTTTCTATGCGGTCGAGTTTGCTATGGGGAAGTAAAAAACCTAGTAAGAGAGCATTCAATAGAAACTAGGAGGGAGTTGTTTCTTTTGAAGAATGACAAAACAAGAATAAGGGTCAGGTGTGGGGGTATAAATGCATTGCTTTCTGGCAAAAAGGACCCTTCACAAATACTCTGCCCATGGATATTGTTTGTCGGCGGGAATGGTGAGACAGGTATTTGGTCAGTCAGAACATATAATGAGCAACACACTTGTTTGCAATCAAGAGGAGTTAGAGCTTTTGGCCTTCGCTATATCTCACAGAAAATTACAGCACAAGTCTCTTTAAATCCACAGCTTCATGTCAAGTCTATGCATAATCAACTTACCAACCAATACGACCTTCAAGTGTTCCTGCAGAAGGTTTTAAGGGCCAAAAACCTAGCAATAACAGCCATCAGGGGTCAATTCAAGCTACAATTTACCATGTTGAGAGATTATGTTCAATAGTTGTAGAAGACAAACCCTAATACAACAGTGGTGATGAATGTGGAACGACCTCCAGATGAGGCTCTTCCAATTAGAGAATTCAAGAGAGTGTATGTTTGTTTAGGTGCACCGACGCAAGGATTTAAAAAGTGTGGGAGAGCGTTGTTGGGGCTGGGTGCTTTTCCAATTCGCGGTCCTTTGAATGGTCAAATGATGATAGCTGTGGGAATTGATAGCCACAATGGTATATACCATTTCGCTTATGCTTTTGTTGATTCAGAAAACATAGAATCATGGACTTGGTTTCTTCATTGTTTATCCGATGATATAGCACTTGGGCCAATTTCAAGCATCACTTTTATTACTGACATGGATAAGGTACTCTCTTACTCTGTTCATGAATTTAAGTGTCTCTGCTTTGAAACAGACAGAAACATATTTGATTTTGTGCGGGATATAAGTAGAGCTTTGCGTAAGTTTTTCCAGATGCGAACACATATTCGTATTAGAAGCATTCATGAGAAAATGAAACCGAATGGAAAGGTAGGGCCTACAAAGAGCATCTGTAATCAGGCAAATACCAACTGTTGTAGCCAGTAAAGCTATGGTCGATCTCAAGAAACTTAATCAACCAGCCCATGATTGGTTAAGTAAGATACCACCGATCCATTGGTCAAGGTCACATTTTTCATGTAAGTGATCTATCTGTTTCAGCTAATTTGTATTTGTTAATGCAAAGATAAACAATTATAATTAATACATGTTTATTACTATTTATCTTTATGGAGAGCTACTTCTGATGTGTTACTTAATATCATGTGTCAAGTGTTTCATGACAAAATAATTGAGGGTTTAAACAAACCAATTATTACAGCCTTAGAATACATCAGGGAATATTGTATGAAGAGGATAATGCATGTTCTTATGGTAATTGAGAAGAGTGATGGGCCACTAACACCAACTGCACAACACATGCTAGAGGGTATTAAGAAAGAGGTTGTTAAGTATAATGTTTTATGGAATGGGGGAACTAAGGTTCAGGTTAGTAGACCATGGGGCGACCAATGTGTAGTTAATGTTGTACACAAGTCTTGTACTTGCAGAAGATGGGAGATAACAGGTTTACCATGTAAACATGTTGTTGCTACCAATTGGAATATGGCTTTAAGTGGGCAACAAGTAGGAGTCAGTAGAAACACGGCTCATCCTTGTTACTATCTTCTCACTTGGGAGGCAACCTACAAAACACCATGTCCGACCTTATAACTAGCAGTGAACATTGGGAAAAATCAACTGTGCCAACAACAATTGTTCCACCGAAATCCGAAACAAACCCGCCTACCGCAAGAGGTAGAAACAGAGTTAGGATACCTCCTGAAAGTGAAGAGATTGTGAAGGATGGTAAGCTGTCAAGGGCTTGGAAGAGTGTTAAGTGTAGTATTTGTGGCATTGCTGGGCACAACCGGGTAACATGCCAAGGGTATGGTGGAGCTGAAAGTAGTGGAACTGCCAATAAGGGAAATGTCAAACAAGTGCCTATAAAATAAAGAAAAAGATACATCCTAAAGGTAAAAGGTAGTAGCATATAAAGAAGCCGGTACAGGTGTTGTTGAAAGTCAAGTTAGTGCAGTTCAAGGAAGTGGTGTTCAATCTGAAAATCAAGATCTAGCAACTCAAGATCCCATCATACATGATGCATCCCACCACAATCCCAGAACATCAAGATGAAGCAACTGCCGATCCCAAAGATGCATGACCAAGCCCGGTGAATCCTAGCAACATGATCAATCCCACTGATTCTCGCCAGATTCAAGTGATGTTCAAGCAGCCGCTTCAACCCAGCCTTGCTACACGAAGAATGACTAGGGCAGTCGCTGACCGAAAGAATGATGGCCTCACCATAGGTCAATTTTGTTATGCTAATTATCTAGACGATGTTTCATCTAGTTTATTTCCTATGGACAAGTTATGTACTCTAAAAACATATGTGTGTGTGTGTCTAACTGTAGTTCTCATGCTTTGAAAAGTATGCAATTTTATGCATTTGCAATTATATCCATTTGCATTAACTATGGAACCATGTCATTATTGTGTATTTTTTTAGATTGACTAAGCTTGATGTGTGAATAATTTGAATCATAAGTAACCAAAGCTAAACAGAACCTCATAATAATGTTGACATTTAAAAGTCAACCCTAAACAAATTGCTAACCATCTGCATACCCATAAGGCATTAAAAATCAGAAACAAACCAAACTGAATACTTCATAACAAAGTAACTACAATTCAAGATACAGAACATTAACCATCTCGCCTCATTACATAAAAGGTAAAAAAGTTATCCCATTGCATAAACAATGAAGAACAACATCCAACTTAGCACCAGGTAAATCTTCCACTTCCACACATCACCTTGAGTAGCTACTAATCTTGCCTCAAGCTCATTTCTCCCCCTCAAAAGGCCTCGTATGATCATTCTTGAATAAGCATAGATTTCAGGATCATACCATCTTATCCACCGACAAGAAGACCCCTATTGATGATTATGACAAGTCATTAAACAACCACCATTGTTACAATGGTGGTTTGATACTTTTGAAAACAAACTAACACAAAAAATATTAAAACGCACTTACTTCAAAAGGACAACCAAAGAATCGACGCCCTGGGTTGGCAGAGGTCCACGAAGTGCGAATAATAGCTTGCTTACCACACCAGCAACAGTTTTTATTTAGTACGCTACAGTGAAAGACGGTTTTTCCCTCACCAACATAACGTTGACAACGACATTATTGGTCAAGGGACGATTTTGGCATTTAAAGGCCAAGGTTTGGACCTCTGGCGATGATAAGGCTGAGTTTTGTCCCATCGCAAAGCGTTTTGCCAAGTTTAGGGACCAACCGTGTATTTTAGTCTAAAATTAACCATGCAATCGGGTTTGTCACAAGACCGACTGCTAATACCTGTAGTACTTCATTAATCTGTTAGGCCAAGGGTGGGTACTGGTGTACAAATTAATTCTGGTAGGAAAAACATTAATACTGGTAACATGTTTAGAGTTAATACTGGTCATGTTAAGTCTGGTCTGGCTAAAGTTAATTCTGGATATATGAATGTTAATTCAAAACCTACCAGTCCTTCACCCAGTCCCAAGTTTAGAAAACCACAGGTGAACCAGTTTAATCAAAGACTTCATTATGGTTCTCACTCACTTGTAAGAAGACCCATAGATCAGAATGCAGCTAAACTGTTTCAATTTAATGTTGCAAGGGGTAATTGGGGGACTGCTGTTAAGCCCTCAGTAGGTTATGCTTGGAGACATACCAAACCACACTCCAAGAATAATAGTGGACCATTTTCAGCTTATACTTTGAATCCTCAAGGTCCACAAGGCAGAACCAAGCCTCTACAGGCCTGGGTCCTCAAGAGAAACTAGTTTCTCTTTTTGTTATACAGGGACATCCACACCAGAAGCTAGGAAGCAGAGGAATTGTTGATAGTGGATGCTCTGGGCATATGACTAGTAAAAAGGATCACCTGGAGGAGTTTGAGGAAGTTCAAGGAGGTTCTGTTACTTTTGTGGTAGCAAAGGCTACATTACTGGTAGAGGTAAAATTAAAGTGGGCAATTTAGAATTTGATAGTGTATCTTTCGTGAAAGAACTTGGTCACTTTAACCTTTTCTCAATATCACAAATTTGTGATAAGCAGCATAAGGTTCTTTTTACTGAAAATGAATGCTTTGTGTTAACTTCTGACTTTAAGATGCCTAATGAGAATCAGATACTTCTTAAGGTCCCAAGACAACACAACTTATACAGTTTTGATATGAAGAAACCTCCTACTGCCAAAGGTGGTGCCTGTTTGATTGCAAAAGCCTCGCTTGATGAGTCTAAATTGTGGCACAGAAGACTTGGTCATATAAATTTTAAAAATCTTAACAAGCTTGTGCAGGGAAACCTAGTTAGAGGTCTACCTAATAAGACATTTAAGAATGACCACACATGTGTTGCTTGCAACAAGGGAAAGCAGCATAGGGCCTCATGCAAGGCAAAATCTGTTAGATCTGTTACTCACCCGCTTCATACCTTGCATATGGACTTATTTGGCCCCACTTCTGTTAAAATCATTAATCATGATAGCTATTATCTTGTTATCACTGATGATTGCACCAGGTTTTGTTGGGTATTCTTTTTGTCTACTAAGGATGAAACTACAGGAATCCTTCTAGCTTTCATTAGGCAGATAGAGAACCAGCAGAATCAAAAGGTTAAGATAATTAGATCAGACAATGGCACAGAGTTTAAGAACATGGAAATGCTTGAATTTTGTGGAAACAAGGGCATTAAACAAGAGTATAGTGTTGCAAGAACTCCACAACAAGAATGATTAGCTTGATTTAGAAAAACAAATCAAGAACACGGCCTAGCTTTCTAAACCTTCAATCTTAGCACCAAATCTTAACCAAAAATTAAAGTATGATGAATGTGTTTGGTTTTTGCTTGTTGTATGACACCAAGGAGGAAAGAACAAGAGAAAATGAAGTTTGATTTGATCAAATGAGAAGTGAAGAGAGTTTAAGCAAAATAGTGGTTCCATGCAAAGTGAGTGGAATACAAGTGTTATCAAAATGTGACACCACAAGGACAAGTGTCCTTGTTGCCGGCCACCTGAGTTAGTGGGTTTTGTTTAAATTTTGAAGATATAGTGTGTTATAATGTGTAATTTGATCCCGGTAATTGAAAACGTGTATAGTTTTTAAGACACGAAAGGTAAAACCTGGTAGTAATAAAATCTAAAACTTATAAAAATATTAAAACTTGTCAACATAACCTATTTTAGTATTTAAGATGAGTCATGAGTTTGTTGGGGTGATTAAACGTCGTTAAAACTTAAAAACGTAGGTTTGTGAACGCGTAAAAGGTGTAAAGTTTACGTAAAAATGGAAAAAGTGAAATGTGACTTATAAAATATGATTGTAAGGAAACCAAAATGCATAAAATGTGTAGACTGAGTATAATCTAGTATCGGTTTGAGTTAAATATACGTTTAACGACGTACGCGAGTTAACTTATCCGGTTACTCGTAAAAGTAAGTTTACTTAAAATAAAAATTAAGTAAGGTAAATAATTAAATAATGACCTCATAAATGAGAATTTGTTACACCTTTGCTGCACATCATCTCTCCTTTCAATCTCACTTTTCCAAATCAAAACCTCACAAATTATCACTCACAACTCCAAAATAACACATTAAAACCGAATACTCCCCCGGTCCTAAAATACAAGTCCAGTTTTGACTTTTGAAGTTTTTCTTCTTCAACTTTGAAATTAACTATTTTTATTTTATTTTTTATTATATAATACTTGATGCAAAATATATAAATGGATTGGCTTTTAAATGCATTTTTATTAGCATAATTTTCATCAAGAATTATATAATACAAACAAAAATATTTAAAGTCAAAGTTGAAAATAAAAACATCAAAAAGTCAAACAATACTTATATTTTGGGACGGAGGGAGTAGTTATGTTTTGCCTTCACACCTGCGGGTTGAACTAGTCGAGTTTATACTGAATAATATTGGCGAATTTGATGTAAAGAGGGTGTTTAAGGATGAGATTGTGTTCAATGAGAGTTTATCTATGGAGTTTGTGGATACTGCTTGTTTGTGCATGGGGCTTGCATATGATAAACCTGATATTCTAAGGTTTGGGTACTTCTTTTTTATTGATATTGTTGTTATCAATGCGAAAGACTCGACTACTAGTCATGAAACTTAACTAAAACCGAACGTGTGTTTATGGGTGTTTGTTAATGCTTAATTATAGGCTTATTAGCTTATATCTTTTTAGTTTATGTTTCATAAGCTCAATTTTATCGGCTTATTGCAGGATCCATGATCTGTAGGTTTCAAAACCAAATCCGTTTTGAAATATCTTTCAACTTTTGTTTGCATTATTTCCTTTCTAGATTGCTTAGGGAAGAGTTGTAGCAAAGCATGTATGATACTTTCCTAAACTGTTAAACACTCAAAGACTAAAAATGCTTAACTAGTGTTTTTATTAAAAAAAAAAAAAACAAAAAACATATTATGCTTTCATCATTTGTTTTTTTTATTATCACAAGATTGGTAAATCTTTATTTCAATAAAGGATGAGGTTTGAATGACTTCACTAAGTTTGTGTTTGGCAAAAGTAGCAGTGAGCAGTAAGAGTAGCAGTAGGCAATAGCTGTAAGTTGTCGTTCTGAGCAATATCAGTTGTTTTCAATAAAAATGTTTTAGCAACGTAGCTGTAGTTATAATCATAATATGTAAAATAACTCCTAAATGCTACTTCATTGAGCGTTGGAAAATGAGAATTCCGAAAAATAGATAAAGCTACGTGCTCCTTGCCAAACGAGCATGAAAAATCACAACGCTCAAAATTTACCGCTCACTGCTCCTAAATGCAGTCACGCCAAACACACCTTTAAATGAAAAATTCTAACTAGTTGTAAAATGTATTTTATAAAAGGGAGAATTGCATATATACCCACTAAAACTTAAAAACTTGCATATTTCCCCATAATACAAGTTTTTATTGCATGATGTACAATGCATTTTAATCATGTTTTGGGTATATATGCAAATATGCAAGTTTTAGTGGGTATTTATGCAATTGACCCTTTATAAAAACTTTTATTTAGAATGGAGTTAAATAAAATTGTTATGAATGTTTATATATGATGCAAGAGTTTATAGAATTATTCAAGTGTTTTGTTGTGTGTATGATAAAAATATATTTCATTATTAAGCTAGTTTTAATAATTCATATTCATACTTTAATTGATTTGGGATAAAGGGAAGGGATCCAGTGAGAAAAAAAATTTAAATGAGAAGAATAAGAAAATTTCTAGCCACACATTTAAATAGGAATGAGAATTTTAAAGGGAGATGCATCTAATTTTGTAAATGCATCTAAAATATGTGGTTGTAGTTTCTTCTCATCCTTCTCATTTTAATATTTCTTCTTATTTGATCCTAACTCTCGGGACAAATGATAACTATGTTTAAAACATGTTTGTGTAATATGTTTTTATATTTGTTATTAACAAAACGTAAAAAAATTTGTTAACTAGCACGTTATTATGCGATTATTTGTATTAACACGGGTGTTTTTTTAGCGGCCGTCCTTCTGGCCGAAACTTGCTAAAAAATATGTCGGCAAAAAACACACGATCTTCGTCTTTGTTATCTAATGAAGAAACATGTAATTGGGCCAATAAGCTTTTGAGTTACCCATAACCACTCCAGATATTATGTTAACACTTTAGTTGTCGTCACATGATTTTTAACTTCATTCTTTTTTTAACAAAGGTTTTTAATTTCATTCACCTGCTATCTCTAAACTTTATTTTTGTCCTAATCCATGTCTTCTATTTTTCAAGCACTTAAATATTGTTTAGGGTATGTTTGTCACGGAGCGGTGTGAAGCTTTTTGGATCGATGAGCGGTGAGCAATGAACATTTTGATTTTTAGTAGACGTTTAGCAAAGGAGCGGTGAGCTTTCCTATTTTTTAGGAATGCTCAATTTTCCAATACTTCTTTAAGAAGCTGTGGAATCCAACGGGAATGTCACACAACTATCAGCCACAACTCACAAATATCGCCACTACTACATCATATCTACTTTTGCCAAACACACCCTTAATCTTTAGCTCACGCATAACATATTTCATTTGAAATTTTTTTGCTTTTTTAGTTGTGCTTTAAGATATTATCTTACGTGATTTTACTTTAAATATTCTTTTGAGAGTAGTCACGTGTAGGAAAATCTATTCATAGAAAAGATTATTATGCTTAAGTAATCAAAAGCTAAAATATTTTTCATCATAAAAAGTGATGTGTTTTGCAATTAATACCAACTTGTAGTTCAATTTTCCATATTCTTATGTATGAAAAGTTCTAACAAGCAGCAAGTGGCAGTTCATAGGAAAACACTATTGGTCCTCTTCTTAATAAAAAATAAAAACATAATACGGCTTAACTATGGTCAATACTTCTTAATGATAGTATTCCTACATAAAACCCCATAAACGTTAATATTCTCGTTAGATCTGCATTAAGCAAATTCTTTCGAAAGTCCAACAAATAAAATATATTTTGCAGTCTTATTTTTATTATTATGAAAAACACCAAATTAAAATAAGAAATACGTAGAGAAACACACGAGTACTGTTGAAAGCCGGTCAAAAAACGTCACACTTTTTGTCAAATAAATGCAATTTCAATTGCCTAATAAAAATGTGAAAAATAAAAATTAATAAAAGCAGGCCTCAAAATCTTTAAATACCCACCACGAAACCAAAACTCTTAAACCCCTTTCTTCTCTCTTTCTAAAAAAACACTTTCTCTCTCTACAATTTAAGAAAACAAACACAGAGGATTCAAAAATGTGCCAACAAACTTCACCATGTTCTTGCTGCAATTCTAGTACAACACAACATGTTACGGATATTTTTGACCCGTTTTTGCCTCCTAAACAACCTCAAAAGGTTGTTACACCAGAAGTTTCTGTTATTGCTGTTGTTGATAAGCGCCAACAACAGCAATATCAGAAACTAGATAGCAACAAGAAAAAGAAAACTCATCTTTCATTAGTTGTGAATGAGGCCATTTCGATAGCGAAAATCGCTATCCCAATGATCCTCACGGGTCTCTTGTTATATTCACGGTCAATGATTTCCATGTTGTTTTTGGGCCACCTAGGTGAGCTGGCACTCGCGGGTGGCTCGTTAGCAATTGGGTTTGCTAACATCACAGGATACTCAGTTTTATCCGGTTTAGCTATGGGAATGGAACCCATTTGTGGACAAGCTTTTGGTGCTAAAAGACATACACTTCTTGGTCTTTGTTTACAAAGAACTATTCTTTTGTTGTTACTCGTTTCGCTACCGATATCGATTTTATGGCTTAACATGAAAAGCATCTTGCTTTTTTGTGGCCAAGATGAGGAAATCGCGACACAAGCACAAACTTATCTTTTGTATTCGTTACCCGACCTTTTAGCACAATCTTTATTACACCCGTTAAGGATTTACCTTCGTTCGCAATCTATAACATTACCACTCACATTTTGTGCATCTCTTTCGATAATCCTTCACATTCCCATCAACTATTTTCTCGTAAATAGCCTAAATTTAGGTATCAAAGGTATCGCGATTAGTAGTGTATTGACAAATTTTAATCTAGTAGCTTCATTGGTGATATATATCCTCATTTCTGGTGTTTACAAGAAGACCTGGGGAGGTATATCGATGGAATGCCTTAAGGGATGGAAGTCATTGCTAAATTTAGCAATTCCTAGCTGTGTATCCGTTTGTCTCGAATGGTGGTGGTACGAAATCATGATATTGCTATGCGGGTTATTGGTTAACCCACGAGCTACAGTTGCATCAATGGGAATACTAATTCAAACAACCGCGTTGATCTACATATTCCCTTCATCACTGAGTTTCAGTGTCTCAACTCGTGTTGGAAACGAGTTGGGTGCTGATAGACCTGAGAAGGCGAAACTGGCTGCAATTGTTGGTCTCGGGTGTAGCTTTTTCTTGGGATTTTCGGCTTTATTTTTCGCAGCAAGTGTAAGAAATTTATGGGCCACAATGTTCACTCAAGATAAAGAAATAATAGCATTGACTTCAATGGTCCTTCCTATAATTGGCCTATGTGAGCTAGGGAACTGTCCCCAGACCACAGGGTGCGGTGTCTTAAGAGGCACCGCTCGCCCAAAAATAGGAGCAAATATTAATCTAGGATGTTTTTACCTAGTGGGCATGCCCGTGGCGGTCGCCTTGGGATTCTTTTTGGGATTTGATTTCGAAGGTTTATGGTTGGGTATGTTGGCTGCCCAAATGTCATGTGTGGTGACCATGTTGGTTGTTTTGGGTCGAACCAACTGGGAGTTCGAAGCCGAGAGAGCAAGGGAGCTAACACATGGTGGCGACGATGACGTCGTTGTCGTAAAACATGTTAGTGACAACGATGAAATTAAGGAAGAGTATAAGTTAATAAAACCTGAAACTAAGGATGAAGAATCTTTGGGTCTTGGGGCTGATTTAGTTTAATCACTTTATTTTTTATTTATTTTTTTATTTTGGTAATTTTGGTAAGGAAAGTATATAGTGGGTGGGTGGGACAATTTTTCTTTCATATTTTCATAGTTTTAAGGCTTAACGAATATAAACAAATTTTGGATTTACTTTCACTCTGTTTTTTTTTTTTTTTTTTTCATCTTTGGATGACTAGAAGTGGCATGAAAATTGTTCAAAAATAATAATAATAAATAAATACATGTTATACAAATGACATACGACGTGTACGTAACCTACATGCTATCCAAAGTCTAAAGATGGAAAATGTCAATACAAATATGGCATGAAATAAACAAATATGACAAGTCAAATGGATAGTTTATTCACATTGAAAAAACAGAATAAAAGCATTGATTGACATTTCTTTTTAATTATATAGTCAAACATATGTGATAGCTTCTTTTTGATGATAGAAGATTATTGATATATCTATTTAGTTATATAATTAGTCATATTTTTAAGTCTTACAATCATTTTCATAAAAACAATATCTCCAATCGATACGAGTCATTTGTTAGTGTTTTACTTGTTTGTGTAAATATGTGTTTTTAGCCGGCATGTAAGTATACACATAAACTTAGATACGTCGTTGAGTTTACAAATCATTTTTTTTTTATATTTTTATTATGTGAACATTTCTACCTACTTCTTAGGTCTATTTCTTTTACATAATCGCGATTACGTTCAATAAACAAGAGTTGACATTTTGTTGAAAGTCAGATTCATGACCTTTTTTTTTCTTTTTTTTTTTCATATATTAAAAATGAATAAGCAATCTTTGAGAGTGATTTTCTGATGTATTTCAGTACTATTTCCTATTATTATATTTCTTTTTTTAATTAGCATATTCCCTGATTATATAGCTCGTGCTACAATATTGGTACTTGGCAACAAACCTTTCATCCACTAATGATTAGCTATGTATTTATGCGTTGTCCTAGGGTGCAATTATTTATATAAATTGATTAAAAAATTATTGCTCTTATTTTGCATCGTTATTTATAAATTTATATTTATATTTTGAAGAAGTAGACTTCTTTTGACACTATAAATATTTAGTTTATAATAGTTCTAAAATAATACTTTATTCGTCTCAAAATTATTGTTCTCAAATAGAAAATAGAGTAAATTACACCGTTCGTCGCTTTGTGGTTTTGCGTTGGCCTGAGGGTTTGGAGTTAACGACCTTTGACCAAAAAAGTTGCGCCGTTAGTCCTTAAGTGTGAAACGTTATGCGCCATTAGTCCCTCCCTCTAACGGGGCCCACTAACGGTCGTTAAGTCTTGTTAACCTGAGTGTATAATCGTCATTTCAACACCATAAGGCCGAGCGCACGTTGCAGGACTAATTGTAGTTTACTCTCAACTAAATCATACACATACACTCAAGTACACTTCTCTCTAACCTAAATACACTATCTCTCTAAAATCGCTCTTGACCCTCTCTTCACCACAACAACCATTTCGACACCACACACTTGCTACAAACGTTTTCTTCTTCGTAAGACTCAAAGACTCAAAGGGTTTTTAGGTTTTGGCCTCCACCGTCGTCGGTCTTGGAGCCACCATAGAAATCGGCCTCCAGGTCCGTCTGTAGGTGGAGCCACCAAGACTCAAAGGGTTTTTACAGTTTTGAGTTTTTATTATTATTATTATTATTATTATTATTATTATTTTATACTATAGATCTACCTATAATAATAAACTTTTGATGTTTTTTTTAGTAGATCTATTAATCTATATAGTTTATTCGTAGATCTAATAGATTGTATTGTAGATCTATAATGTTTTTTTTTAATAAATCTATGTATATTAAAAATTGACTCTGAAATTATGTTAACAAAAAGATTAAACACAAATAAAACATGTTTTTATTTTAGCGTTAAAAGATAGAAGTTGAAGGGACAACTTGCTTGAGATAGGGAAAAGTTGTATAAAAAGTCTATCATTTGCTAAAGCCAGAAAGTGAGCCTTTTCCGTCTTTTCGATATTGTTTTTGTCAACGAGATCATAGTTTATGTCAAAAGCCTATTGTATATGCTAAGTAGTCGATTATTGGTAGTGCGTGTTTCTTTCATTAAGGCGGTTGAGCTTACTGATGAATTAATGACTTTGGATGTGCTTTTAAAAGGATTATTGTGATTTGAATTTTGAAATCAGTAAGGTTTTAGTATACGGGTAAAAATGATTTTGGTAATATGGTTATGATTTTCTGCTTATTTGGTGTCAAAATAGAAAAAGGTTAGCATTTTGTTGGAATTTGCTATAAGAGTAAACTACACCATTAGTCTTGCATCGTCCTTATGGTGTTGAAATGACGATTATACCCTCAGGTTAATAAGATTTAACGACGTTAGTGGGCGTTAGAGGGAGGGACTAATGGCATAACGTTTCACACTTGATAACGGTGCAACTTTTTGGTCAAAGGACTGCGGTCAACGCAAACCACAAGGACGAATGGTGTAATTTACTCTAGAAAATATAAAGTAGGAAAAATAAGATTAGTACAATTTTTAAATAATCAAATATCAATTTTCCCACTAAAAACTTTTATAATTATTTAAAATAAAAAATAAATAATTATTTTGATACATCTCAAAATCGAAAAATAGATAATTTTGAGAAGTAGAGAGTAATTACACTTCATTTGACACCACTTGGTTGAAAACTTCTGCAAATGAGCTTTACTGAATGCTATGTGTCATCAGATAATTAATTATCTTTTCACCAAGGTATTATCGTCGATACTTTTCTTCTTTATGAAATAGTGAAATTAGTCGCTCAAAACCCATGGTTATCCAGAAAATAATAATGAAATATATGCTACAGGGTAATATAAACTTGACTAAAAAATGCATTGTTTCTGTATATGCTAAAGGCCTAAAGATACCTTTTTTAACAAAGTATAATTACGGTTTTTTTTTTTTTTTAATCTTTATGAGAAAAGTTCAATTAAGAATAATAATTTCTTGTATATTGAGAGACAAATCTCAATACTCATTAAAAAAAGAAAGATTAGTTAATATTTTCAATTAAAACTCACTTCAACTCTTTTTTAAAACAAATTACATATCCTAAGAAACCGTAAATCGTTATCCTACATAAATTAAACCATCGTGACGAACATTTAATTATTTTTCAACAGACGAAAAATCTTTCATACACTTTTGACATTTTTCTTTCCTTCTTTTAGGTACACTATTTGCTTGATATACACATGCGATATAATACTAATCTGCAAGTTCAAACATTCAACATGCATCATTAACTTTTCAACCATATATCATACATAATTTTTAAACTTTCAAATCAATATAAGTTTATTCATTAAAGTTGAAGAAAATATAAGATTTTTTTAAAGTCAAATCACATACGATATAACACTAATTTGTAAGTTTGAAACTTAACATGCGGTCATAAAATGAACATAAGTAATGGTTCATCGTTATTGGCATTAAAAATTGCACATCCTTAGCTTTCAATCATATATCACATATAATTTTTGAAACATCTAATCGACATAGTTTATTGATAAGGATTTAAAACATAGGTTTTTAGGGGGTCATTTAAGCCCTAAATCGACACATTTTATATCCGTTACTACTTAAAATCATTCATTTTAGGTCTTTTGAAAGCAAAATGCTGGAATGAAGCATATTTGGACGAAAGGGAGCGAAAACATGAAGAAAAAGGCAAAGTCAAGATCCAAGGCAGTTTTTCAAGCCTGGCGGCGTCCCAACTAAAGGGCGACGCCGTCCCTAAGGAAGAAATTTAATTAGAATGCAAGCGACGACTCAGGTGAAAAATAGGTTCTAAAGTATGACGGCGTCACACCTAAACTATGAAAGGCGTTTCCCTTGTTTTCTACACCAGACGCCCAAGAACCATCTCAAGACGACATCCTTCATGAAGACAGACGGTGTCACACTCATCAACTGACGCCGTCCCAACGATGACTTGGCCCAAACGAAACCCTAAAGACGGTGACCTGACAGCTTCACCATCAAAAGGCGACGTCGTCGCACTTGTAAATTTATATATATATTTCGATTTTTCTGCATTTAGAGAGGTAAAATTTTGGAGAGCAAACCTTAACTCGTGTGTAGTCCGACTTAGATAGTATTTTAGTGTTCCAAACCCTTTTTTATATCATAAGATAAGTTTGTTAATCCATCATATCATTATGTCTACCTTATGTTTAATTGTTTGTGTGTATGCATGCTTATTTATCACGAGTAGCTAAATTATCATTGTGTTTGCTTATGTCTATAAAAACCTAGTTGTTAATTATTGTTAGGTTGTCTCTTGTCGTGATTGGTAGACGCTAGAGTAAGGAAAACTGGCTTCTTCTTTAATTGTTGTGAGCTTGAACATCCTAAATAGCAAAAAGCTTGAGAGTGCACTTGTGCCATCGTTGTGTTTATTGTGTGAGTTGTAGCTTTAGGATAATAGAGTATTCGGGGGAGATACTACGATACTTAGCTATCCCGGGTAGTCTAGAGGAGAGTTACAATTCATAGAATTAGGGAATTAGGCGCCCCCTATGACCAAACGGAATACAACGCAGCAATTAAGATGAGAATGTGACAATTCAACCGACAAATAAGAGATAACTAGAGATTAAGAACATCTAATTAAACACACTTTTAATCATCATAAGAGCACACCTACAAAAACATAGTCTATCTTTCCTTTTCACTAGTTTAAGTAGTTATTAGTTTAAAAGATAAATAGTTAAAATTGGTAAAAGTACCACCCCACTCCTATACCCCGAGATATTTACTTTGCTTTCTAAAAAAGTAAAAATCATAAAAGACTAAAAAGAATCTCCCTCAACCTTATCTTCTCGTCATACATCTCTTCCCAAAGATCTCTATTCCCCTAGAGAACGATCAACCCCCTGAGCTTACCCATACTACACTACAACGATTAGGAATTTGAAGAATATAGAAGATTTTTTTTTGAAAGTCGACGTCGCTTGATGTATCACATTTGAATAATGAAGAGACAAAAGATTCGCCATTTTTTACAGAAAAATAATACTTATGTCTATTTTATGACAATATTTTTTGTATTCGAATCTAAAAGTTAGTGTGATATCACATGTGATATATCATGCGTGTTTGAATATCAAAAACAAAATTCATATATTTTCTTAAACTTCTGTGAATAAATTGTAATGATTTGAAAGTTCTAAAATTATGTGTGATATCTAGTTGAAAGCTAAGGGTGCATTTAGTTAAAAGAAAACACCCTTATTTTCTACAAAATATTTTGTACAAAACAAGAATAATAGAGATTTTGTTCAAAGCAAATGTTTCCAATCAAATTATCTACAAAACAAAAAAATTGCATTTCTTACTTTTACAAAGGAAGCTACAAACATATTTTCTTTTTGTTTTTCTGGTTTTCCTTGTAAACTTGTTTTTTTTAGAATAAAAAACAATATCATATGAACTCGTTTTGCTATGTTTTGTGAAAAATTGAATCCCATCATTTTTTAACAAATCTCAAAATAGAAAATTAAGATTCATTTTTCTCTAACTAAACGCACCTTTAAATTTGGATTTTCAAAAGCAGAAACCAACGAGTCATTCAGAGTTTTATACAAATATTTATGTCAGTTAGCATGTTGAGTATTCGAATTTACAGATTAGTTGTATATCACATGTGAATATCATACAAACTCTTGTTCTGAAAAAACCACAAAATAAATAATTTGTCGAAATATTTGAAAGTGTCTCTCTATTAAAAGATAATTAAATACTTGTCGTGAGTTTTAATTAAAAAAATAGAAAGTCGGAAGGGTAGAAGTGATATTTTGTTATAGTTAAAACTTAAAAGTAAGTTGCTAGAATTTTTCCTCAATTTTCATGTTTTTATGATATCTAAAATAACTTTATCTCTAATCTCTATCATAACATTTGAAGTATATACGCCAGGGTACATGATTTTCTTAAAAATTGAAAAAAAAATACATGATAATGTCAAAGTCAAAACTTTGACTGTATAACTTACAACGTTTTTTTTTTTGTTTTTTTTATTTATTTTTATTTTAAATTGTCACCCCACAAAACGAACAGTTTCCCTCGAATTTCGTTTTTGTAAATCTTTGATTATGTAATTTCATTTTCCAGTATTTTTGGTTTTAATTTCTCCACGGTTTATAAATACTACAAATTTACGAAACAAGTATAAAAAGCAGCAACAACAACAACAAAAATAACAATACTCAACTCCGTCAAAACAGAGTATAAAATAAGTGAAATGTAAACAAATATAATAAGCAAGAGACATAAAACAAATGTTTCTTTTCTAAGGGCAACTTACGTATAATGCGTAAAAACTTGATGTCAACTAACTGAGCTTTCTTGAATCTATTTGAGATCCATGTAAAAGCTTGATGTCACTGAGAATGAGTTCTTGCTTTTACGTTTAGAGCTAAGTTGATTCGTTTCGGAAACACCATATATGGTTTACAACGTTTTGGACGTCGTTAGTATTATAGATATGGTTTGGTTGAATGTTACATAGGACCTCCATCCATGTACTCTTAGCCACAACACATTTGACTAGCCCGTGCATGCTTTTTGGTATCTCTATGTCGTCGCCACAAACGAGCATCGGTTTGAATCAAAATCAAAGCTATCTTAACAAGTATTTATTTTGAGACTGTACTTCTTATCAGAAAATCAGTTTTGAACATTATAAGAGATAGTATTTTACAAGAATGAATAATAAATAGATTATCTTTACGATATTATTTCATCTAAATTTTGACTGAACTTGCTACTGGATAACTTCTGACATATTTGAAAGGTTGCATGTATGCAGAATCCGTATCATGTTTCCTTTATCGTCATCATGTTTCTTCAATTATATATTTTAAACTCTTGTTCCTTGCTAGCATTCATTTGTCCCTTCGGCGTCCCAAAAATATGGGGATAAAAACAGCGTGATTCATTTCTTGTCCCTGCATGCATAATTAACAATGCATTGGTAGTTGCCCTCTCACGCACAAAATATATGCATATGCGATTGTACTCAAGATATATCATGATTAGATAATATAATTTAGATATACGAGATCTTGGACCTTCACTAACTTTAGGGTTCTTGCTATTTTATAAGAGAAATGATACATGAACCTAAACTTGGCCTAAATTTAGACCAAAAACCAAATGTCAGCATCCTGATGGTTATAGACAGGGACCCACTTATTTTACAACCCATCAGGATGATGCCAAGTAGTTTTAGGTCTAAGTTTAAGCCTAAGTTTAGGTCCATGTATCATTTCTCATTTTATAATGCTTCAACATATATCGTGTTTGCATATAATTTAGATATACGATATAACTCAAGATATATCGTGTTTGCATACATAAGACGTGACCAAGCACATATCAAAGAGGGTGGCCTCGCGGTGAGAAGCAATATATAGAGTCCAAGGAAATAACTCTGATAATCTAACAATTTGAATGACGTTAAACTCAAATGTCATCGATACATTGAGCTAGCACGAAGCTATCTTGGAATAATTCAAGGAAAAAGATTAAAGCTTGAAGATGTTGTAAAAACAGAATTAGTATAACTCTCGTTTAAAACCAAAGATTGCTAAGAATTGAACTTGGGACCTATAGTGTAGAAGACAATATTCTTACTTGCAAACCAGGTTGACATACTAGAGGTTGTAGGTTTTCCACCGACCTATAGGTTGTGGGTTCAAGCGTCGTTAAAGGCATTTGTGAGATAATTTTAAGTTAGGTGATATAAGGTGTGAAAAAACTGTCGTCAAAAAAAATGTTTTAAAACCTAAGATTATCACATATTCACATTGGTAATCATATAAGAACAATCTGTAAACTCATTCATTCTATCGAATTCACATTGAGAACCAATATACCCTTAGTGCTTGCCACATTTTGAGTAATTACAAAATATATAGCTTGTTTCTTGAAATATCAATCCATATCCATGTCATAGACGTCTCAACAACACTTAAAATAACAAATAAAATGAGAGATCATGATCTAAAATGAGATAGAGATCATGTGGGTTCAAAGACAAAACAATAAACAACTAACTTAATTAAATGTTCTTGTAGTTTAAAATGTTTTTTCTATCTAATTGCAAATGTAGCTTATCTACTAATTGGATGAGGTTGAGTTTAATTTATATTAGCATTAGTTATTTGTTAATAACATGCACATCCATAATTCATTGAAATCTTTGGAGTCTATGTTTAAGTATTATTTACTCTTAATTAATAACCAACGTCCCTTGGAACACCCCAAGTTTGTGCCCTTCACTTGTTACAAGAGTCGGATATCTTTTTAAGGTTGATCCCATCAAGGAATAATGATAGAACAATTATATTTAATTCACATAATACAAGGTTACAAGACATGTGTAGTTTTTATTCTCTTAAGGAAACATATAATAGCACTCATAATGTACTTGTTTTTTGGATCATTAGTGAATAATACCATTGAGAACACGATATGTTCGGACAATCAGACGTAATCAATCACACTGAAACAAGGTATGTGGGAGGTAATATGTAGAAAATCACTCATATCCGAGAGTAAACTGCTTCAAAAAAGAAATATGGCCGATCATGTCACATATATAATTTTGTTTTTATATATAATTGTTTTGAGATCCTTAAAAGAAGCCAACATCAAAATCAACAATTTCTTAAGTGAACTAAAGATTCATATATTCTTAGTTTCTTACCATCACGCGGCGACTTAAAAGGAATCTATAACACTTTGAACGGCTAAAAGGATATCTAACTAATAAAAAATTACCGAAAAGATATTTAACGTATAAAAACCACCAAGAGTCGTAGACCCAAGCCAATTAACTATAATGGCAATTGTCCATTTACTTTATAGTGATGATATTAGTGGTGTAGCAAACTCTGATATTGAAACTCCATGAAAAACCCTAGATATATAATAACATAGATACAAAAACTACTAGCATAGAATAGAATAGAAGACGACAAGGTTACAATTTGGAACCGAAACGATGTTGCTAAGAATACACATCATACAAGATCACAATTTGGAACCGAAACGATCTTGCTAAGAATAGACATCATAAACTTACTTTCTCTTTTTGTGTTGCTTTCAATCTCAATCTCAATTACCAGTACTTGTCATACTCAAGATCTATTTTTGCAATCCTAATTATTTATAGTGTAGTTGTTGGTAGAGTCGGCAAGAGGTGCTGAATAACTTTAAATCGATGTGTGTTCTTTTGCATTATTATTATTATTATTATTATTATTATTATTATTATTATTATTATTATTTTGTATTATCCGGATATTTATTGTATAATTTGTCGTTGTGGATGTACGATCCCAACAATATGAATCAACTCTCATTTGATTTTCGTGGTTTACATTTATATTCCCATTTGATTTTCGTTATTGTACATGATTTGATCGATCGCAACTCTTGAGATACATGGCACCAAATTAACAAATGTTGAAGCATGTAGTAATATATTATTACATTTCTAATCATATGATATGATATGGAAAACAAGAAAGCACCAAAAAAATGATAAAAAGGTGGTAACATGCCACAATGACACCATATGGAATCAAATCAAAACCTAAACATAAATGAGTGGATGATCAAACTCTAGAATCAAGATCCGATATCAATCAATCTATTTTCATGGCCTTGGTGATATTTTTATATTCAATCATTTCACATGATCATCTTCGACTGATAGATTTTATTCGAGATCTTCGATTGTCAATGTTGATGTAAAAAGGAGTTTTGATAAATCTTCCATAACACTAACATAAAGCAAGCATATTAGCTACGAGGAAAAAAATAAATAAATAAATAAAAATTTAAACATTTTGTATCAGTTCAAATCATATAATATCAACAATCAACACTTGAATTATGAATACTCGCAAACGACCAAAAACATATTAGAATTCTTGAAATGAAGATAAAACAACACGAGAATTCCAAGATGACGAAGAAATATGGAATTAACCTTGGATTAATTCAAAATCGGCCTTCAATCAAGAGGTTTTTTTGAGTCCTAATATAAACTATATGTGCAGAGTATTTTAGATTAGAGTATATATACGCGTGTTGGTCTTTCAAAGGTATTTGTTCTTTTCTTTTTGGCTCGTACTTGTTCTTTTTTTCTCGTTTACTAAACATCGTGTATCAAAAAGTATGCAAACAGAAAAAATCTCAGAAGGAAATAAACAAAAAGGAGAGATATCAGTTTGTACACGTAACAAATCTTTTTTAATTTTTGGAGTTGTTATTGGCCAAGCAAAACTTTCCTCTTTTGGCAAGATCAACGAGTTTTCAGTTTGTACCCCTTCACTACATCATCTTGGATTCTCATACCTTTTTCGACTTCTTACTTGTTTTAAGTTGCGGTTTCGAGTTTCTTTATGAAATAAATAAATAAATTGAAAGGAAATTAAAAATTATTTTACTCTCCAGTTTTTGTCAAAGAGAAAAGAAAAGAGAGAGAGAGAAACAATTTGATAAGAGATTGCATAAGATTTTATTCTCCGAAAATTTTCGCCGAAATATTAACGCATTTGAAAAGAAATAAATTTACACAAACTATGTGTTATAAAACAACTCATATAACCCTCATTAATTTATGTTAAACTATATTTATTAAACACATACTTTTTTTATAACAAAAAATACATTTAATTCTCATTAATACTCACAAATTACCATAAATATACGCAAATTTGAATTTAATAATCTCCAACTTTATTTTTCTATAAACTTAAATGTGTGCCCTCGGGGCATCTTTTAGGAAATCCCTTTTATGTATCGTTTGTTATAAATGTCTGGCTTTGTTTAAAATGGCATACCTATAAGTTTGCCTTTTCTCATTTCTTTTCTTCATAATAGAACATGACTTTGTTTTTGGTTGTTTAGTGGTATGGAGTAACACATTTAGTAGGGAAATTCTTTACTCAAAAATAAATAAATAAATAAATAAAATAAAATAAAAAATCTGATATTCGTTAATTAATAAAAGTCGTGGATTAATAACCAGACATATGAAGGAGAAAAATAATACAATTGTTTTAAAAATCTTTCTTTTTTGGGGGTAAAGAGTTTTAACCCATCACATATGAGGGAAAACAAATGCACCATTTGTGCTTCTAACCATACCTATTATAAGAATGACAAACCAAACTTTTAAACAACTGCTATAAACGCCTATCTAACTTTACCATGAAATTTTTATCAAAAGCATTAGCAAACGCCAGTTGGTCTTCAGTAAGGCCAAGAGTATCGAAATCGACATCATCATATGGGTCCACTTCATAACTCTCTCTCCATTATTCGTACAAACTAGAATTTCAACTCCAGTTCCACCAATGATCCCTTCAATAACCTTGAAAAGTTTATATGCCATTAAGTTTGCAGTTTTATTATGCACCTCCTTCACTTTATTTTCACTATCCTTCTTACAAACCACCTCATTAGCCTTTTTAGATGCCACGTTAGATGTCACGCCTGAAGTACTAGGCATATCTTCCGATTCATGCACTATTACTAGGTACACATGACTAAATGATGAGATTTTGCACTACTACTAGGTACACATAACTTGACATACCCTATGACTCCGTGCACATTACTAAAGTATAATAATCTAACATCAATGAGGTACCAAGTTTAGTTGCAACGGCACTCCCATCCTCAATGAACGCAGTAATAAGAACATCAAGGAATTTAACCCACACCGGAACATTACACACATCCTCCTCTAGTAAATTAGCATCCGGAGACCACTTCTTTAAAATTAATGGCACAATGCGAACTAACCATGGACCATTTTCCAGCATAGCATCCATTCCGTCCTAGAACTAAACTTAAAGATGAATAATCCTTTCGAATTCATCATTGTTCTAACCAGGTCTTATTTACTCCAAGTATTCTTGACATAATTTTCAACAACCGGATATGGCACTCGTTTTCCAAGAAAAAACCAATGTTTTCAACCACGGGTTGAACTGGTGCCCGGCCACAAAAACGGGTAAAAAAACCTGGGTTTCTAAAACCAGGTTAACCGGTTAGACCCGCCAGGTTTTTAGTGACCCGGGTCTTGAAATCCGACTGGGTTTGGTTTTTTCAAATTTTTTATATAAAAACCGGGTTGACCCGGCGGTCGAACCGGTTGACCCGGTCGTAAAAAAATAAATGAAAAACAGGGTTGACTCGGCGGTCGAACCGGTGCTCGGTGAAACTGCAACATCTAGCTCATTCCCAGCCGGAGCAATTAAAGTACGAAAGTTAGCAACTTTCTTACATGGCTCACCATTTAGACGTTTTGCATAGGTACCAGGCCCCGTATCATTCAGAGTATTGCTTGTACCATCAGTAGCAACAAGAGTTGATGATTTACGGCTACTAAAAGTGTTTGTCAAGCTTGGTAAAGGATCCATAACTTAACCATCTGACTTCTTTACACTTACCCTCAAGAAATTGGAGCTCTATCTCCTAAACAGTTGCAACAACAGAATTCAAGTCCTTCTTATTTTCATTACCAGTACCATCATTAATCAAAGATGAGGAACTAGCAACATTCTTACGCACAAAAACCTCGATATGATCAACATTATCCACATTAGATGTACTAGTCATCCCTCATCCACACGATAGTTACTCTTTGCTAAAACATCAACAATACCACTTTGTTTCTCCTTCATACCTCTCTCTCCACATTTCCCTCTCGGACACAAGAAGCCACGCTCCATACCCAACACATACGAAGTCTACCGCCAGGTTTTGAGTGACCCGGCTCTTGAAATCCGACTGGGTTTGGTTTTTTCAAATTTTTTATATAAAAACCGGGTTGACCCGGCGGTAGAACCGGTTGACCCGGTCATAAAAAAAATAAATGAAAAACAGGGTTGACACGGCGGTCGAACCGGTGCTCGGTGAAACTGCAACATCTTGCTCATTCCCAGCCGGAGCAATTAAAGTACGAAAGTTAGCAACTTTCTTACTTGGCTCACCATTTAGACGTTTTGCATAGGGACCAGGCCCCGTATCATTCAGAGTATTGCTTGTACCATCAGTAGCAACAAGAGTTGATGATTTACGGCTACCAAAAGTGTTTGTCAAGCTTGGTAAAGGATCCGTAACTTAACCATCTGACTTCTTTACACTTACCCTCAAGAAATTGGCGCTCCATCTCCTAAATAGTTGCAACAAGAGAATTCAAGTCCTTCTTATTTTCATTACCAGTACCATCATTAATCAAAGATGAGGAACTAGCAACATTCTTACGCACAAAAACCTCGATAAGATCAACATTATCCACATTAGATGTACTAGTCATCCCTCATCCACACGATAGTTACTCTTTGCTGAAACATCAGCAATACCACTTTGTTTCTCCTTCATACCTCTCGCTCTCCACATTTCCCTCTCGGACACAAGAAGCCACGCTCCATACCCAACACATATGAAGTCTACCGACCCCCAATTAGCAGAAATCCAGCACTTCCAGCATACCCGAATTCGAATCTAACCACCAACAAAATCCCAGATACACGTCCAAACAGAAACCTCCAAGATGTATATTATAAGCACAACGAGTAAAACAACCCAACAAAGAAACTTAAAACCCTAGAAAAGGGTTTAACACATATTGGCTCAATAATTCAGCAAAGGGAATAAATAATACCACTAAACCGACTTAAGCTCGAGTTAGGGATATCTTGATCGAACCTTCTCACAAGTAACACGTAGAAATACATAAGAAGTAATAGATCAATCAATTAAGTATATTGGGGGAAAAAAAGACTAAAACGATTTGAAAGAAAACCCTAAAAACGACTTAGAAACCCTAACAAAATAAACTGCAATAAACAACAAATCAATAACAGAGATAGGATTAAATACTTATGTTAACCATGCTCCATATCAAGATCGATGCATGAAAGAAGATTAAACAATCAGATTTGAAAGTCGACTTAGGGTTTTTTGAGATATGAAACTGCCTAGGGATCGCCAAGGGAGAGAGAGTTTTACTCTTTAGTTTCAAAAATTTTAAAAATCATAAAATATAATGCTCATCAATACTACATATAAGGAGAAAACATATTGTTTAAAACTGAAAAAATGAGTAATGTTGTTAGAATAAAATATCTTTACTTATAAAAGGCAATACAATCTATTAAATACATAAAGGGTTACTTACATTTTAAACCACTAACTTTCTTCACTCAACTTACTCCACACCCATAAATACATGAACAAGAATTGCAAACATAAATTGATGCTACTATACATTGTCGCTACTATGCGCAGGTAATCGTCTATAAATATTGCATGTGTGAATATTGCTGGAAACTTATGAGTGTGCGGATTTGAAGGTCAACAAATATAAAACTTTGAAAAATAACATCATATGGTTTTAGCATTACAGAATTTATATAAATAAAAAACATAGAAAAATAAAGAACAAATAACACGAAAATGTAACTAACTTGTTAATTTTTGCTTTGTTGTGTAGTCATTTTCTTAATTTCCTATTATATCCATCATACTTTTGAATTTCGTCTATCGTGTGTATCTTATGAACATTTTACCCCAACATGTTGATATGAGTGTTGATAAATAATAAAGGTAAAATTGTCATAAAATAACTACAATTGAAGGAATTCAAAATTATGATATATACAAAAGTAAAATATAAATATGACTATACAACAAAACAAAAAATAGCAAGTTGGTTATATTTTCATGCCTTTTGTCCAAAAATAAAAAATGAAAAGCATTAATATTTGGTTACTTTATTATATACCAAATCACTTAAATTTCTTCTTGCGAACTTATCAATCTCAATCATGATACTCAATCTTATATGCAACTATGCAAGTGATGATTGAACACTATATATAATGAAAAATAGTGTCATGTCGAAAAAAGGCACGCATGTGACGAATACTAATCCAAGAACAATATGGAAGATTTTGCATCCAAGAATCAGTCAAATAACAAAACTTTTTTATAACTCATGGATAAGGGCATGCATATAATTATTGCCTTATAACAAACCCTAGCCCTAAAGTTTATGAAATTGAAGATAAGGTGCATGAAGAAATTAAAGGCCCCCCAATGAAGACTTATCAAGTAGAAGAAATGAGTGACAGATCATAGATGCACCATGTAAAAGAGATAAGGGTCATATCCCTTAAAGCTTCACCTTTGGTCACAATGCCATCTAGTTTTGTTGCTAAGTGCAAATTTGGCTCAAAATGTCAACACTGCAACAGTTGTTCATTTAGAAAGATTCCGGTGCATGACCCTCTGACAGACGATTTATGTGGTATCGATACGTTTGCTCTCGGCCACTTAATCTCATCACTTGCTCTTTACGAATAAGGCAAGCATATATACACGTCTTACACATTGTAGATTTATTCTTCAATACTACATTCTCTATAGCTTTCTTTTTTTCAGTCCAAACTATGTTATTGTTGTCACAAACTCACAATGGTCATCTTGAAGCCTCGGGAACTTGAGCATTTTGCGAAACGCTATATAATCAAATCAAAATGCACCTTCGGGGGATGCTTATTTTGTGTCTTTTTTGAGTAATTATAATTGGTTAAAACTTATACTTGCTCATTTGAAATACCTTCAATGAAGAATATTGAAATTTGTAACCCTAAAGAAAATTTTCCAAAATTAGGCTATCACTGTTTTAAAGTTGTTATAGTAGACCAACAAATAGTAACTATAAGCTCATTGTATACGCATCTGATACTTACCAGGCCAAGATACGACAATATAAAAACTGTAGAGCATCTGACTTTTGCTACGTTTGTACAAAAGAGGAACGATCTATATTTATCATTTGACAATGACACCATCCCTAATTCCCTATTCATAAAGCTAGTAATTCATTGTTCTAAAAAGCGCGTCATAGAAGTTCAAAAGCGCGAAACGTGACCTCTATGCTACGCAATAGATCAAGGCGTCAACTTAAGCCGTAGCGTGAGATGAGGCATGAAAATGTACGATAAGGCACACTAATGCGTGAGCCGTGAGGCTTTTTTTTGAATTCAACTACGACGAAAAAGTTTTTTTTTTAAATGAAGAAAATTACATGTAAAGATAGTTTAATAACTAAGTTCTTTATGTATAACATTTTTTTTAAACTCGATATATATGAAATATGATATATAATATAAAATTTATAAATATTTTCATATTTTTTTCCGTTTCAAATCAAGTCTTAAAAACGTTAAAGCTTCGCTATAGCTCTTAAAGCGTGAGCCTTGACCATGCCGCCACGCCTCACGCTATCTAGAACCTTGGCTGGTATACAACCTTAATTATATACATGCATACACAACATTTCGATTACATAGAGTATGAACTTGGTATAATATGTGTTATATCTAAATGACCGAATCATCTAATCAAACATCCATGACCCTATGTTTTTACCGAGTAGAAGATGAAATAGTAACTTGAGCGAGAAAATTGACCAAAATAGATTCAGATCAACAGATTCATGTGCCAGCAGCAATAAAAATTGACTTGGACTAACAAAACGTAACCATTAATTCAACTATACAGCAATATTATATAAGCAAAATGATAGAAAAAAATATTATACTTGACACCATTTGCTCTTGTAGGTAGCGAACAAAATTTTTTCTTTTTGTGGGTAATATACTTTCAAATTTATCCTTTTTAAGGTACTATGTCATATTATTTTCATGAAATAAGAAACAAGCTAATTTACATGAACAAAATCCAAAAATATCAACTCGCTCACATTTAAATTCAAACTTCAACGAAATACACGAGTTCAGATGCATGTATGTAGAATTTCATTCTATTAGAAAACAAAACTAACCGATTTGTTGGTTTTCACATTGCTACTTTGACGAAGAAATTTTATTTCGCAAACAAAAATATAACCCTAAATAATTATTCTTTTATTTTCTGAACCGGCTACATTTGAATTGGGATGGCCGTAGTGGCGGACCCAGAACTAAAGATCATCACGTGCATTTCATAAGACTAAAAAATATTTATAAAAAACATTTTTTGGAACCAGATTCATTTTGAAATCCATAGGTTTTTTGTGCACCCTCGGGAACCCCCTCGGCCCGCCCTTGTCATGGTCGGGTGGGTTAAGGGGCTTGGGATTCTTTCATAGAAACACAAAACCTTACAAGCAACAAATCAAGAACATTCAAATTTAAAACACGTACAAGTTGAATTGGGGACAAGTGTGTATGTATGATGATAATGATGTGGTCCTTGTGATATTTGTGTTGGGGTGTCAATAATTGATTGATATGCTGATGGATTTAATTGCGGGAAAAAAGGGCAACAAGAACCCTTTTTGGAGGCAGTCACGCGTACGGATGGATGCGCTCACCACGTATACTCACTCTTTTACCGGTCACTAATAGCTAGTTGTCATGAATTTAATTATTTAAATAATCATTTTGAGTTAATCCTTTATTTAACTTTATGCCAAGAAACACGTCATGAGGTCATGCTTTTAAATGCTTCGATTTGGATAAATCTCAGTGCTTAATTATAAGTGTGAAGTAATTAGCTAAAGGGATAGGAGCGTTTTATAAACGTGTATACTTTTTACCCGTTGAATATAATATATTTTAAAGAGCCTCTAAATATATCAAAAAATTAACGTGTCAAGTACTGAAGTACGTATAAGTTTGCATATTAAAGTGTAAAGGAATTTTACATGCTAAAGAAGTGTAAAAAGATATAAAAATAATCAGCATGTATGTTTCACGTTGTGTAAGTGATGATATAGTGACATGCTATAGTAACTGTGATAAAAAAAATAAATAAAAAAAATAATAATAAAAAAAAAAAAAAATTACTGTATAGAATTACAATTTACAATGAAACAGATTAAATTTTTGATTGCATAGATAGGGATGCCTGATATTCAAGTTATACTTTTTGTTAAAAGAAAATATTAATGAAAAAAGAAAGGTCAAATTAAACTAAAAAATAAAAATTATGTTTCATACATAAAACATGGGGCGCTAAGCGATAAAGTCCTTGGTTTCGTTAAAAGGGTTTAGGGGTTTATACATCGCTATGTGGGTACGTTTGGGGAAACCCAAGAAAAGGATGGAAAAAATTCCGAGATTAACTAATGAGACTGCGTACAAGTAACTCAAAAAGGTTTGCCCTTCTGAGTAATTTGAATAGGGAATACCTAATTTCAAGTTCAAAAGTTTAGCGTATTGGAAACTCGTTCTTAGAAAGGTCCACGATGTAATAAAAATGTCAATAGTGGTTATGACATGTTTTTGTCATTTGTATCTAACTACCTAATTACTACGTAACTATTAACTATAGAGTACGTGCAAGGAGAAGGTAAAGTGACATAAATGATATAGTAATCACATCTTATTATGTATCTTAAAGTAGAGCTAGAATAAGAAATAAAATTAAAATAAAAAGAGTGATAAATTTTTACAATTGCACATTTTAGATACATTTACAAAAATTATTTTAAAATTTTTCCCTTTTCATTAAACGCGTTTTTTTTTTTTTTTTTTACCTCATTTTAGTTTTTCTTCTCATTTCTTCTAAAGTAAGTGATATTATCAATCAGATACTATGCTAATGCTATACATCTTATAGATTATCTTGGCACTTTAAACATTCACAAAGTGCTATTAATGATTTAATCCACTTTAAAGTTACTTAGACTATGTTTATTTTTAACCTTCACCAATCGGTTAAGACCACAAATTTAATAAATACATAATATAATACTTCTTTTGTCTCATAATTATTGTCTAGTGTTCACTTTTGAAGTCTTGAATTTTCAACCTTGACCTTAAATGTTTTAATTTGTGTTATATTTTATTTGATGCAAAATGTATGAATGAATTGAGTTTTAAATATATTTTCATTAGTATAATTTTCATCAAATATTATATAACACGAATAAAAATATTTAAGATCAAATTTGTAAAGTGAAGTTTTCAAAAGTTAACACTAAACAATAATTATGAAAGTTTTCAAAAGTTAACACTGAACAATAATTATGAGACGGATGTAGTATTTATTTTATACAAAAGTTGGACATTTAGGCTGGATGGTAAGGATAGTGCATTCTCACCTTATACATCAGCGCCACCTCAACTTTCTCTATCCTCTCACTTTCCTTCACACCCCCTCACCTATTTGTGGTCAATGGCACCTTACGCTCACATTTCATTAAAATACTTACTTTATACAAATATACCACACACTCACAAACAAAATAAAAAGCTATAAAAGAAAAAAGCTGGGCCCACATCACACCTAATGTAACTAGGTGAACCGGTCACCTTTATGTGCCTCAAAATGCCAAACTCGTGCGTGAATCTTGGGCAAAGGCAAGAAAAGTCACGTGTGAATAGACAAACTAGGTGATTAAATCACCCATTTGCCGCCCAGGCTTAATGCATAGAACTGGCCACTTGGTGACTTTTCTTTTCTTGACATAATCTGCCACATATCTTCTAATGATAGGATATATATAGAACTCATATTTGTCATAGAACAAATTAACCAATCATAACCCTTCATTTTTTATCTAAATTAATACAAAATCATTCTCCACATTTTTTTTAAAACAACATATCTTACAAACGGTAAATCTTCAAAATATAAAAAATACACAATCGTGACGAGAATTAAATTATCTTTCTATAGATATGCACTTTTACATATTTTCGACAAACATTTTTTTTCAAAAATTACGTCCGAAAAAATCATATATGATTTTTACGAATCATATATGATTTTAAAATCATGTATGATTCGATTTTTACGAATCATATATGATTTTTACAATCATATATGATTCTCCAAAATCATATGTGATTCGTAAAAATCGAATCATATATGATTTTCACAAATCATATATGATTTTTGTTGACCGAAATTTTGAAAAAAAAATTGTTAAAAATATATAGTAGTTCATATCTATAGAAAGATAATTTAATTCTTGTCACGATGGTATAATTTTTATCGCGTAACGATTAACGGTTTGCGAGATATTTAATTTTTTTAAAAAGGGTGAAAGTTTATCATAATAAAAAAAAATGAATGACTATTATTGGTTGATTGGATATATGGTAAATTTTGGTTCTATATTGAACTTTTGCCTATATATGCATTGTACACAATAGGTGAAGATTGGTTGTATGTATTATATGTTAGATTTGGTTATTGATAAATGGTAAAGGATTAAAATTAGTTGTATAAATGAAATTTTTTAAAAAAAAATAATATTGTTTTAATAAAAAAATTAAGTTGCCATAAATTGATGATAAACATAATTTTATTGTTCAAAATCAATGCATACATCATAGAATTCACTTAGATAAATTATTATTTAATCCAAATTTGGAATGTGGAAATTAAGTACCTTTTATTCTCTGACACGCAATGAAGTCCAAATCATTCTCTGTATAATCTCAAACTAGCCTCCATAACCTTTTCTTGTTGAACAAAGACCTAGACCTAATTTTTGTCAATGTTTTAAAAACTGGGTCGACCCGGCCGGGTTAACCGGTTGGACCGGTTCCGGGCAAAAAAACGGGTTAAAATAACCCGGGTTTCTAAAACCGGGTTAATTGGTTAGACCGCTTTGGTTTTAGTGACCGGGTCAACCTTTTGAAACCCATGGTCGGTTTTCAATTTTTTTTTTAAAAAATCGGGTTGACCCGGATTGACCCGGCGGTTGACCCAGGTTGACCCGGCGGGCGAACCGGTTGACCCGTTTATATATATTTTTTATTTTTTAATGAAAAACCGGGTTGACCCGGCAGTTGACCCGGCGACCGGTGACTTGACCGGGTGGATTATAAACCCGGTTTTCAAAACATTGATTTTTGTTGTATGAAAAAGTTAATGTGAATGTTTCTTTATAGTATATTTTACTTTTAAAAACCACGACTTGTGACTAGATTTCTTGTAAAACATGCATGTATCTTTAGTTGAGATAATTAACTTTTAGTTAAGCAAGATAAACATGGGCATGAATATCATCATCAAGCAACAAGTACGAATTGAGTACGTCTTGAATTTATGAGAAGACGTAATTTATGATCCAAGAATTGAAGACGTGACTCGAACCACTTGAAATACGAGGTTTAGTACGTGTCTTGATTCTTAAGAGAATTCTACTTTACTCTAAATTATTACTCTCTTTGTCTCATATTAATTGCTCTGTTTGATTTTTTTTTTTTCAAATTTAACCTTAACTATATCTTTTTATGTTATATAATATTTGATGCACATTATAGTAATGGATTTTATTTAATATAATTTTCATCAAATATTATATAGTAAAAAAAAATAAGGTAAAAATTAAAAAATTAAATATAAAATATTGTAAAAAATAAAACAGAACAATTAATATAGAATGGATGAAGTAACTCATTTTCTAATATATTAATAATAATCTTATTTAATACAGATAGCATGATTTCCGCTGTTTATAAATGAAAAGAAATCCAAACTATGGTCTTCTTCACTTTACGAAAGGTTGTTCAAATTGTTTCATTTCATTAAACTTGATCCAACATGTAAGCATAGTCTGCTTAACATTTACGATACCTCTTGGACTTTAAACTAGAATTCATCATACATATCGTCACGTTGCACAACCTTTTGACTATTAACCACGTCGATCGATAGAATCAACAAAATCTCGTGTTGCATGCAAATCTTTAACTTAAAGTGCATGGCGTCGGATTAGTTAAAATTGGTTACTTTAAGTTGCTTTTGATTAATTAAATTCAAAGTGGGAATGGAACTAAAATCAAGCTTTGGTTTGTTAAATAAAAGGGTACTTTTTGAAGTTGCAAGTTGTTTCACGAGAAGTAAAACTTTATGGTGGTCATGGTTTGAGGATGATGAATCACTTCGTGTCGACTCGTTGCCAATAAATAAACAAGTTGGATTTGAAGTCAGTTGAGGGTCACATTTGTATACCAGCTGCTGATATATTCATATTGTGTGATACTTACAAACCATACTTTTCGTTGTTTAATGTGGACTCCCTCAAATTAGCTTTATGTGACTTTGACTTGAATTTTATATCTTTTTGGGATTGACATTGACCCAGTAAATCTTGGACATTAATTATTTTCAATAAACTTATGAAACTATTTAGCGTATATTATCATCTTAAATTTATAAAAATTGATTTTTACACTCATATTTTTTACACTGAAGTGTGCAAATAAAAATAAACGTCCGCAATCATTTCATTAAATGTTTACAACATATAACAGATGAAGGTATTAAGTTTCATGGAATACAAATTAATATGCAATATATACAAATATTTAATGCTACGTAATACATTAAACAATAATTCTTCTACAGATAATTATTTAAAACATTCATTAATGTAAGTTTAAGGTCGAATTTTTGTTTGGTTATGGATATTTAAAAGTTTTGGAATTTGCATATTTAAAAAACATTTATCATGTGTGCATATATTTTAGTACAAGTTTAGTGAAATAAGAATCATTTTGCTAATAAATTCGGTTGAAAAGAATAGTACATGTCAAAGTTCGAAGATTTTTATGTGATTTATAAAGCATGAAAATGTGTAAATTTTTCATACCGTAATTTATATAAGAAATGGCATATATATAATTAATCATATGTTGCAAGAACTAAATTATATTTCTTAATGTTTACACGTTATATAACACTTTGACGAATATTAAACTACATTTACTACTGACGGATTAGCAAGTATCTTTCACCGCCAATAATCACAACCTTTTAATATTACTAACTATCGTTTTTATATCGTCATTTCATCGTGATACATAGATACTTGGATATTTTAATATGAAATAGTGTGTGATAGAGTTATTCTCGAATTACTCATCATGCGTAAAGGCATTATCACCAAAAATATGGTTGGAAATGAAATAGAACGGAAAAGATTTTGATAAATGGCCACATGTAACATGCTGGAAAAAAACACAATGTCACAATGTGTCTTTTGTTAACTAGGGAACGGGTGACGGGTCCAACGTCCAGTTATAAGAGAAACGGGTCCATGTTGAACAAGGCCCAATTTTCTCCAATAGACAACAAACAAAGCCAGAACCATAAGATAAAGTCGAGTTATTAGGTGTTGATCGGTTCGGTTGTCGTGTTGTTTGTTTTATTTGATTCGATTAGTTTGGTGAAAAAGGATTTTTGATTAAACCGAAAATTAAACCAAACCGAATATAACATTGGATTAAACCGAACTGAATACCAAATTTAAAATTCGATTTGAATTTCAAAGTTTGACCTGAACTACATAACTTTTTTTTTTCATTTAATTAAATATCTAGTTCTTTAGAAAAATAATGTTTTCATCCTAAAAAGGTATTATATTTATAAAAAGAGTTTTATTTTTTTATTATTATTATATAAATATGTAAAATGTATATATATTTATGTGAATTCGATTTTCGGTTTAATTCATTTTACATTTTGTCAAACTATATCCAAGCCGAAAACAGAAAATATTTAATTCGATTCGGTTTGATAAATTCGATTCACTTCGGTTTTAGTTTTCGGTTCCTACGGGTATTACTCAATTTGTGACACCCCTACGAGTCATGTCTATAACCTTTTACAAATCATGCATATCCCTAACCAAAATTCAACTCTCATTTCAAATTTTAACTTTTAGATTTAGACAATAGATCTCATAATCTTTGATTAGGTATGTATATGGCACTACATAAATTAAGTATCCATGTTTAAATAAAGCCCATTATTCATATAATGGCCTAAACCATGGACAGGCCTAAAGGCCCCCATCTCACTTGCCCAAATTCTACACTATATATACCACATGATATAAAGAGTTATGGTAAGTTCTCACCAACCCTCATAACTGGTACAAGGCAGCCAACATGTGCCTTTCGTTCTCTCTCTACACCCTTATCTTCGTCCTCTCACATGAGATGGAGACCAAGGTACCACACAAACCCTCCTCTTCACCCTCTCCAATGAGGTAAAACGGAGGTACCCGGTCGATGCCAGTGTTACTCCGACTACAGGAGCATCTTCTTTCTCACGAGGTCCTTACCGTTCTACACGGGAAACCTGAGCATCGGACCTCCACTGGGTCCTTACCCGACTTATACTTATTTCACACTCATGATACGTGAACATGGTGCCATCCGTGGAACATGGCACAAAAAGCACGTTTCGCTCTTCCACGTCTCGATCTATTAACGGTGATACTCCACTTTTTCAGGTTCTAAAATCTCATCTTTGTGGTTTCATAAACTTGTTTTTCATAAAAAAAATGTATCATTCGAAATAGTTTTATTATTCAATCACCAGTTAAAATTAATAGATCTATTTGCAATAAATCATGTCCCTGACAAAACAAAATGCTTGTGGATAGTCCACCGTTGCTTTCTATCCTTGCTTCATGACCTAGCTTCATAGCCTAGGAGCATGGCCTAGCTTTCTAGCCTTGCTCCCCACCCTTACCTTCCGGCCTTGCTTCGCGGCCTAAAATCAGGCTGGAACGACCTGACTCGGCCTTGACACGGTGCGAGCGTGACGACCCGACCTGAGCGTGTCATATGCGGCTGACACGGCCGAATGGCTGGACACAGCTAGTATGGCCTGAGCGGCCTCGTCACGGCATGGACCGCGGCTAACGAGCGTGGCTGACACGGCGGTATGGCGACATTGCGGCGTAGTGTGCGGCCTCAGGGCGGTATCGCCTGAACGCAACCTCAAACGACCAGGTACGACTTAAACGTGACCTGATACGGCCTGGTACGGCTTAAACTCGGCCTCACACCAGCCTCAAACGACTCAATATCGGCCCCTAGTGGCTTTACAACGGGCTCCGATGCTAACAGGCTCCGACACCAATGGTATACGACGCCAACGGGATCCGACGCCAACGGGCTCAGATGCCACACAGGCTCTATCATCATTTTGGCTCTAACGCCCTCAGGCTCTGATCCCTTAGGCTGACCCCATAGGCTCAGAGCTCCAACGTCCTTTCAAGCTCTTACGTCAGCAATCGACTATGACCTGCACAGCAAATGTTATTCTAGAAGACCATAATCCAGGCATTATACTTAACTACACTGGGGGACTCACAACATGTGTACATATCAACCAAGTCCTAGCCCGTGATTGATAGACTACACGGAATCCATTAACAAAATGGAACATCTTCAAGGCATAATAAAACCCTTCTCATCATCCTAGCCTATGAGATGAGACGAATGTACCCATACACCCCATACGTCAGTTGGGGAGCACGACTTACAACATAAGTCATCATTACAAGGAAACTTATGAGTCAGCCTCGAAAAGCAAATCCTGATACGCGAACCCCAGTTGCTTGGCACAAGGCTGGGGTAAGTCAGTCATTTCAAAGTCCATAATCATCTCACTTTTACATGACATAATACTAGACTGGGGGCTTGATTACATATGTATATGACGCTACAGAAATTAAGTCCCCATGTTTAGACAAAGCTCATTATTCACATAATGGCCCAAAGGCCCCCATCTCACTTGCTCAAATTCTACACTATATATACCACATGATATAAGGAGTTAAGGTAAGTTCTCACCAACCCTCATAAATGGTACAAGGCAACAAACATGTGCCTTTCATTCTCACTATACACAAAAACCCTTATCTTCATCCTCTCACATGAGATGAAGACCAAGTTACCACACAAACCCTCCTCTTCACCTTCTCGGACGAGGTAAGACGGAGGTACACGGTCAATGCCAGTGTTACTCTAACTACATGAGCATCTTCCTTCTCACGGGATCCTTATCATTCTACACAGGAAACCTGAGCATCCGAACTCCACCGGGTCCTTACTCGACTTATACTCATTTCACACACATGATACGTGGACAACCTTAATATTTTTTATAAAAAAATCTTAACCTCTCATTTACTCATATTTAACAGTTTAACGCATATACTCTTCTCCTCAAAACTACGAAACTAAAACCAAAATTCATAATTATTATAATATGAAAACAACCAAAAACTATTTGAAATTTTTTGATAAGGTTTTAAAATGGACCTTTTTGAGGGGTCATTTAAGCCCTTTTTTGATTACTTTTGTATCCGTTATTACTTAATATCGTTCCTTTTCACTTTTTAGGTCTCTTGAAGGCAAATTGTTGGAATGACGCTTATTCGGACGAAAAGGCGCGAATATACGAAAAAAATGGCCAAAGTCAAGAATCGAGACACTTAAGCTGCTGAATTGAAAGGGGACGGCGTCAAGTTATACTTGTGGCCGTCGGAACAATTTTGTGACGACTCAGTAGCCAAATTGCTTATTTACAAGTGACGGCATCAGGTGTTAAAAGAGTAGGCGTCGCAGACTCGGACGGCCTAGATTTGATCCAGACGACGTCGAGAGACTAAAGGAGGCGTCGCGGGCATAAGGTGGCCGTCGCAAAGCTAACGTGGCCAAGACAAAACTCTAATGTGGCGACCGGCGACGTCACAAACTAAAGGGTGACGCCGTCGCAGTTGTAACCTTATATATAGAAACCGAATTTTTAAGTTTTCAGTGTGTAGTTTTGTGGAGTAAAAACCTAAACGAACCAAATCGTCTTGTACAGTATTTTAGGGTTCCATACCCTATCTTACATCAAGATAAGTGTTTTACTTCATTAATTTAATTATGTCTTCAATTGATTGTGTGTATGCTTGCATGTTCCCCATGTCCGGCTAATTTACTTGTGTGTTTGTTTAGGTAATATGAAACTTAGTTATTAAATATTGATTGGTTGTCTCTTATCTTAGTTGTGATTGACCTAGTATTGCGATAGGTCATTCGTTGTGTTGTTAATGCTTGATTAATCTTTGTTGAACCTTAGTTTAAAATCACCTAGAGTAATTGTAGGCTATACATCCAAAGAATACCTTAGAGTTAAAGTTTATAAATCCTAGAGATTTTGTAGTCATTAACCTTTGGTAGCTTCAAAGAGTTAAGGATAAACGCATACCCTACAACCTTAGAGACACAACGCAATTAAGAATAAGGACGTGACAATTCAACCATCAATAGGAGATAACTAGGGAGTAATAAAGCCTAAGCAAATACATTTTTAATCATCATACGAGCACACAAAAATAGACATAGACTACATACACCTTAGCTTAGATAATTAGATAAGTAGAAGTAATCGGTAGAAATACCAACCCCCAAATCCAAACCCCGAGATTCGTACCTTTCTATTTCCTAAAAAACATAAAAAGATAAAAAATAATCTTCCTCAACCCCAACCTTAGCGTTGTAACTTCTCACTAGCATTCTTATTCCCCTAGAGAACGATATCAATTCCCGTGGCTTACCCTAATACTACACTACAACGATTAGATTCACTGCCTAGGGTGTTGAAAAACTTGCTCGACGAAAAGGAAGTTTCCTTTGACCCGAACGCCGTAATGTGCGTATCAAGTTTTTGGCGCAGCTGTCGGGGAATAGAATAGCTAGTTAGGAGGCCACCTCGTTTAGGTTTCCTTGCTTGATTCCTATCAAGTAAGCTTTTTTCCATTTTTAGCTTCCTCGTAGTCTATCCACCTTCTTCGTGACCTTTGTTAGTAATCCCATCACTTTTCCTCATGGAAGGTGATAACCAGCCACCACTCATCAACCCACCACCAAATGACCCACCAAGAGGCCGTACTCTTGGTGAATACTCGAGACCAAGCCACCTAGGCTATAGAAACACCATTGAGCTTCCCAACCAAGCCCAAACTACGGCCCTGCGATCCGACACCATCCGGTTGGTGCAAAACAGATGTGCATTCCATGGACTTCGTTCCGAAGATCCTAATCAGCATCTTAAGGATTTCCTTAAAATTGTCAATTCCATCGACCTCGATGCTACTACTCGGGAGACCACGCGTTTGCGTCTCTTCCAATTCTCTCTACGGGACCAAGCTAGTAATTGGCTTGAGCGACTTCCCGTCGGCTCCATCTCAAGTTGGGATGATCTCACCTCTCGTTTCCTTTCTCAATTTTTCCCATCGGGGAGAACTACTAAACTTAGATGAGACATCTTGACGTTTCAACAACTTCAAGGAGAATCTCTCTACAACGCATGGACTCGATTCAAGGACTTACTCCATAGGGTTGCTCATCACGGCATTGATCTTTGGCTTCAAATCCAAATCTTCTATGACCATACCGATTTCATCACAAGGCGATCCATTGATCAAGCCGCCGGTGGAAGGCTTAGCGACTTCAACGCAGAGGAATCCTGGGATATTATAGAAAAGTTTGCTGATCAAAGCTACGAAAACTGGAATGAATCCCCTGAAACCCCCGCTAAGGTGGTTAATGCCATATTAATTCCTCTTGAGTCTTCCAACGTCACTGAAGAGCAAATGAGTGCTCTTGAGTGTAGGATCGATTATCTGGTTGAAAGGCATAAGAGATCCCCCGAACGAATCCCTTGGGAAATGGTTAATTCCGCCAATTCCGCCGACCACTCAACACCTTTCTCCGAATCCCCAAGTTGTGAGCATAATCTTAATTCGAGCGGCACACGTTTCTACTTCCCGATACCGCTCTCACCAAGCTTTAAGGAACAAATGAGGGAGTACATGGCGGCTCATACGAGAGATTAGCAAAATTTGAAAAGAGGTTTATAGGCAAAGGGAGGAGATGAGGCAAAATGAGGAGATGTTGAATTTGGTAAAAGAGTATACCAAGACAAAAACTCCCGAAAAGATACTAGTAAGAAGCAATGATTACCCTCCCACTTCGTTTGTGCGCCATTTCCATTATGCCCGATGAAGATGGAAAGGTTAAGGAAGGTAACGAGAAAAGCAAGAGGGAGGAGGTTGAAACTAATGATGAGCCCCAGACCATTGAGTACTACCTTAAGCACGAAATTAATAAAAACCATTGTCAACCAAGTGAACAACTTTAGGTACAATGAGGTTCTTAGAAAAGCCCTTGAAGGAAAAATAACAGAAGAAGAGTATGACGCCATGCCTATGGGACCTCTGTATGATTTGGTTCTAAAAACCATAACTAAAAAGCGAGAAACCACGGGGAACTTCGTGATACCATGTAGCATAGGTGACATTGATAATATAAATTCATTAGCTGATCAAGGGTCGGATGTAAACATAATGCCATTATCAATCTATGATAAATTGACTAGGCAGAAGCCAGCCAAGACCGATCTTAGACTTTCCTTAGCAAATCACACCTATGTCTACCCCATAGGAATTGCAGTGGATGTTTTAATAGAGGTGGCTAATATTGTCTATCCGGTGGACTTCGTGATCATAGACATTGAGGAAGATAGAAACATGCCACTCATTCTTGGGACACCTTTTCTGGCCATTGCCAAAGCAACCATCAAATGCGGGGAGGGCATCATGATACTTAAAAGCGGAAAAAGGGTACGCTAGGATACCTATTGTTCCAAGGTATCCTCTTAAGATCATGGAGAAGATTACGGATGAGAATCCACAAGTCCCTAACAATGTGGTTAGGAAGAAAATGAACGATTGAGAGAAAGGGCTTAGATATTTCATGGTTCAAGGACTACATGCAACATTGTGGAAGCGCGATAAAAAGTTAGGAAATAATCCCACTTCAATACCACACACACAAAAGAACCTAAGGAATTTTTAAAAGGATAGAAAGTACTCTTATACAAATCATGAATAAGAGCATTACGAGGTAGAAACAAACCAAGATGGTTTGGGCCTTATACGGTGAAGGAAACTAATCTAAAGGATAAAACCGTTACCATAATAGGCGGCGTTGGGAAGGAATCCACGGTAAGCATACAACGTCCTAAGCCTTTTTGATGAAGTACGGGCAAAGAAGGAGGTGAGAGCGTACGAGATCATAGGGGCACGACTTCAAGTCTTGCTACAAGACTCATAAATAAAGAAAAGCGCTTCGGGGGAGGCAACCCATGCTTAATTGTTTGCTTGTTTGTGTGTAGTGTATCTTTTATTTATTGTTTATTCTCATGTTCAAATTTGTAAAAATGCTTTATTTTGTCTTTAACCTCGTTTTAATTACATATAAAGGTATTTTACATAAGGGATAAGTGTAGGGAGGATTACATACGTTTTCAAAAGAAAGCGTGAACATGAGAATTACAATTAATTAAAAGATATACATGTGTGTTTGTTCGAGTCAAATACTTGTATCGACTCATAATGGATGTTTTGCGAGGAAATTTTTCCAATTCTAAAGATGTAAATTTTCCGAATTTTTTCAGAAAATCGCAGACCAATTTTTGTCGAGGATAACTGGCGGCGTCGAGAGAGGGCTTGCAGACTTATCACTTTTCTCGTTTTTCTGAGCTACTTATAAAAATTTTGGAATTTTCCAGGTCTTAATTTTTCAGAAAATCTGTAAACATCCATTCTACAAGCATTATATCCTAGTTTAATAGAGTCTTATATATATTGTTACCTCCGATTTTACGCGAAGGTTTCGTTTGTTTTCTTCAAGTGTGCAAGTTTAATTTACTAAAAAGAAAATACATAAAATTGAGAAGGAGCTTTTAACGCAAACGTTCTTCTTGAAGAAAGATGTAACCAGTACTTCACACGGATCCTACCGAGATAATCAGGGGAGTATTAGTTTCTTTCGACTTTTATTACCTTACATTATCGTAACTTTGATACTTTCGGGGAACATTGGGGTCAATGTTCAGTTTAAGTGTATGGAGGGAAAATAAAACGGGAACTTTGAAACTATGCTTATCCTTGATTATTTGCTTTGTCCAATTGCATTTGTGTAATAAACCATGAGAAATATCGGTTAGGGTAATTTTGGCACCAAATTTAAATTTTTTCATCACATATAGGAGTGGGCCATTAGTCTTAATAAAGCGTCTCATTGATAGGAAATTATATGACTAGCACAAAAAACCCTTTACCACTTAAATTCCACCAAAAATATGAGGATCGCCCTTAGATTTGTAGGAATTAAAGCATTCATCTTTGATGCTTAGAGTGTGAACCGGTAGTATAATAGATTCTAGAACTTGTTTTGTGATGCATCCCGAGATCGCTAGTAAGACTACACTTGTGTAGTTAGAAATAACTAAATGATAAGAGGCATTAGGATAACCCTTGTTTGATACCTGTAATATAATTACTTCTTCCACATCGGTTGAGTAATTCCCCCACACCTTTGCGTTGTACTCATCTTTAGTACACGATACCCCTAGTTAACCCCTCGAGCCTATCCTTTTAGCGGTTCTCGTGATGTTTCGGTTTTCGAAATATCAATGAAAAACATATTTACAATCCACCCCAAATGTACACCCAATCGCCTTAGCCTACCTTGTATGCACTCACTTTTAGTGCATTATTGTTATCACACTAAACCCTGAGTTCAATTAACTAGTTGCTTGCATAAGTTGCTAAGTCGAGTCATATCCTTTGTACACAGTTTTGGGACGATTGGGACTCATGGGAAAATTTAAATTTTATGAAATGGCGAAGGAGCGTTAAATTCAAATTCCTTTATTTGCGTAATAATGTACTCCAAGTGTTTTGATCTTTTCAATTCGGGTCAAATTAGTGTTAGAATAATAAAACTCAAGTGTAGGGATGTGCCTATAAATCCCTATCATTTTGATGTTATCGTAGAGGATGGTAGAGTGAAAGTGTATGAAAAAAAATAGAAAAAATGAAAAAATAGAAAAAAGAAAAAGAAAAAATAGAGTGTTGAAAAAAAAAACGGGCTACCATCCTACATCTATCTTTAAATTTATGTTTGTTTATTTCAGTTTATCTAGAGTTTAGGGTGTAGTCTTGGCTTACAAGCGCTATTCTTCGCATGCTTGTAACAAAAAGATTTTTGACTTGCCACCACTAAATCGCCTATCCCACCAAACCCTTTGTTTCCCTACCGTAAGCCTAGCGTTACAACCCTTTAAAAGACCTCTTGGATAGTCTTTTACTAGGTGCTTCATAAGCGATGGAGGTTTGATCTAGTCTCAAGCCTATGGTAATCTATGTACTAGGACCGGTTAATGAGTGTTTATCTTCCATTTCCAACTTGTTATATTTCATATACACCCGAGAGATGTGAGTATCCAAACACCCCATGTGAGGTGCTAGTATGTAATTTTCGTGCTTTTTATGACTTTTACGGGGCTTATATGTGTTGTGAATCGTTCTAAACTAATGCTTCATGACCTCTAACTTATAAATTAATTGGCTAAAAGCACATTTGCTTGAGGACAAGCAAATACCAAGTGTAGGGATATTTGAAAAGGTTTTAAAATGTACCTTTTTGAGGGGTCATTTAAGCCCTTATTTGATCACTTTTGTATCCGTTATTACTTAATATCGTTCCTTTTCACTTTTTAGGTCTCTTGAAGGCAAATTGTGGAATGACACTTATTCGGACGAAAAGGCGCGAATATACGAAGAAAGTGGCCAAAGTCAAGAATCGAGACACTCGCTGCTGAATTGACGGCGTCGTTGTTTAGTGACGCCGTCGGAACAATTTTTGCGATGACTCAGTAGCGAAATTGCTTATTTACAAGTGACGACATCAGGTGTTAAAAGAGTAAGGCGTCGTAGCTCAGACGACCTAGATTTGATCCAGACGACGTCAGAGACTAAAGGAGACGGCGTTACAGGCATAAGGTGACGCCGTCGCAATGCTAACGTGGCCAAGACGAAACCCTAATGACGGCGACCCGACGGCGTCACAAACTAAAGGGTGACGCCGTCGCAGTTGTAACCTTATATATAGAAACCGAATTTTTTAGTTTTTAGTGTGTAGTTTTGTGGAGTAAAAACCTAAACCGAACCATGACTGTCTTGTACATTATTTTAGGGTTCCATACCCTATCTTACATCAAGATAAGTGTTTTACTTCATTAATTTAATTATGTCTTCAATTGATTGTGTGCATGCTTGCATGTTCCCCATGTCCGGCTAATTTACTTGTGTTAGCCTTAACATTATTTAATAAAATTGATGGTCATTCACGTTTAGGAACTTTGTAACGTGTGTTAGATATTGTAATAGAATAGTCATTGGGCTCGTGGATTGGGCCAAGCTAACCGGTTATTAGTTATGTTATGATTAGTCATGTATTAATGCAAGCCCAATCCACAAACCAATTAAAGCCCATCCAAAGACCTCAAGGCTTTTAGGTTCAAATTATAAAAGGCACACACCTAGTCATTTGGTGTGTGTGCTTGAGTGTGTAGTGTGTGTTTTTCATATGGAATAAACCTCATATTGTTTCATCTTTCTCTCTTGCATAAAACGTCCCATATACATATTCAAGTCACCATCTCCTTGCTTCATATTAGTGTTAGTGTGATGGAGTTGATAGATATAAGGTCCTACAAGTGGTATCAATCGCCAAACAATTATCTATGAGTGTTTTTGGTTCATTTTTGTGGTGAAAATCAATAAAAGACTCGATTTTTTGCTTCTCTTAGCTTAAAGTTTGTACTTTTAGGCTTAAGGTAGTTATATTCGATTAGTTTAGTGTTTAGATAGGTTAAATCAAATGTTAAGTGGATCATTTGGGAGTTATTGAAAAAGTCACTTTTTCTACTAAGCAAGTTGTCAACTCTCTTCTATGCGCTTTGTGTTTTTGAGCGATTTGGGTGGAATAAGTACGAAGCGAGTTGAACGAAAAGTGTAAAAAGACAAACTATGAAAGCGACTTGTACTTGATGCGAGTTGAGCCTATGCGAGTTGTCACTTATGCGTTTTGACGTTTAAGCGAGTTGAGCCTATGCTAGTTGTCACTTATGCGTTTTGACGTTTAAGCGAGTTGAGCCTATGCGCGTTGTCACTTATGCGTTTTGACGTTTAAGCGAGTTGAGCCTATGCGCGTTGTCACTTATTTGTTTTGACGTTTAAGCGAGTTGAGCCTATGCGATTTGTCACTTATGCGTTTTGACGTTTAAGCGAGTTGAGCCTATTGATAACGCTACACGCGTCGTTCGGGGTCAAAGGAACTTCCTTTTCGTCGAGCAAGTTTTTCAACACCCTAGGCAGTGAACCTAATCGTTGTAGTGTAGTAATTAGGGTAAGCCACGGGTATTAATATCGTTCCCTAGGGGAATAGGAATGCTAGTAAGAAGTTACTACGCTAAGGTTGGGGTTGAGGAAGATTATTTTTATCTTTTTATGTTTTTTAGGAAATTGAAAGGTACGAATCTCGGGGTTTGGATTTGGGGGGTTGGTATTTCTACCGATTACTCTACTTATCTAATTATCTAATCTAAGGTGTATTTAGTCTATGTCTAATTATTGTGTGCTCGTATGATAGTTTAAAGATGTGTTTACTTAGGTTTTACTACTCCTTAATTATCTCCTATTGGTGGTTGAATTGTAACGTCCTTATTCTTAGTTGCGTTGTGTGTCTAAAGTTGTAGGGCATGCGTTTCTCCTTAACTCTTTGAACTTACCAAAGGGTCTCGTCTACAAAACCTACTATGGATAATAAACTCTTACTCTAAGGCACTCTTTGGATGGTTTAGCTTACAACTACTCAAGGAGATATATTCTAAGGTTCACAAAGATTTAATCAAGCATTAAGTACACAACGAATGACCTATCGCATTACTAGATCATTAATCAACTAAGATAAGAGACAACAAATCAATATTCAATAATTAAGTTTCATATTCCCTAAGCAAACACACAAGTAAATTAGCCGGACACGGAGAACATGCAAGCATACACACAAATAATCAAAGACATAATTGAATTAATGAAGTAAAACACTTATCTTGGTGTAACATAGGGTTTGGAACCCTAAAATATCACAAGACAGGCTTGGTTCAGTTTAGGTTTTTACTCCAAAAGACTACACAATAATACTGAAAAATTCGGATTCTATATATAAGATTACACATGCGACGGCGTCACCTTATGTTTTGTGACGCCGTCGGGTCGCCGTCATTAGGGTTTCGTCTTGGCCACGTTAGACTTGCGACGGCGTCACCTTGTGCTTGTGACGCCGTCCTCTTCAGCTTCTGACGCCGTCTGGATTGAATCTAGGCCGTATGAGTTGCGACGGCCTACTCTTTATAACCTGACGTCGTCACTTGAAAATAGGATTTTGCTTCGTCCCGTCACAAAATCCTCGACGGCGTCGCAAATAAGCAGTGACGCCGCACCTTATGTTTTCAGAAGATGGAGGTTCTCGATTCTTGACTTTGGCCATTTTCTTAGTATATCCGCGCCTTTTCGTCCAAATAAGTGCCATTACAGCAATTTGCCTTCAAGAGACCTAAAAAGTGAAAAGGAACGATATTAAGTAATAACGGATACAAAAGTGATCAAATAAGGGCTTAAATGACCCTCAAAAAGGTACCTTTTAAAACTTTATCAAATATCCCTACACTTGGTATTTGCTTGTCCTCAAGCAAATGTGCTTTTGGCCAATTAATTTATAAGTTAGGGTCATGAAGCATGGATTTAAACAGTCCACAACACATATAAGCCCTGCAAAAGTCATAACAAGCACAAAAATTACATACTAGCACCTCACATGGGGTGTTTGGATACTCACATCTCTCGGTGTATATGAAATATAACAAATTGGAAATGGAAGATAAACACTCATTAACCGGTCCTAGTACATAGATTACCATAGGCTTGAGAGTAGAACAAACCTCCATCGCTTTACGTAAGCACCTAGAAAAAGACTATCAAAGAGGTCTTTAAAGGGTTGTAACGTTAGGCTTACGGTAGGGAAACAAAGGGTTTGGTGGGATAGGCTCTTTAGTGGTGGCAAGTCAAAAATCTCTATGTTAAATGCATACGAAGAATGGCATTGCTAAGCCAAGACTCGACACTCTAGACTTTAGCTAACTGAAACAAACAAACATAAATTAAAATGATAGATGTAGGATGGTAGCCCGTATGTTTTTCTGTTTTTTTTTGTTTTTTTTTTCACTTTATTTTTTTTCTTTTTCTTTTTTTTTCTTTTTTTTTTTTTTTTTTTTCATACACTTTTACTCATCATCCTACGGTAACATCAAAATGATAGGGATTTATAGGCACATCCCTACACTTGAGTTTTTATTATTCTAACACTAATTTGACCCGATTTGAAAAGATCAAAACACTTGGAGTACATTATTACGCAAACAAAGGGAATTTGAATTTAACGTTCCCTTCCCGTCATTTCATAAACTTTAACTTTTTCATGAATCCCAATCGTCCCAAAACTGTGTACAAAGGATATGACTCGACTTAGCAACTTATGCAAGCAACCAGATAATTGAACTAAGGGTTTAGGGTGATAACAATAATGCACTAAAAGTGAGTGCATAAAGGGTAGGCTAAGGCGATTTGGGTGTATATTTGGGGGTGGAGTGTAAACAATGCTCTTCATTGATATTCCGGAAAAACTGAAACATCACGAGAACCGCGAAAAGGATAGGCTCTGAGGGGTTAACTAGGGGTATCGTGTACTAAAGATGAGTACAACGCAAAGGGTGTGGGGGAATTACTCAACCGAGGTGGAAGAAGTAATTATATTACGGGTATCAAACAAGGGTTATCCTAATGCCTCTTATCATTTAGTTATTCCTAACTACACAAGTGTAGTCTTACTAGCGATCTCGGAATGCATCACAACACAAGTTCTAGAATCTAATATACTACCGGTTCACCCTCTAAGCATTAAAGATGAATGCTTTAATTCCTACTAATCTAAGGGCGATCCTCACATTTTGGGTGGAATTTAGGTGGTAAAGGGTTTTTTTGCTAGTCATGCAACTTCCTATCCGTGAGACGCTTTTGTTAAAACTAATGGCCCACTCCTATATGTCATGAAAAATTAAAATTTGGTGCCAAAATTACCCTAACCGACATTTTCTCATGGTTTATTACACAAATACAATTGGACAAAGAAAATATGTCAAGGATAAGCA
>OU343218.1:238811902-238931102 GCA_910596185.1 Chrysanthemum makinoi
GGTATAATCACGGCATTCCTTTTTGTATGGCATTACAGCTAGCATTAGCAGTGGAATTCATTCTCATTGTACTTTCGGAAGACATGAGAGATCTCATCATCCTCATTGATTAATTCAAACATCTTTTGTCGATCGATTAGTAGCATACATTATCATTATTGTCACTGAGAATCATACAATTTAAGCACTTACGAAATCAGCGGGTCGGTGAGTGTAAGACATGATGTTTCTTTGTGTACCGCGGGATTTTACAAGTCTATGATTTAAGCGAAGCGAGAATCTTTGGCGAGGATTTTACTAAAATCAAGACCAAACCGTTAAGCAATGACTAATGGAATGTGTTAAGATGGTGATGGATTGACACAATGATAGACAATTGTGTGTTAGGATATATGATTGTTTGTAGGATTAGCAGAGATGTTGTTTGGTTGAGATTTGGATTGGTTAGTGCGTTTTGTAGGAGAAATTTAGGTCTAAAAACATAAAACCTCAATAACTACGTTACGAATTGGATTTAGGCCTCGAAGGTTGACCCGAATCAATTGATTCGTCTGCCGTTTTTCCGTTCTCCGGTCGTTTTGATGGGTAGAAGCGAAAGCGGAGTTCTGTTCAAAGTTATGGCGTTTGAAGCTTTGGCCTTAAAAGTCAACTTTTGGTCAAACCGCTTCAATCATCTCGCATCGAGGACAACTTCGCTTAAGGCTGCTTCGCATAAGATGACAACTCAAAGCAGTAGACAACTTCGCATAAAACGGCTTCGCTTCAATAAGCAAGCCGAACTCGCTTCGCTTAGCAACAGCTGCGCATAAGACTACGCTTCAATAAGCAAGGCGACAACTCGCTTAGCGACAACTAGCATAAGACCTTCGCATCAAATCACGGGACAACTTCGCATCCAAGAAATGCGCGCGTGGCTCAACTCGCTTCCAATAAACATTCAAAAAAACACCACTTTTCAATCCAAAAACAACCCAACCCGCGATGATTCAAGCCTTCTAACTCAAAACCTAAACACATATAATGATTCTAAACACAAAAGTATAATCAAAATCCAAACTTTAACACTAGAAATGATCCAAATGATGCAAGCTACTCTAAACTCATTCAAACCCAAAAACTTATGAAAACTACTAGAAATCCAAGAACATGAAAAATGAGTGATCAAACCATGGCTCTTGATACCAATTGTTGATATTGGATTTATAAAACACATAATACATTCAATATATGGGTCGAATTATGCAAGAGAGTTTAGAGAGAGAAAGTAGAATGGGAGCCTTTCTAGAGAGAGAAAGTAAGCAAAGGAAAGACGGTTAGATTGAGTGAAAGGTCCAACCCTCTACCTCGGTTAGATTGAGTGAAAGGTCCAACCCTCTACCTTGGGAGGTAGAGGGTATTTATAGTTTTTTACATATCGCCTGTGGTGGATCAGAACATCACAGTGGGTAAGACCGTCCAGGTCTCCGGTGTTGCACTAACCTAAACTAATAACTAAAAAACTAACTAATAATAAGTAAATAACGATATGTCTACGAGCTAATATATGCTAGATTATATTTGAGGTGACCGACACTTCACTATGGAATTTCTAATTCCTAACATTACTAAAGCCCTTCCAAAAGAACGGTTTGACGATTTAGTTCGACGAATTGGAATGCGAAGCCTAACCCCTGAGGAGTTAGAACGTCTTCTCGAATCTTCTTGAAATGATTTTCCAAAAAGCTTCGCTGTAAATATTTTTGAAAAACCAAATACAAAATTTGAAAAACCAACAAAATCAAAATATAAAAATATAAAACTTTCAAAAAAATACAAAAACAATATAAAATCAAAATTCCAAAAATATTCTTCTCACGACATGTCTCTCGTATAATTGATATTGATGCGTTTCTAGAAATGTCATTCAACAATGATCACGGACATGTCAGGATGCTTGGCGAGAGTTATTTAAATGTTTTCTAAAACATGTCGTTTCTCAAAAATTTCTTTCACTATGGCTTTGCGTATACTTGATCTCGAAGCCGGACAAAAAATGATGACTTTTGATTATTTTCAAATCAAAACTCTTGTTTTTAAAGAAAAAATCTAGTGTACGCTTCAGTGCACTACATTTAAAACTGGTGAGAAATCATCATCATCTTGAGCACCTTTTCAAGATTGTTCAAAATCTTTCAAAATATTTTATGCTCAAGATAACTCCCTCAAAAACCCTTTAAACTGATTATGCTTTATTAACGGGGGAGTATAAAACCAAATTGTTCCAATTTCATGGTTAAAATCAAATCCGTTTGTCTCCCCAAAGATTCTAAAATGTTGTTTTAATAGTTGATATCAAAATATCACGAATATGGTATTTTTGAGGGGAGAAGACGTGATTAAAATGTGATCAAAAATGTTTAATGATCGTTGTTTGAATCTCAAAAGAGCTCGACTCGGGGAGAAACCAATGAATTGACCAGGAAATCTAAGCGATAAATGTACCATCTCGAGAAACTTGTGATAGACATGCACTTTCATGGGTCTAACCTTCTTTTCAAGAAGAGTTTACAACTTTAAGGTAGTTATTAAGAGCGGTGTCACCTAAAAATGACAATGGAACTCTTTAACTAAGCTACGTAACAGGTGTCTCGTGAGGAATTGTCTATCATGAGCCGATCAATTCAAAAGTGCGAATTCTACCCTCACTTTGTGCATATTTACGCCAAAACAATATAGCACATGTGAAGGGGAGTATTCACGAAAATGAAAACTCTCAAGGTGATAACAAAATGTTTTGATAATCATAAACACTTTGAGAGATTTTCAAGAAAATGGTTTTATGGCAACAATAGGGCAGATCATGGAGTTATAAGGTGTCTAAAGATAGGAAAATCCGTCCTATGATCCGCCAGAGCCGGAGGGATCTACCCAAGAACAATACCCATAGTTAGTATTAGAAGTCCTTAGGTATGATTGAAAAAAGGAGTAATGTGAGAGGAGAAAGAAGAAGGGTTGAAGAATTAAAAAAGAAAAGTAAAAGAAAGGGTGAAAAGAAATAGCCCTCCATATTCAACCTTAGGGCAAAAGCGGGTTCAATTCATATGCTCTTGGTTTGTCACGAAGATGACACTGGTATTGAAGACAAAGACATCATGGACCCAGTGACGCACTGCACCTAACCTTCTAGCCACTCAAATTCCTCTTAAAAGGATTTGTTTCATTCTCACTTGGAACCCTACAAAATCTATCAACTTTCTCTTAGAGATCGTTGATATTGAAGAAGGAGACCCTCTCCCTAGCCTCCGCTTAAGAAAACCAAAATGCACTAATTGAGTCTAGAGCCACAAAATTTATTAAAAGATCTCCTAGGAACACTTTACATTTCATCACTTGTTGTTCATCAATAAGGACACAAGTGATACATCCTAGAGTCCTAATGAGATCTTAGCAATGCAGAGAACATTTATGAGGATTCAATTGTGATCCTCGGTGATTGAATGGAAATTCCTGCGAGGGTCAACATCAAGCACACGGCCACGACGGTGGTCAATCGGTAAATCTTTATGGGTTCGCTTAGTGTGTCTCAAGCGGTCTGATGCGTGGAGTGATGCCGGATGTATGACAGCTTCACTTTGAATTGTAGATATACTTGGTACATGTAGGTGTTAGCCTTCTTGAGGGCCTCCAATTTCGAGAACGACCATTGTAAGAATTAGAGGCGTGTTTTCACAATATCTTTGTTAACACCCTCAAAATCGAACTTGTAAGTCTTTGGAAATCCGGCTAAGGAGATTCCTTTCCGCAGAATGAATCACGAAGATGAGGGTCGATTACTTGAATTTATTCAATGTAATGCCAAATGTCCCTTATGGGATAAGGACGGTTGATTCGCCCGACCAAGGTGAATGGAATCAAGACATTCATCAGTATAACAATCGTAGTGGTCAATTCTTTAAGAAAAGCCCATAATGATCGATTGGTATTTTTCACTAACATATTCATGCAGGTAAGGGTGAGCAAATGGACCGGCCGGACCGGACCGACCGAAGGACCGACCGGACCGACCACATTCGGTCGGTCCGCGGTCTGGCTTTGCAAATTGGTCCTCGTCGGTCCGGACCAAAACCGACAGGTGGCCTTGTTGGGCCGGACGGCCAGAAGGACCGGCCGGGGCCGACGGGCGAAGACAGACGACCACGGTGGTCGGTCGGTCTTAACTTTCGCCGAACTTCGGTTTTCGGTCGATCCGGTCTTAGCGGTCGGTCGATTTTCGACCGTGCACACCTACATGCAGGTAATGATGATTGTTCCTTGGAGGAGAACCGCGCCATCTTACCATGCTCATACCAACGTCATCATATGAATGTTCTCATAAAAAACAAAGGCAACACAAAGTTAAAGATGATTCCTCATCAAAGTCAAATAATCTTCAAAGTTTAAAGACTCGAGAACTTCATCACTGGAAATTCAAAGTCAAATAGAAGTGTGAGCATGGTGGAGCGATGGAGACACCTATCCTAAAGAGTGAACAAGCTACTTGACAACACCATTATATGATCACAAAGCATGAAGGAACAAAGAATCAAGACTATTCTATATCTACCCACAAAGTTCAAGCTCGAGAAAAGTAAAGACCTAATCAAGTGGAGCATCATTTGAATGACCACCCCTTAGGGGAGATTGTTAGCCTTAACAATTATTTAACAGAAGTGATGGTCATTCACGTTTAGGAACTTTGTAACGTGTGTTAGATATTGTAATAGAATAGTCATTGGGCTCATGTGGATTGGGCAAGCTAGCAGGTTATTAGTTATGTTATGATTAGTCATGTATTAATGCAAGCCCAATCCACAAACCAATTAAAGCCCATCCAAAGCCCTCAAGGCTTTTAGGTTCAAAGTATAAAAGGCACACACCTAGTCATTTGGTGTGTGTGCTTGAGTGTGTAGTGTGTGTTTTTCATATGGAATAAACCTCATATTGTTTCATCTTTCTCTCTTGCATAAAACGTCCCATATACATATTCAAGTCACCATCTCCTTGCTTCATATTAGTGTTAGTGTGATAGAGTTGATAGATATAAGGTCCTACAACTTGTGTGTTTGTTTAGGTAATATGAAACTTAGTTATTGAATATTGATTGGTTGTCTCTTATCTTAGTTGTGATTGACCTAGTATTGCGATAGGTCATTCGTTGTGTTGTTAATGTTTGATTAATCTTTGTTGAACCTTAGTTTATAATCACCTAGAGTAATTGTAGACTATACATCCAAAGAATACCTTAGAGTTAAAGTTTATAAATCCTAGAGATTTTGTAGTCATTAACCTTTGGTAGCTTCAAAGAGTTAGGGATAAACGCATACCCTACAACCTTAGAGACACAACGCAATTAAGAATAAGGACGTGATAATTCAACCATCAATAGGAGATAACTAGGGAGTAATAAAGCCTAAGCAAATACATTTTTAATCATCATACGAGCACACAATAATAGACATAGACTGCATACACCTTAGCTTAGATAATTAGATAAGTAGAAGTAATCGGTAGAAATACCAACCCCCAAATCCAAACCCCGAGATTCGTACCTTTCCATTTCTAAAAAAACATAAAAAGATAAAAAATAATCTTCCTCAACCCCAACCTTAGGTAGTAACTTCTCACTAGCATTCCTATTCCCTGAATACGATGATATCAATTCGGTGGCTTACCCTAATACTACTACTACAGCGATTAGGTTCCTTTAGGGTGTTGAAAAACTTGCTCGACGAAAAGGAAGTTCCTTTGAACCCGAACCCACTGTGTAAGCGTATCAATTTTCATACTTGGACATTTGATAACCGTGTTACCAAATATGACTTTGTGTGAGTCTCTTACCAAAAAGTACACAACGCGAATTAACTTGCGCATCCCCTACTTTGCATCCACTTCTGAATGGTTGATATTGTGACACATAGACAAGTGCAAGCAAAAAAGTCTTGCACATCCCCACAAAGTGACACGTCATATGTGCGCACCAATTCACTTGCACGTCCCTCTCATTTGCGCATTCACTTTTAAATGGTTGATATAGTGACACAGACAAATGCAAGCAAAAAGTATTGCGCATCCTCCTCATTTACGCATCCCCACAATGATATTATTATTATTTTCGCTAAGTGGTTGCAATCCGAAATCTACAATTTTAATCTAAAGAATCTGCTTTTCAGTAAAAATAGTGCACCCCAAAACATTATAATTTTTTATTTTGTTATTTTTTTTATTATTATTATTATTTTTAATAATAGTTAGTGTCAAAAATTGAAAACAAATGGGAACACTAACCAAAGGAAAGGTTTCCTACTTTCGTTTAGGACCACTGTCTGCGCAGATTTTGTTTGTACACATGCGCATAGTGCTAATTTTGGTAATGAGAAGAATTAATGTCGATTTTGGTTATTCTAATTTGTACTTGTTGAGATTAGTAATTTTTTTTAAAACTACTCCCTCCGTACTTAAATAAGTGTCAACTATTGATATTTAAAGTCTTTGATTTTCAAAGTTGAAAAAAAAGAAAACTTTAAAAGTTAATATTGAACATTTATTTAAGGACGGAGGGAGTATTTATTACGGCACTTGGCGCGGATACACTGCTAGAAGATTACCGAGTACTAATTAGTCTAATCTCACAAAAGTATCTAAACCATCATGAATTATTGGCTGTATGATAATATGATATTGGCTCTATGATATAAACATGTGGTGGCAATGACTTCTAGTGGGCTGGGCTGCTATTCTCTAACAAAACGAAATTTTTCAGTTTTCCTTAATTTTGCCCAAAGCAAAAGTTTTTTTTATGCCTGTTACACAATGGTCATAAATCATGTTTTGAAATTCACCAAGGCTCTCCGTTAAAAATGAAATGAATCCACATTGATATGAAAATCTGATAATGAAATCTCTTGTTTTGGAAACAAGAAGTTATTGATTATAGTGGACCAATTATTTAACCTTGTGGTACTAAGATGCATGTGGGATCATGCCTGCATTCATTTTCACAATGACAAATCGGTGAAAGCTAGAAACAACCTCTCGCTATCAACTTTGTACCGAGTCTTCGATATTCATGTTTGTATGTGTATATTATGCGAGTCACTTTAATGTGAAAAATACTTCTATGGCTTCCTAAAGTATGATGTAAGTTTATGGTTGCATCTAGACATTGTATGAAAGTTTTGTGGACCCGTAAACTTGGCTGGTTCGTATCAACTAGTGAGCCGGAAAAGTTTCTTGCAGAAATATTTCCAATAGGACGATATGCCAAATAGGTCGCTAGCTCTTGTTAGTTCTTGAAATCATTAGTTCCTTGGCAGTGAGATATGCTTTGGCAACTTCATATTTTCCCATAGCAGCTTTACATGTGCAAGATGCTAAAGTACAAGTAACTTCACCTAAAGATTTACTTGCAAGTTATGTTACTTTTATAGCTTAGAAGATTGGAAGGAATCAATCCAAACCCGTAAATTTCTACCATCCTTGTAGAATGAAATGCCTACAGACGCATGCCTTTGATTAAACTTAAGGGCATCCATGGCGCAGAATAACTCAATTGTATATGTTGCCTCTTGAGAATAGCATCCCATACTTGTGACTCTAGTCTAGTGAAGAAAGTGTAATTCTCTTCTCCCATACGTGGTAGACGCCTCGCCACGAATTATGACTAGTTGGACCACAAGTCCACAACACCCTTTATTATTTCGGAAAGTCTTCAATATAGGCTAGTAGTAAATTACCTTGCATCATTCGGTACCACCTGTGAACATATGTGCCTTCATTTTGATTACCAAATGTAGTAAAATTCAAGGTGGAACAGATATCCAGAAGCTACGTAACTTGCTCATACGTATATACATACCTTTTTTTTTTAACGGCAATTTTTTTCACACCCTATACCACTTATCTCACAAATGCCTCCAGCAAGGCTTGACCCACAACATACCACTAGACCAAAGGCCTTGGGTACGAATATACATACATAAATACATGTAGCTTTGAGCTTATGCAACCATATATACAATGATGTAACACCTATCAGATTTCTTAGCTAAGTTATCATAATACTTTTTGACTAGGACATGTTAGCCATGATAAAGATGTTGCATCTTACTCTTGAAGGAAAGTTTGCAGAGCACTGATAAAGACGTATATGTGCGGTAAATTAAATGGTCCAAGGTGAATCTTTTTCTCCACGGCGAGGTTATGCAATAAGCCAGCTTCTAATCTTTTGCATACCACATGTCGCTGCGTGGTCTTATTGTGGAAATTTCTTATAATCCAAGTTCTGTAAAAGGACATTAACAACGCAACCGCTTTATTAACTAGAAAAAGTGCACATAAACTTAACATATACGATTTCATATAGCTTTATACATTCAAAAATTACAATTTCACAAGGGAAATGAAAGAAGTATTTTATCAGTATACTAGTGATCCAGTTTATTTGTAAAGGGAATGACCCAAAAAAAGTAAAATGATAGACAGAAAAACTCTAGTTACAGCAAAGAATAGACCATAAAATATGCCAATCCAAAAGTAACACCTTAACACACTAGACCAGATTTATGTATATATTTTTTATAACTAAATCAAAGTAAATCCCAGCTGAACTTGGGATGTATAGTATCGGTACTGCTTGATGGTGGTGCCGGTAAAGCAGTCGGGATGGAATCAAAAGTCTCCCATTGTGTAGTCACCACAACTTCCCCTGATGTCGAGTTCCTCGATGGTTGTTGCTGCTTAGCCGCAACAGGAATGGGTGAAAAATTCCCAACTGACCGTCTAGAATTAGGAAATGGCGGCTGGTGTTGATTTGGCATAGCTACACCACCATTCCTGTTGGAATACCTCTGCTCGTGATTTTGTACAATTGGTGTCGCGGGCTGGTGTTGAACTTGACTCACATTCGCGTCACTTCCTATCGCCGAGTTTTTAACCTTCAAAACATCAAGAGTTTCGACGTACTTTTGAACCCTTTTCACCTACAAATATAATCTCATAATTAAAGTAATTACATAATGTTGTAACATAGCTAAAATAAATATATATACCTGCATTTTCCTTTGCAATTTAACATCTCCTTCAGCCATAATTCCATCCAATTTAAGTAGTTGGTTCATTAATAACTCAATCAAATTCAACATTGTCTTCTCCGCCACTTTTCCTCCTTTCGAAATAACCGACTCGAGGGCCGACACCTGCTCAGTAACAAATTTTATTATTTTTTACCCACATACTTAACATTTTGTTATGACTTCTGAAAAATGTATGTATATATATACCTGGCCAGCAAGTCTATCGACTTCTAAGCTAATCTCAGATATCGACTTAGCGGCTTTTTCCATCTTAGCATTATTTCTCATCTCGATATACCTTTTTTCTTGACTTAGCGGGTCTTCAACAAGCACCATTTTCGACCGATCCTTAACACCGACAAAATCTAGATATGTTTTGTTGCTTCGATCTTTACCTTTGTACGTTAGCTTTTGATCTTCATGGTGTAATCCTGTTGGCCCTGATAACATCTTCTTCAATTCACCTATATATAAGAACAAGTCAAAAATTATCTCTCGTAACACAATTTCTTTATAAAAATGATACAAACGGAGCCCGGACCAAATAAGATCGGGTGCACAAAGTCTTTTGAACGGTAATACTGGAAACACGTTTCTAATGACCTAGTGCATTTAAGATGCATTTAGGAAAAATCGGTGATTTTTTTCAAAAATTAACCCTACATTGAAAAAATCAAGCCCGGAACCCCCTAGCTCCGTCCCTCGATACAAGTAACATATAATACTAATACTTACCAAATGTAGCTTGTGAACTAATGTTGATTTCATGATATATCGAATTATACTTGACCCGAACTCGAATAGTTGGAGGAGGTACACGAGTAACTTCATCATTCGGATCTCGTTTCTGGACCAACATTCCACCGGGTCGAACCTCCCATTCATTTTCACTACCACCATTACCACTTGTTGGTTTGGTGTTACTCATTGGCATCATCTTTAAAATCTTGTATTCACACTTTTAAAAAAAAAAATTAAAAACCTAGATCATAGCATTGACTTCAGCAACAATATATGTCATGACACATATCATCAAAGATGGAAAACTTTTGTTATAGGACAAGAAAAAACATGACATAGATATATTTAAGGATGTAATACTAGGAAATTTTATATGAGATTAATATGAAGAATGGAAGGAAAGTGTTTAGAGAGAGATATGAAATAAAACAAAATAAAAATGAATGGACGGTGAAGAGATGTGAATACTATATAACAAGAATATATACTTATATACTTATGTTATATGTGTGTGTGTATAATCATTTGGTTATAATATATGAAAAATAGTGAGTAAAATATACAAAGAAAATCTAGAAAAATATATAATGGGAAGAAAGAGAAGGCGTGTGAAAGTGGAGGTGAGTTTTTACTTTGGGGTTGTCGTTTGACTTCTTGTTTTTCTTTTTCAAATGTGATGAATAATCACTTCCTAATAAAATGTAATAAATACTATAAATAGAATAATAAATGATTATCGACGATTAAATGAGATCAATGGTTTGAAATTTACGATATCCGTTTTGCATTATTTGAAATCACACGTTATTACTAAAAATAAAGTGGTCATTATCCAAATGTTTTAATTGTTGTATTTCTTTGATAAAAAAAAAATACGGCAACCATTTAAAAGCATTGACATAAACGAGTATTGGCAGATAGTTGTAGTGATGAAACAAAATTTATGGATTAAAAACGAAAAATAACAAAAGCTATAGAATTTGATGATTAAACACGATATAAACTGAATGAAAATAATATGGGCTAAACGTTATAGACAAAAATAATAATAAAAGTTTATTATACTTATATATAATTTTTTTTTAATTTTTCACTTTAAAAAATATGAGTTTTTTTCTTTGCATATAATATATAGATATTATTTTTGGTTCTACTCATAATTTTGTATCCAAATACAAAAATGACACGGGTAGTTTACTTTTCTCCTTTCTTAAATTATCTTATTCTTTAAATAAAAAATTTATTATTATTATTTAGATAGAGCATGAGTAAAGGATTTTTTTTCTTTTTTTTTTAGAAAAAGCAATTGAATTTTTATAAACACCAGCTAAAAAGCAGGCAGCAAGCCAAACGCCTTAGGCCCTCGAAAAAGAGACCATAACCAAAAGATTATTACAATATCCTCTTACAATAATCTCCAACTTATCCTCTTACCTACACATTAAAATGACAAGTGGAATCTATTTTTTCTCTTTTATCATTTCATCCAATAACTTTTGTATATGAACCAATTACATGATTAAGATGATATATAGGGAGAAAATGTAACAAAATCATTTTCCCAACCAAAATCAAAAAGAAGGCCAGAAAAGAACAAAAGCTAATCTACACCATCTACCATAGGATGAAGAAAAAAAGGGTTTGTGATCCAATCTTTCAAATTGGATTGACTCTTATGGAACCAGATGGAGATTCATAAAAGAGCGTTGTACTGAATGAGCGTGAAACTATCTTCACTAACCACATCCAATTTATCCTCAACTTTAGAATGAACCATTGTGTTTCTCCACATCTAAACAACCCACATTGTAACGAAGCAAACACCCTGGAATACTTTATAAAGATGAGATGGGATATGTTGACAAAACGACTCGTTTTTCACATTAGTGAAATCCATTCAACAATCAGGAAATTTAACCCCTTACTGACTTAAACATTTGCGCCAAATGAGATTTACCTTCGGACAAAGCTTGATAGAATTATGGGAAGTGAGGATTTTATTGCAAAGTTCAGTCAAGCCAATGCTATTTTTCTTCCATATCTGATCTCTCATCATTGCCCAACTGTCTTAGTGTTACCTAATGCGGTTCACAAAGAAAGAGGTTCAAGTTTTCTAATTTTGTTGTTGAAAAAGAAGATTTTAGTCCTCTTGTGCAGAGATTCTGTATCAAAAGGCTAAAGTTCAATGGCTTAGTTGTGGGGACAGAAATAATGTCTTTTTTCATAGAATTCTAAAGAGTAAATTCCATAGGAATAGAATTAATTGTGTTGTGGATGATCAAGGGAATAGATATGAAGGTGATGAAGTTGCTAAGAAGTTTGTTACTCATTTTCATAATTTTTTAGGAAAGGAGGTTCCTGTTAGAGATATGGTGAATATGGATAGCCTAATCCAGAAGAAATTGTCTGCAAGGGAAGATAATGATTTGGTTAAAATTGTTAGTGATGATGAAATCAAGAAAGCTATGTTCATGATTGATCAGAATAAGGCTCACGGTCGATGGTTTTTACGCTATGTTTTAAAAAGGCATGGGGTATAGTGGGTAAAGATGTGTGTAATGCTGTAAGGGATTTCTTTGAGACTGGTAAGATGTTGAAGGAAATTAATTCTACCTTGATTACCTTAGTTCCTAAAGTTCAATCTCCTACTAAGGTAACTGATTTCAGGCCAATCTCTTGTTGTAATGTTCTTTATAAGTGCATAAGTAAGATTATAGCTGAAAGGATCAAGGTAGTTCTTGGGAACCTGATTGATAAGAACCAAAGTGCTTTTATCCCTAATAGGCATATTCAGGATAATATTCTTTTGGCTCAAGAATTGTTCAAGGGATATAATAGGAAAGATGGTCCAAAAAGAATAGCTATGAAAATAGATATTCAAAAGGCTTATGACACTGTGAGTTGGAAGTTTTTAGAACATATTGTACATGCCTTTGGTTTTCATGAGAAGATAGTTGATTGGATTATAAAGAGTGTGAATACTGCTTCATTTTCTGTCAGTGTTAATGGAGAAAGTGTTGGATATTTCAAAGGTGGTAGGGGTCTCAGGCAAGGTGATCCTATGTCACCCTATCTATTTACTCTTGTGATGGAAATTCTGTCTGGGATTATCAAGAATAAAGTGGATAGAAGTGATCTCTTTCAGTTTCATTTTGGGTGTAAGTCATTGAGGATTACTCATGTGTGTTTTTGATGATGATCTTGATGTTTTGTCATGGGGATATGGAGTGCTGTGAAGGTTCTTAAAGAAGCTATTGAAGATTTTGGGGAGTTGTCTGGTTTATGCCCAAATTACAATAAAAGTACTATCATTTTTGGTAGTATGCACGAAAGTGATCACAAAGTATTATTGATAATGTTCCTTTTAAAGTGGAAAAACTTCCTATTAAGTATTTGGGAGTTCCTCTCACTTCTAAGAAGATTAGTGTTAAAATTGCAAAAGCCCTGTTTGGATAAAGTCAAAGTAGAATGTTTAATTGGAAGAATAGATGTCTCACTTTTCTTTGGAAGGTTGCAGTTAGTTGCTTCAGTACTTGAGTCTATTCATGTGTACTGGGCATCTGTTTTTTTGCTTCCTAAGGCAATCATTGCTGGTATAAATAAGCTATTGAAAGGTTTTTTATGGAACCAGGAGGAGGGGGCTATTGGGGAAGAAAAAGTTGCTTGGAAACATGTATGTAGATCCAAAAGGAAAGGAGGTTTGAGATTGAAAGACCTTTACATATGGAATAAAGCTATGATTGTTAAACATTTGTGGCATGTGGTGATGGATAAGGATTCTTTGTGGGTGAAATGGATTAGTACAGTGAAACTTAAAGGGAAAAGTATTTGGGCAATTGATGTGGATGTGAATGATAGTTGGGGTTGGAAGAGTATTCTAAATTTATGAGATGAAGTTAGACAGTTTTTTGTGATGAAAGTGGGTAATGGGTGTAAAGCTATGGTCTTATATGATAATTGGTGTCATTTAGAATATTTGAAGGATTTTATTACTCACAGGGATGTATATAATGCTAGACTTAGAGCTGATATGGTGGTAAAAGATATTATTGTTAACAATGAATGCAAGTGGCCTGAAGAATGGTTAACAAAATATACATCTCTAGCCAGTGTTTCTAGATGTACTATTGAGGAAGACAAGGAAGATTGTATAGTTAGGAAAACCAAGACAGGAAGGGAAGGAAAGTTTTACATTAGCGTGAGCTTGAGGATTTACAAAATGATGAGGTGGAAGTCAATTGGTGCAGACTTATGTGGTTCTCTCAAAATATTCCAAAGCATGCCTTTATTCTGTGGCTGGCAGTTCAACAAAGGCTATCTACTCAGGATAGGATAAAGAAATGGGGATCTTATGATATGATGGCTTGTGCTCTATGCATGAATGATTGTGAGTCCCATAATCATTTGTTCTTTCAGTGCAAATATGCTGGTCAGTTTTGGAATATGGTTCAAAAGAAAATTGGGCTCAATTGTAATGATACAGGCTGGATGAATATTATCAGTAATGAGGCTATGCAGTATAATGGAAATTCTATCAGTAGCATCATTAGAAGATTAGGATTGGCTGCAAGTGTATATTTGATATGGCAAGTGTTAATACAAATAAACCGTAAAAACGTTTATTAATATTTTGCGATCTCTTTGTGTTTTGTTGATAACAAATGTAATGTTATCTTAAGTATAATTATAAGGATACATGTTATTTTTGTAAAGCATTTACATATAGCCATTAAAATACAAAAATGTAATAATTAAGCATTTGTTGTAATAGTTTATTAGGATGGGTAAAAACCATAACCTATGGATCTTAAACCCATACCAAAGAAGACTTGATACAATGTATACTTAGATACATTGAATCTAAAGAAAACCCATGGACCAACCCATAACCCATAACCAAAAAACCCATGGGCAAAGAGGAGCGTACCACGGATCCCTAGGATTACACTAGCTGGATCCCAAGTGGAAGGGATCCGTGGGATCCATGGAACAGAGAAGAAATTTGCCTATAAATAGAGAGCCATTTCTTCATTCTAACTCACCCCTCTTCTTACTAAATCTCTCATACACTCTCATTCTCTTCTAACATATAGATCACTTGATCTAGAGAGTTGTTCTTCTTTCTTTCTATTTGTGATCCTCATATAGGTCCTTCTCTGAGGCGAGATCACGAGCATTCTACAAGTCATCCAAGCAAGGGGTCCTTGATTGATTTGTCACTCCTTAAGATTTCATGGCGAAGATCTTGTATTTGATATTTCACATATTTGTTGTGTAATAGTCGTGTTGGTTTGGTCCACGTCTACGGACTCGGTATCTAGCTTTGTACGGAAAAGTGTAAGCAAGCGTTGTGAAGGCTTCTCGCCAAGTGAAGGAGTTTGTTGACATAGTGCTTGAACTCGGTAGGTGACTCGAGGAGTGGAGTAGGGCAAGGAAGGTGACCTTGTAGCCGAACCACTATAAATCGGTCGTGTCTTTTCTATCCCTTAACTTTATTTATTTGCTTGCATTATCATTAGATCTATAACGTTCTCAACATCCATAACGATTTTACATAATATCGAATCTAAAGTTTTTGAAATCAACTTAAAATCGGCAAAACTATTCAACCCCCCCCCCCTTCTAGTTTTCCACAATTGGTATTAGAGCTAAGTTTATAAAAGTTTTAAAATAAAATTGTATTATAAAAACTTTTCGATCACTATGGGTTCTGAAAATTATAAGGAAGGGCAATCTATGCAACGACCACCACTACTTGAAACTAATGGTTTTATATATTGGAAAAATAGATTGGAAACATATGTGAAGTCTAAAGATATTGATCTTTGGTACATTATTGTTGAAGGTGATTTTGAGGCTACCTCAAATGATGATAAAGGAAATTTAGTTAACATACCTCATGATAAACTAAACGATGAAATGAAGAAAAAGCTTTCTAAAATAGTGAAGCAAAAATGGTTTTATATAATGCTTTACCGGAAAAGGAATTCGAAAGAATTTCTATGCTTAAAACCTCTAAAGAAATTTGGAATTCTTTAGTTGTAACTCATCAAGGCAACCAACAAGTTAAAAATAATAAAATTGATTTATTTGTTCAACAATATGAACAATTTTCAATATCGGATGAGGAAACTATAGATCATTCATTTGCTAACTTTAATACTATTATTACATCTTTACAAGCACTTGATGAATCTTTCTCTAGCCGTAACCATGTTAGGAGATATCTAAGGGCACTTCCATGAAAGTGGAGATCCAAGGTGACGGCAATCGAAGAGTCAAAAGATTTGACAATCCTCACCTTCGATGAACTCATAGGCAACCTAAAAGTCTACGAGCTTGTCCTTGCTAAAGATTCGAAGCCTCAAAGGTGAAAGAGAACACAAATCTCTTGCCCTTAAAGCCAAAAGGCTTAGGCGATGAGGAGAACTCATCTTCGAGTATTGACGCGAAAAGTGCGCTATGGCGGTAGGGACTTTAAAAAGTTCTTTAGAAGAAAGGGTAGATATCCAAACAACCGTATGATGATAAGAAAGGCTTTCGGAAAAGCAAAGAGGGCGAGAAGCCAAAGGATGATCGTACTTGCTTTAAATGTGGGGACCCAAACCACTTAATTAGTAAGTGTCCCAAACGGGATGATCAAAAGCGTTAAATGGCACATGTGGGGAATGAGTGACGAGGAGGACGAAGAAATTTGTCTCATGGTAAATGACGAGGTATGTCACGAATACTATAGTAGCTCATCACTTGATGACGACTCATTGCATAATGAATATGATAAACTATGCAATATTAGCTTAAAACTAGTTAACAAAAATAAGCTTTTAAAGAGTCAAAATAAACGTTTAGATAAAGAAGTCATAGAATTAAAAGCAAAACTAAAACGTTTAGAGAAAGGTAAAATAGCAAGTGGTGAATGTGAACTTTGCGTTCAACTTCAAACACTAGTGGATCACTTAGATTCTAAAATTGCTAGAATGAGCACGAACACTTTAGATACAATACTAGATAGCGTTAAAACTGGTAACAATCAAAAGGATCTAGGTAGTCAACAACTTGATCCATCAACTAGTGAAAGTAAAGAAACAAAATTTGTTAAAGAACTAGAAAAACCAGTGCTGTTGTGGCGGATCCCACGGATCCCCTAAAGGGGAACGGCTAGTGTACAAAGGGATCCGTGGATCTGCTTTAGCAAAGCATTAGCAATAACGTAGCTTCTTCATCTAGAACTGAGTTTGTCATAGTTAATAGGAAGAAATCAAGTCATGTCACTACTAGACAACCACCTCCAAAATATAATCATACTTTTGCAAGAAACAAAGCTCCATCTCTTTCAAAACCTAACTCATTTAGGAGACCTAATAACGTTTTCCCGAAAAGCAACCATCAAATGGGATGGAATCAAAACATGCAAAACGGTTTTCCCTTTCAAAACTTTGCTCCATGGAATGCATACTCATCTTATCCATACATGTCTAACATGAATGGAATGTTTAACACTAATGGACCCATGAACAAATGGGGACCAAAATTTTGAGTTTATTATTGTGTTAGGTGTGCTTAAAGGTCGACCTAGACCCCGATGAATGGGTCAAGGATAGTGGGTGCACGAGGCACATGACTGGCAATAGGGATCTATTCTCCACATATGAATCCATTAATGGAGGTAATGTGGTGTTTGAAAATAGCAAAAGTAGAATCATCGGTAAAGGTACGATTTCTAACAAATCTCTAACCATTAACGATGTGTGTCACGAGAAAACCTAAACTTTAACCTCTTAAGTATAGGACAGATATATGATAAAAAGTGCAATGTACTTTTTAAACCTAGTAAGATACTTAAATATGGCATAACCATAGGAAGAGGAATTAGGAAACATGGAGTCTATGTCATTAAAATCGGTAATGAACCTAAAGACAAACTATGTCTTACCTCTATGGATGATACTTGGACCTTATGGCATCGAAGATTGGGTCACGCCAACATGCGACTTCTTCAATCGCTATCATCCAAAGATCTAGTAAGAGATCTACCTAAGTTAAAATATGAACATCATTTTTGTGATGCTTGTAATGTAGGAAAACAAGCTCATTCGAGTCATAAAGCTAAAAATATGGTGTCCACAACTAGGTGTCTAGAATTACTACACATGGATTTATTTGGTCCATCCGCTATCCAAAGTTATGGAGGCAACTACTACACTTTGGTAATAGTGGACGACTACTCTAGGTATACATGGACAAAATTTTTAAAGAACAAAACGGAAACCTTTAACTATTTTGAAATATTAAGCAAAAGATTCAAAGAAAACTAGGAAGTCCCATAGTGTCTATTAGGACGGGATCATGGTAGAATTGATGAGTGTCTAAATACTCATCATTTTTGTACTGATAAAATGCAAAATCATCACGAAAACACTTCGAAAACACATCAAAATGATCAAAATATCACAAATCGGTGTTTTATGTGTTTTAAATGCAAAAATATCAAAATCAGATGAAAAACATATCAAATTTGCAAAATTGCGTTTTAGTCCCCCAGTTTATAAAATTGTCAAAATAGTCCAGCCCAAATTTCAAAAGAAAAGTCACCAAAGGTCCTTTTGTAATCACAAATTGTCATATTTAGTCCTTTGGTGGAAAATCTAAAAGTTTTGAGAAATTACAGTTTAGCCCACGAAATCCAAAATTGGTCAAAACTAGTCCTTGGGAATTTTCAAAAGTGTCAAAAACTAACCCTTGGATTATTAAAGTTGGCAAAACTAGTCCTTTGACTACTTTTCATAAGTTACATGTTAGGTCCTTGGGAATTCAAGTTTTACATATTTGGTCCTTGGAGTTATTAATCCTAACAACCAAAGCGGATCCTAGTATTTACCCAGCCCAAAATAAATCCCTGGCCCAAATACCTTACACGTCCTAATTATCCAACCCGACAACCCAACCAACCCGGTGTTTAAACAATCAAAAACCCGCCCACTTTCCACACTTTCCCTCTCCACTTATGCGCCCCCCATACCCGACCACGGCCTTATTATCCACTCTATCTCACCCTTTGTCCCCACTCACCTAACCCACTACATTTAATGCATCCCCTTTCTGTCCCGGATATCAAAAAGCAAAAAAATGCCAAAGCGAGATTAATGGCTAGGATTAATTCTAGCCACCCTAAGGTTGAGATTGCGGTAGGAAATGCTGAGGTGAGAAAGAGACTGGAGCATAAAAGGAGGCCAAGAGGAGCAAGTTAGAGAGTTAGTTTTTAGTTTTTAAAAATTGTATGTCGTTTTGTAGTTTGTAACCTCTTAACTAGTTTTCAATTATGTTTTAAAGTTTATTTGTACTCAAAAAAGACATTCAAGTGTATTTCAACTTTAATTAAGTATCAATCTCAGTTTTATGTTGAGTTTCCAAATTTTATGCCTTTGTTGAATTTTTCATTCTCAAAATCCTATGTTAAATCATTTGGCAGGTTTTTTAAGCTTAAACAAGCTCTAATAAGCTTGTCAAATATAAGCTTGTTTGCCAATTCATGCAACTTTGGCAATGGTCAACAAAGTCAAAGCCGAAGCAAAATGGGTACAATGGAAATGGTTTCAAAGTTTGGAAATGGGTTGGAATGGAGGCATTTGGGTTGATTTGATAGGTTAGGGTCCTTGTTTCAGCGATTGGCAAGCCATAGTGGCTATTGGACCTATTGTAAGTCAATTCCAAGTTTTTAGCATAGTAAGTAATTGTAGTTGTAAAATTGTTTTAAACTGTTCTAAAGTAGTAATTAGGCTAAGTTAATCTAGTTTGATCATTTGTGCATGCTTAGTCAGGTGTTATCTCATTTAAATTTGCAAATCACTATATTAAGGGGTGTTTGGTTTGCTCATCAAAGCTGTTTTACAAGTGAAGTCAGTGTGAGCCTTTTGTTGGTTTAAGTTTGTTTAGCACAAGAGAACTCATTTGAGTCAATAAAATTGATCCTGCAACTCTTATAGTCAAAATAAGTTCCAATCTGTCTTACTGTAAGGTCTGTTGTGGATTTGGACTTGAAATCTCTTAATTTGTGTTAAGAAGTGTTAACCATAGCTTGCTTTGTGTTCATTACATCACAAAACATCATTATCAGTCATAAAAATTGGATCAAACTTCACTTTAGTCAACTTTGCAATCCATTTTCAAAAAGTCAAATGTGTCAAAGTTGGTTTTCTGCGATCTTACTTGATTTTACGCAAGATCTTATTAAAGGTTTTAGAGTCGATTTTTGGTTTACAAGTAGTGCTCTAGGTGGTCTATAAAACCTCACATCTGGTTTTAGCTTTTGCCTTCTCTATTAGCTTGTGCGAGAAGCTCAAATCGGGGCCTCAGGTGCCACTGCACGGCCTCGATTAATACTTGAGTGGCTTTTCAGATTTGAACAAGCTTGTGCGAGCTTGTATAGCTTTTGAGAGATCACGGTCTCTTGGTTATCAGTAGTTACCTAGGTTTAGTTTAAGTCTTGATAATTGGATTTTAGTCTTTAGCTTATTTGAGTACTTATTTATTGACTTAAAGTTGACACCATTTATGTTTTAGCTTTTAATATCATAATCATCAAATCCTTGTATCTTGCAATTAGTAGCTTTGTAGCTTGTTGCTTTTAGTTGTATTTTGGTTACTTTTACATATTATAATACGCAATCGTGGGTGGTTTGTCTTGTTCATTTAGCTTATTAAAGTGCTTATTTATAAGCACTTGTTTCATCAGATTCATTTTCTTGCAAGCAACCACCTGTTTTTCCAATTTTCCTAGCTTCTTGTCATTATTTTAGAATTTTCCTGAAATTCTCAGATTTTTATAAGCTGTTTTGCTATTTTTCTTATTTTTAATTAGTTTTTAGCACTTTTTAAATAGCATTTAATACAAAAATTTCAGAAAAGGTTCAAAAAAAATAAGTTTTCATTTTTCTTAGGCTTAGATAAATATAAAAAGTGAAAAAAGTAATTTTCCATATTTTTCATAGTTCATTTGGTAATTTTTAGTGATTTAATTAGTTTTTAATAGTTTAAAATTCCTAGAAAATAGAAAAATAATCAGAAAATTACAAAAATAGTTTTGAAAATTCTAGTTTGATATTTTAGACTTTTCCATTTCATAATTTTATTTTTCTAGCTTTATTTCCTAATTTCTTGTATTTTAGGTAATTAATTAATAGTTAAAAATAGTTTTTAATTAGATAATTAGTTTTAAAAATAATTTTCTTTTTCTATAAATTTTCTTCTATCATTAGGATTGTAAAAACAGCATTTTCATATTTTTAGGGTTAATATTGAATTAGTTTCCGTTTTTAGGTTATGCGTCGCGTAGATTTTAATTTAGTTTAAGTAAAACATAAAACAAAAACATCATTTTAATTTTAGTGATAGCGTTTATTTAATAGGTTTTATCTTTCTAATTTCCTTTAATTTTCATTTTAGCCCTTGTAGTTTATGTCCTTTTTCCGTAGTTATAATAAGTCCAATCTCACTTTCGGTTCAAATCTACATGATCAGCTATGGTTCGATAATCCATTGCATAGCTTCATTTGGGACATAGCGGCAGGAGACTCTATACTCCTCCAGATCTTCATTGATTTCGTGCTTGAGCGTTTTAAGTCTATTCGATGCATCATCACAGTGGCGGAACTTGCATGATCGAACTTGGCTATTTGGCACGCTTGTCGGAATTCGATAATGAAATTCAATTCGGAGCTTTTTGTGACGCTAATGGTATTACTCACAACTTCTCGGCTCCACGCACTCCAACTCGAATGGGGTAGTATAAATAAAGAATAGAACTCTACAAGAAATGAGTCGAACCATGCTTAATGAACAATCTATACCCTAAAAGTTTTGGTGTAATGCCGTTGATACTTCAACGTATATACTCAATCGAGTCTTAATTAGACCAATCTTAGGAAAAACTCCATATGAGTTACTTGGAGGCAAAAAGCCTACGTTAAATCACTTTAGAGTCTTTGGTAGTAAATGTTTTATTCTTAACACTAAAGATTACCTTACAAAATTGATCCTAAATCAACCGAAGGTATCTTTTTAGGTTACTCACCAAATAGCAAAGCTTACGTCATATTAAACAAAAACTTGAAGGTAGAAGAGTCGTTAAATATAAAATTTGATGAAAGTCCACCCAAACCTTCTCCACCTCTTGTCGATGACGAGATTATAGAAAGTGAAGCTATAGTAATAAAGAAAAAGATAAGTGAAGAAGAAGAACCTCTAAGTGATGAAATAATAAACATTAAAGAGTCCAAAGATCACGCCGTAGATAAAGTCATAGGAAAACTAAACGAGCGAACATTAAGGTCTCAAGTTCAAAACCAAAGTAGCTTGTTTTGTTTCGTTTCAACCTTAGAACCTAAGAATACACAAGAAGCCATAAAAGATGAAAGTTGGGTAATGGCTATGCAAGAAGAACTAAATCAATTTGTTTCTAATGATGTTTGGACACTTGTCCCTCCACCTAGTAATCAAACCATAATAGGAACCAAATGGGTTTATAAAAACAAATTAGATGCAAACGGAAGAGTGTCTAGGAACAAGGCTAGACTCGTTGCTCAAGGGTATAACCAACAAGAGGGAATAGACTTTGATGAGACCCTCGCCCGTGGCTAGATTAGTGTCTATAAGAATACTTCTTGCGTATGCTTGTGCTAATGATCTAAAGCTTTATCAAATGGATGTCAAAAGCGCTTTTCTAAATGGTTTCATAAATGAAGAAGTATATGTAGCTCAACCTCAGGGCTTCATTGATTTTGAAAAACTCAAACATGTGTATAAATTAAAGAAAGCCCTTTATGGTCTTAAACAAGCTCTAAAAGCTTGGTATGATAGACTCAAGTCATTTCTAGTTAAACACAACTACACCATGGGGTTAGTTGACAACACACTTTTTACTGAGAAAAAAGAGTCACATATAATCATAGTACAAATATATGTAGATGATATTATATTCGGATCCACTTGTCAAGACATGTGTGATGATTTCTCTAAAATCATGCATGACGAGTTCGAGATGAGTATGATGGGAGAACTTAGTTTCTTTCTTGGTCTACAAATAAAACAAGTAGAAGATGGTATCTTCTTCAATCAATCTAAATACATCAAGGAGATGTTAAAGATATTCGGTCTAGAAGAGTCAAAACCAATTAGGACTCCAATGTCATCCAACACCAAACTCACAAAAGATGAAGACGGAGAATCCGTAGATAATACTAAATATCGTGGCATGATAGGTAGCCTTCTCTACCTCACGAAGTAAGTAGGATATATCATGTTTAGTGTAGGCTTATGTGCTAGGTTTCAAGAAGACCCTAAAACATCACACCTAGAAGCCGTAAAAGGATATTTAGATATATTAAGGGTACAACACAATTAGGATTATGGTATCCTAAGGGCACGAGAATAGAAACAATTGTATATGCAGATCGACCATGCGGTGATTACGTTGATAAAAAAGTACAAGTGGGGTATGTACTTTTATGGGATGTTGTTTAACATCTTGGTTTTCTAAGAAACAACGGCACTTGCAATATCAACAACCGAGCGAGTGCGTCTCGCGGGCAAAGCATGCAAACAAGTACTATGGATGAAACAAGCGTTAGTAGACTACGACATCCATCTAAGCGACATAGCCATCCTATGTGACAACAAAGGTGCCATCGACTTAAGCAAGAATCGGTATTGCATTCTGCGTAAAGCATATAGAGATCGTCATCACTTCTTAAGAGACAATGTTCAAAAGGGGAACATCTCTATTGAGAAGGTTGCATCCGAAGACAACATAGCCGACGTCCTCACCAAACCGTTGAAGCGGGAACAATTCAACCTACTTCGTCTTGGTCTTGGTCTAATGGAACAAACGTCAGAACTTATTTGACTCTACAAGGTATGTAAACACTAGCCTTCTTCTTTCCGAGTCTAGGATTTCTATTTCACACACACTCACAAAAAATACGGGATTTTCAAAACCTAAGATGAGTTTTTAACTTATAGTCTTCTTATATTTTTCAAAGAAAACATACTTTCACAATGTTTTCTAAAAGATGATACATTCAGTATCAATTTCACAAAAGCAATTTCATCTAGGACAAATCGCTTTTTCATGTTGTTAATACAAAGTAAAAACACGTTTTCATTGCATCTCATGTCTTTTGAATGCTAAAGGGGACACATAACTAATATGTGTTTTCGGTTACATTCATTTAAGCAACAATGAATTAGGAGCATTGATAACACAAAATTACGTACTCATGTACTAAATATGTGTTTTCGGGTTATCTCAATAGGATGGTTTTATACTTCTAGTTTATTTTTTACTTATTTTTAGGAGTCGAGATAACCGAAACTCCAAATAGTTTGCATATAGGCACACTAGGCAAAAATGTTTCCAAAAAGGAAAATTTTGTGTCACTTTGCTGCACCAGACACGGATCCAGGCCTTTATCTTGGACGGATCCTCAAGGAAGTATCCGTGGGATCCGTGTAACAGTACATTTTCAACTTCTATTTTCTTCACTTTGGATGAAAAATCCACATTTGTTTCATTTTTGGGAGTATGCTCTTTAATGCTTGTGTTCTCATGATCACATGAATTCATATCTAATCATTAGATTTTAATCCACATTTTGGGTCAAGCATTCATTACAATGTTTTGTTTTTCTATATATATAACTCCCAAAATGCTTGCATACTCCATCTCCTTCTCACAAACACACTTCATCATGTCATCCAAAAACCATTTAGGAGAATCATCTAGTACAAACAATCATGATATCCAAACCTTTGTACTTCCACCATCCAAAATACCACAATCAAATGCTATGATATCCGCACGGATTAGTATCCGATCTTGTTGTTTAGCAAAACCAACCTCAAATGGTTCATACTCAACAAATAACTCACCACAAGATGCTTCCATTATAGCACCACCCTCATCACCAACAAGTACACCAACTTTATCACCACCTAAAATAACTCTTTTGGAACTCCTTAAGACTCCAACAAGATCTAACCAACCTAAAGAAAATAGTCTTTTCAACACCCCCACATCTCCAAATACTATATTTCAAGATCTTGAAACATCACCACCATTAGATCCCATCACATTACAAGAACATCTAGGTTCTTTTCCACCACCATTTACAAACATTCCGGATATTGATCCATTTTTTCCTATTTTTCCACCACAACTTCCGCATAACTCAAATCAAAACAACCGGAAAACTTCCGCACACTTTACCCACATCATTTACATTGTGAACATTGCCAATCCACTAGGGAAATTGCAATAGAAGTTTGGGAAGAAATGCGTTTCATACTCAACCTCATCCTTGATCGCATCAATACCATTACTCATCAAAACCTCCATCTATAACCTCATGCAAGCATGGAAGGAATCACTACTACTATTTTTTACTTTTAAGTATTATTTTTCTTTTGAAGTCATTTTCAAGAACAAGTCTTGTTCTTATTTTTGCATGCTTGTAAGTGGCATACACATCACTACAATTTGTTGTTTTGTTACAAGGCCTTGTTTGCATACCTTGGCTCCCAATCTTGATTCTCGGCAACCACAAGATTATATAAGCATGTTACTAACCTTTCTTTTTGTAGGATTTTTATTTTTCTTCACTTGACGCCCCAAACAAAGGGGAGCTACAGTCAAGGGGAGTTAAATTTCTTCCAAGGGTTAACTTTTGTTTGACAAAAGGAGGAGAAAAGTAAAACTTAGGGGCTTTCAAAACGTGCATCTATTCTTAAGTTTTACTCATCATAACATTATGTTTTGTCATCAACAAAAAGGGGAAGATTGTTAATACAAATAAACCGTAAAAACGTTTATTAATATTTTGCGATCTATTTGTGTTTTGCTGATAACAAATGTAATGTTATCTTAAGTATAATTATAAGGATACATGTTATTTTTGTAAAGCATTTACATATAGCCATTTAAATACAAAAATGTAATAATTAAGCATTTGTTGTAATAGTTTATTAGGATGGGTAAAAACCATAACCCATGGACCATAACCCATGGATCTTAAACCCATACCAAAGAAGACTTGATACAATGTATACTTAGATACATTGAATCTAAAACTCATGGACCAACCCATAACCCATAACCAAAAACCCATGGGCAAAGAGGCGTTACCACGGATCCCTAGGATTACACTAGCCGGATCCCAAGTGGAAGGGATCCGTGGAACAGAGAAGAAATTTTCCTATAAATAGAGAGCCATTTCTTCATTCTAACTCACCCCCTCTTCTTACTAAATCTCTCATACACTCTCATTCTTCTCTAACATATAGATCACTTGATCTAGAGAGTTGTTCTTCTTTCTTTCTATTTGTGATCCTCATATAGGTCCTTCTACAAGGAGATCACGAGCATTCTACAAGTCATCCAAGCAAGGGGTCCTTGATTGATTTGTCACTCCATGAGATTTACATGGCGAAGATCTTGTATTAAGATATTTCACATATTTGTTGTGTAATAGTTGTGTTGGTTTGGTCCACCGTGCTACGGACTCGGTATCTAGCTTTGTACCGGAAAACTGTAAGAAGCGTTGTGAAGGCCTCCAGCCAGTGAAGGAGTTTGTTGACATAGTGCTTGAACTCTCGAGTAGGTGACTCGAGGAATGGAGTAGGGCAAGGAAGGTGACCTTGTAGCCGAACCACTATAAATCGGTTGTGTCTTTTCTATCCCTTAACTTTATTTATTTGCTTGCATTATCATTAGATCTATACGTTCTCAACATACATACGATTTTACATAATATCGAATCTAAAGTTTTTGAAATCAACTTAAAATCGGCAAAACTATTCACCCCCCCCCCCCCCCTTCTAGTTTTCCCCTGCAAGAAAGGAATTATAGAATATTTCAAGAAGTTAGTAGAAGTGTTGATGATCTTTTTGATGCTTTTTGTGAAGTCATGAGAATGAGACTATCTAGCCTTAAAGTTAAAAGTTCTATGGCTGTTACTAGAGTACAAAGTGACTGGAACATAAGAATGGACATAAGTGGTATTTGAGACAGTTTAAGAAGTGGAATCTAACTCTGAGTTGAGCTGTTTGTTCTCTGAGCATAATGGGGGTTCTAATTTTAAAAGAAGTCTTCAACTGGAATTTAAAGTGTATTGGTTGAGTGTGGTTTTTTCTGATATCTTTTCAGACCATTACAATGGTGTGACACCTTGTACCTTGGAGTTCTAATAAGTATGGCTGTACCTATGGTAACCTCTTGATTGTTCTATTTGGCCTTGGGAGGGAATTGGAAAGTCATGTATGGCTAAGTAGGAGGCCTAACTGATATGAATGTACCATAAAGAAGGATCCCCATTGTGAAGGGTAAATGGTCTAGGAGGAAGGTGTATGATGAATGGAATAGAGAGGTGTGAAAGATGAACCTTCTTGGTCCATTCAATACATCTTCACATGAGGTAATGGTGGTCATCATGGAGAGAGTGTGTTCCCAATCATCTGAAGCCTTCCATTGAGAGGGAAATGTAGGGTGATTGGTAGGGCCCCCCCATGGATGGGTTATGGATTCCTAGTGATGCCACTATCCGTTTTCTAACATGTCTGCTATGGTTGTAGGTTGAGTGGAATGGTAGAGTGGATTAGTGGAAATGTAGCTAGATGATTGGTGCTATAAAAGGTGATTTGGTATAATAAATATGGCTGTTTGCTGGTATGGTGAAGTTGGTATAGTTCTTTTGCTGATATGGTCTACTGAGTGTAGTATGCTTATAAGTCATTATTGTTGATAGTATCTGATATTGGAAAGATCAGATGTGTTCTAGTTTGGGTATGTTTGAGTGTATAGCCATTTCTGTATTAGGTTTGGGTGTTGTCCAAACCTTGTTACATATTCTTATGATTGTAATTCTTTGGAGTTAATATAAGTCATTCACCTTTGCAAAAAAAAACAATTAAATATGATCTAAACATTCAGGAACTTCTTCACATAAAGGACATAATCAGTAGGGATGTCGATTCCACGTGTGTCAATCTTTGTCAAAACTGAGAGCCTATCCAAAACTGCTCTCTACAACAAATATATTGACTTTCCATGGTACAAGAAGGTTCCATGAGTTCATTTTTTTTTTACCACGCAATGAACCACAGACAATCGAGAGTCAATAAAATTAGAGAGCTTCTTCACTGAAAAGAAGATATTTGAATTTAGTTGGATAACCATCCGTCACAAGAACCTTCACGAAGGATTAAGTTCTTGACCAAATTGGTTAAATCAGAAACGTCGGAAAGAGACCTAACGCCCCCGTTTTCATCCACCAGCCTCCATCGAGCACCAAGAGAACAATTTTGGTCAACTTCCAAGGCATGTAAGTGGAGATACTTTTCCATTAAACGAAGACCTGATTGCACCGCTCATTTTTCGAAAACAATAACTCCACACATTTACCAATCTTCGGACAAAAAGAATTTTATCAAATGAAATTCTATGCTCATCAATAGCATAACCGCAACTTAAACACCTGATTTATCTTGTAATTCAATTACGCAAGTTAAAAAAATATTATATTATAATCTAGGTTAATAAAAATAATGTTTATTCTACAACTTTAAATAAACATTATTTTTGTGATTTAAATCATAGAACAATATTTAATATAACTTTCGTCATTGAATTACATAATAAATCAAGTGTTTTATTATACGAAAAATAATTATTGATTTAGCTTCTAATATTATTTGCAAAGGTTGGTATGAAGTACGATATATGGGACAAGCTACGTGATTAGCTAGGTGTAGGGTAGTTAGTTAATAATAGCAACGTTTGTTTTAGAGAGGCGAATGATGTTTATAAAAGTAAAATAAAAAGTTGGTGCGTACGTGTCAATTGGTTAAAAGAGGGTGTATGGTTGTTAACAATTCCTGTCCTACTCTTCTCCTAATTATTGCCCTTTATCTACTCCAAGTTTCTCCTACTTTACCCTACTCGACCCCATTTTTTAACTTTTTTCTTCCACTACTATTTTTTTACGTTACGCTTTTTAACATTTTTTCAAACTGTTTTCTAAAAAGAGGCTTTTAAGAGTTTCTGAATTTGAATTGTTCAGACGCGGTCAGATATTTTGGCCATTTAGATCATTTGTTTTTTTCTCGTTCAGACGCGGTTAGAGACAGTAAGATCTTAATGGTCTAGACTTGAAAGGGGTGTCTTAATGACTCTTGTTAACACAAAAATAACAAAAAAAAAAAAATTAGTACAAGCAAGTAAATGTACGGTTCAAACATGAGTTTTTTTTACCTTTCAGATGCGGTTAGATTCAAACATTTACGCCTCAAATTCAGATTCAAATGTGCGATTCAGATTTAGATTCAGAGCCTCTTAAAAAACAAACACCACCTAACTCAAAACTCTTAAGATTGTGATTGAAAGATCTTACTAAAATGTTTTTCTTGTAAAATTTGCAAGTGGATGAACATGATTATTAAACAAATATTTGGCATTCAAATGTGACCCAGATTAGTACCTGCTATTATCGACTATATGTCATGTGACGTATTCGTTAAACATTTGCTAACTTGGCTAATAAAGATAAGACTAAAATACACCGTTGGTCCCTAAACTTGGCGGAGGCTTCGGCGTTCGGACCAAAACTTCGATCTTCATTAGTGGGGAGTCCAACCTTGGCCTTTAAAGTAGATCGATGGCACGTTGCCATTTGGATGATGGTATCGTCATTTGTTTGGTTTATCTTCATCTTCATCTTCCCTGTTTAACGATTCGTACCGGTCAAGTGACCAAGAATTATATCATGTGTATCATTCTTTTTTATATCAAACTTTCATTGTAGTAACGATATCTCTGCAATGTACGTAACTTGCTGAAGATAGTAGTGACACAAATATTATAACCTGCAAAACGACATATTCTTATGGTTCTTACCTAATGGTTTAGGTTTTGGTTCTATTCCCATCTTCCCAAGGTCTAGAAGTTACTTGGTCATTTGTGGTCAAGATTGCTCAATCTTTATATCGAGAGGACACGGTAAAGATCCATTTAGACGATCAAAAGACACCGGTCAAAATTTCTTCTGGGTGGTTCATACACAAAACAGGTATTACCATTTTCATTCATATTTTAATTTATTTCATGTTATCAACCATCTGATTGCATAACATAGAGATAGAAAAGGCCGGTAACGGTCTTTGGGGCAAAAGCAGGCATGTTTTGAAAAGTCAGAACAAGTTCTGGTTAAATGAGTTTGGATGGGTTGACCGACCTTTATTTATTTTCTCAATTTTTGTGAATTTCATGATCGTGAACAAAAGTATTCTATTTATACAATTTTTCTTTTCACACACAAAAAAAAGTATATCTAGAATATGGTTTTATGGGGAACTTTTGTATCAGAATCATTATTTATATATGAAAAGATACAACTGATTTTATGGACAACTTTGTGTATCAAAAACATTATATATACTTAAAGAAATTATACAACTGTATATTAATAGAAAACTAGTAAATCACCACAGTTCTCACTCCCTTCATGTGACCCAACCTCCTACCTAATTTGGCTGACTTGGTATTATTATGAATTAAGATCACACCTACTTTAACCCATTTTGTAACATAAGTAACCAAACACTTGCACCAGGTTCGGAGTTACTTTAAAATAACTTTACTTGATCATAACAAACTATGATCCATCAAGATACTGGTTTGATCCTCAGAAATCCCGTCCTGAAAATCCGAATAACTTACATTTTTAGGGTGTCCCATATTAATTGCGACATATTCTTTATTGTCGAAACTTCAGGCTTGTAATTACAAAGAATGCTCACTAGTCCTATATTTACATTAGTTACATTTTTTCCTATCTTTTGAATGAATAACACTAGAAGAATCAACATTCCACTATTAACGCGTATTGTTTTACTTCATAGAGGACTACATAGACAACATGAGGAAGATGAAGATGAAGGGTGATAAAGCAAAATAATGAAATGACGATTTTACCCTCATGTGCAAGGCACATGAGGAAGTTAACAGACTTTGACTAACAGAGAATTGGTCAAATGGACTGATTTGGCATTTAAAGGCCAAGGTTTGGACTCCCCACGATGAAAAGGCCGAGTTTTGTCCCAACGCGATGCGTCCTGCCAAGTTTAGAGACCAACAGTGTATTTTAGTCTAAAGATAATAAATCAAGTACATACCGAAAACACTTGAATCTATCGTATATGTCAATTTTGGATTGTTATAACATTAAAACTCATCACTTCCGGCTTTATTTCTTGGTTTAGTGAAAGAGACCTCGCTTATTTCCATAGGAGAAATGATTGAATTTGTCCATAATCAACTTTAATGTTTTTTATGACATGATTCAAAAATTCGCCACGTTACTCTAGCGACCAAAACCCTAAGCTCTTCTTAATCGTTTTCTCACCTAATCTGTCCATAATCGACTTTAATCCTTGTTTTGCTTGCTGTTATTTGTTCCTGTTAGTGACTAACATCACTCTCTTGATCAGATATGCGTTTAGTTTACAGGTTTTAGTGTTTTTTGGGTGAATTGGTTTGTTAGGGTATCTGGTCATCGTTTTCTGATTTGATCGCACAAGGCTTCTAATCGTCTTTTATTTACTTGTGTTGATCATCATGGTGGGAGGTTGATTATGAGAATTATCGTGGTTAAAACCCTAACTTCTTAGTTAGGGTTTTATATTTTTTCTGATTCGATTGTTTGTCCTTCATGCATGTTGTTTTGTTTCTTGTTGGCTGTCTTTTGCTATACATGGGTTTTGAGAGACGGATAAAGGGTTTCTTAATAAACATAGTGCTACTAAAGGGTCTAACTCTATTGGTAAATCTGATGATTGTTTTGGTGAGTTGAACATTAATACAACGAAGACAGGTTCTGAATACGTGAAGCCGGTTTCACGTTCCTATCCAGCTGCTGACCAAGGTTCTGAGGTACCACGAGTTGTTGTGGATTCTGTTGTGGCTGAAACAATGGAGAATTTGGCTACTCCTGAATTACACATAGCTGATGAAACTGATAGTCACTTTAATTCTTCTCATGTGAAAATTAGTCATCCAAGTGGTATTGATCAGGTAGTCTTGGAAGCTTGTAAGAGTTTTGAGGAAGCAATGCATGGTGTTGAATATGAGAATGCGAAGATGGATGCTTCAAATCATTCTACTCGGATTGATTCTCTTACAAACACTCCAAGTGTTCTGAAATAGTCTACTACAAATGTATCTAATGTGAAGCCGGTTTCTTATGCGGGTGCTACTTCTAGTGAGCCACCGAAACACAAGTCTAACTTTCGTAGGCTAGAGTGTAGCAATAAAAATAATAAAGTGAACCTTTTCGTTCCCATGAAAGTGGTAGAAGAGGTAAAATCCATATTTGAGAATACTTTATATGAGCACTTTCTTTGTAAACGTATTGCTTTTCCCGTGGTTGATTATTATGTACGTAATACGTGGGCTAAGTATGGTATTCAAAGGGTTATGATGAATCTTGAAAGAGTTCTTCTTCTTTAAGTTTAATACGAAGAAAGGTGTTGAAGATGTTCTGTAAAATGGTCCGTGGATGATTAAAAACGTTCCTATTATTCTTAAACCTTGGAATCTGAACACCAACTTACTTAAAGAGGATTTGACTAATATTCCGGTATGGGTTAAACTCCATGATGTTCCCCTTGCTATGTTTTCTGATGATGGCCTCGTCTTCTAGCCACATTGATTGGTAATCCGAAAATGCTTGATTCTTACACTAGTCAGATGTGCATGGAATCATGGAGCCGAAGTAGTTTCGCTAGGTGCTTGATCGAAGTGAAGGCAACTGAGGTGCTTAAGGAGACCCTCATTGTTGAGATACCATTAGTTGATGGGTCGGGTTCAACTATTGAACTGGTTAGGGTTGAATACGAGCGGAAACCGCCTCGGTGTGAAACTTGTAAGCTCTTTGGTCATATTCGGAGGCATCCTAAATTTGTCCCCTCCCTCCCCCCCCCCACCCCCAGTTCGGCCAATGCATAAGGTGAGTGATGGTTTCGAACCGGTTTACTATAAACAAAAGAGTAAGAATGAAAGCCAAACTGTACCGGGTAAAGAAGGGTTTGCTAAACCAAAGGTGGGTTCTAATTTCCGTTATCAACCAAAAGCGCCTCTTCCTAAACCCAAGAAGGTGGATGCTGCTAAAAAGAAGGCCACTGAAGTGGCTAGTACGAGTGGGACGAAGATTGCTACATCGAATCCCTTTGATGCACTTAATATGATCGATATTGATGAATATGGCATTCATTCTGATGTAGTGGCAAAGGATGGAGCTGAGTTGGACGCGGGTAGTACAATGGAAGAAAAGAAGAATGAGTCTCCAAAGACTAGTAATAATACATTGCATGAACCGCTTGTAAGTGATTCAATGAAAGCTAACGAGGTTGGTCCTACCCCTATTGTTGAGAAAATTAGGGAGTTTGAAAAGATTTTTATTGATAGAAAAGCTATTCTTGTTGATGACGATGGTAATCCTGTTCAAAAGGTTGATTATCATGGTAATAAAAAGGATTTTCCGTCTACTTCTTCTACTAAGAGGGTTAACCCATTTTTTAAGGTGGGAGAGATTGTTGACTCCGAAAGTGATGAAGAGGAGGTTGTGAACACTTTTGATGAGTCAGTAAACCTATTTGGTGGTGGTCATGATCGTGAAAATGATTATGATTGACTATGATTATGATTACTATGCGGATCAGGTATACGATCTTTCAGAGAATTTGGACGCTCTTTATGACACGTATGGTATCAAGTTACAAGGCCATGGTAGGAAGTAGTTTTGTTCTCATAGGAGTTATGTTTCCTTTGAGTTGTGGTTTATTTTCTTGTTCAGAGAATAAGAAGTATCTTATTATGTAAGCTTTTCCGCCTATGTAATGGGCTGGGATATAGGATTTACCCATATCCTTTGTATATAAACGTTTTTTTTAGTAATATATTTATCGGGTCTTTGACCTTTTAACCAAAAAAAAAATAATAAAAAAAAAATAATCGCGACGTTGAATATAAACACCTTTCTTGAACATTGACATGACAATGTAAATGAGGTGGCCACAATTTTTTTTTTATTATCGTAATTTTTTTTTTATTATCGTATTAAGCTAACTATATCTTAGCTTCGTCTTAGTTCAATTAAATTAAAAATAAAAATAATAATAATTATATCTTGGAGTTAATTGCAAAAATTGTCCCTAAGGTTTGTCGAAATTGCAGGTTTCGTCCTAAAAAGTTTAAAAGTGCAAGGATTGTCCTAAAATCAAACTATTTTGCAAATTTTGGTCGCTGGAATCTGACTCCGTTATCTCTCTTATTTTAATATATAAAATGGAAGGACAAAATGGTCTTTTCACGTGTGGTCCCCCTTTTATTGCCTTATCGGGCTATTAAAACAGATAGATCAAAAAACAGATAGATCAAAAAAAAAAAAACTATTTAATCTCTCTCTCTCTCTCTTTTGGACATCGGCGACAACACCACAACCACCATCACACCGCCACATCTCCACCGCTTTTTCTTCATCACCATCTGATAACACCAATCATTAAGGAGAAGCTTAGGGTGTGTTTACTTACGGGTGTGTTTGTGTCCGCGAATCAGCCATAGCCACCACCATCGCCATTTTTATCTCTTCTTCCTTTCTCGTATCATTGGTATGCCGAACATGACCTATTTGAATTTACTCCTCTTGTTAAATTCCGATACAAAATGATTTGTATAGTTTTCGTGGATTTAAAATTAAGATAAAAACATTTTGAAGGTTTGTGTGGTATAAGACCCAGATCAAAAACGTGTTTTGATAAAGAATCGTGTGGTGAGATCACTAAAAAGGGCGTTTGTTAAATTATTTTGTAACGGGTCGAAATTAAACTCGTTTAAAATTTTGGGTCAATGGCATCTGGGTCCTCGACATGGTCTCAGGTCTGTGGATAAACCAAAGTGGGTTTAGATTGACCCGTATGGTCACAGCAGCTATGGATTGCTTATGGTTAAACCGGTTTTATTTCTTTGCTAATATAATCATGTTATAACTTATTTGTAGTAGGATTGTTTGTTGCTATTGTCGAGTTTACAAGCCACCACAAGGGCAATGGCAATTGACCATTTCAATTGTTCTTGGAGTTATGAATAAATTAGGGTTTGGAATTGATTTGGGGGAATTTTAATTAAGTGGAATATAGGTGGGTGAGAGAGAGTGAAATATTAAATAGGGTGAGTGGAAGTATTAAAAGGGGGGACCATACGTGAAAAGACCATTTTGCCCTTCCGTTTTATATATTAAAATAAGAGAGATAACGGAGTCAGATTCCAGGGACCAAAATTTGCACAATACTCCCTCCGTCCCAAATTATAAGTCCATTTTGACTTTTGAAAGATTTTATACCAACTTTTGACACTAATTATTTTCATAGTGTTATATAATACTTGTAAAATATATAAATGGATATGTGATTTAAATGCATTTTCATTTGTATACTTTTCATCAAGTATTATATAACACGAAAAAAATAATTAAGGTCAAAGTCGGAAGAAAAAGACTTTGAAAAGTAAAAAATGGACTTATAATTGACGGAAGAGTAGTTTGATTTTAGGACGATCCTTGCACTTTTAAACTTTTTAGGACGAAACCTGCAATTTCGACAAACCTTAAGGACGATTTTTGCAATTAACTCTTATATCTTGACTTTGTAATGGTTTGGTCTTGTACTGTAATCTTACTTAATTTATGATTATAATCAAATTTCAATGAAAAATACAAAAATATAAAACTATGTGCTACAAATACAATTGGTTGGGTAGCTTTTAATGAGACGGTAGATCATTAAATTTATAATTTTACGTAATAGAAATGTGCCACCGACAGTATTGTGTAATGGAATATTTAATTTAAGTCAATAAGTGGTTAAGGCTTGTCAGTTTCCTGACGCAGGACGACGCACAACAGCCTGCTTGGCGTCGGCACTACCTGCAGGGGGAGACAATGGGATGCGTCGGCACCCAAAGATTTTTTTTTTTTTTTGATTTTTACATTAAATTTAAATTTAAATTTCAAATTAAAAAAAAACATTACATTACGAAATTAAAAAACATTACACCACTGAAATTAAAAAAGAAAAAACACATTACAATACGAAATTCAAATAAGCACTAGAATACTTAAACTAATAATCTAAATTGTAACGTTCTTTGATTAACGCCTTAACTTTCTCCAACTCTTCTAGTTGGCTGGTCAAATTTAGATTGATTGGGGTGTTGTAGAAGATGATGTCGGACTCTCGTTTTGATGTCCTCATGAGCTCAAGTTTTGCCTGTTTTATCTCGAGCTCTTTTTCATACTTAGTATACAAGTATCTTCTAAACCCCTTATTCTTATCTTTATCCTCTTTTTTGGACTAGTTAACTTAGAAATTTTTGGCCAACAATTGCATAAATGAGTCGATGGAACATCACCATCACGGAGGAGGAGCATGCTTTCTTCTTCCTTTGTCACGCACCAACCTGTCGTGATTCTCTATCGCTTCAGCGAGAATCATCAACGTCATAGACATCGAAAGTATCACGAGTTCCGTTGAACCGAGGAGGTAGTCTAGAACCTTTGTTTTCTTCGACTATTTGTTGATATAGCCGGCAACTCACACCTCCTTACAAGCAACATGACCCTTTAACACCTGCGTGCACTCCTCTAAAGTGAAATCATGACCGTGCGTCACACGGTATTCTTTAAGAGCTTTTGAGGGTCGCCGATATCATTCATCACGCTTCCATGGGTGTTCTTAATATTCTCCATGATAGCACAATAATTTCCAACCCTGTTACGAATCCTGCTCTTCCATTTGGTAGTGATGGAGTCATAGGTTCGGTCTTTGCCAGTTTCTTTGTTAAAGTACTCGATCACTTGTTGGAATTATATAACATGACAATCATAAATATAAACAATAAACATCATAGTATTCAAGCGGAAGCGTATAGGATTTATTAACGAATAATTAATTAACATAAGAAGAATATGCGTACCTTCTTGATTCAGCTGAAAGAGAATCAAATCCACAAAAACTAGCAATTGGATGAACCCTAATTAGGGTTTATAGGATTATGAGAATTACCCCTTACCTTTTTGTAATTCAATCCAAGATACAATCAAAAGTATGATTGTACCACGTTCTTGTACACACGTACTAATACCAAGTAAAAGATTATGCTAGTAATAAGACACAAAATAATTTTCTTGACACTCAAAAAAATTCGATCACCATTAAGAAGTAGAAAACAAATACTGCATGTAATTGTTGCTATTATCATGCATACATAATACATGCATGTGTAATACATACATGATATATCATAGTATCATGCAAAAGCCCAATCGTACATCAATATTTACTGTGAAGTTAAATTTGTTTTCTGTGGGGTCGATTATCTTTTCTTATCCATCAAAAAAGACCAAGACCAAAAGGGTGTATTTATATAGCATTAAACCTTGTCCAACAAGTCATTGTAAGCACCTCCTTAAGTTTCAAAACTCGTATTTCAATAACCTTTCTTTTTCTTAGTTCGACCATATAAATATTTTGTGTATATAATAATTAAATATAACATTTTATAAATAATTATTAATCATTTACTCTTCAATCGTAAGTGTCAATCCCGGGTCTCCGAGTTGATCCTAACACACGTCTATTAATTTATCGTCCATAAAACCAACAGAACTCCACTTGGACATATCTTAATAGAGTGATCACATCGGTTAGCGTCTAGCAACACTTCATGCCTCTAGTACAACAAGAGGCTCGCGGAAAACCTTTTAATGATTTCACATTATTATTATCCTTTTGTTTCTAATACCATGTTAAATAAAGATATGGAATTAAGTCATTCTTTATTCAACCATTCTCTTTTCGTTATTAGTGATTGAACAAAATTACCAAATCTTCAAAACATATTTAGGGGAGATTTTGGGTGTGGCCACACAAACATCTTGTCAACCTCTGAGGCGCCGATATTAAACTCCAAAAATAAATTTGAAGGAACAAATTTTATCTTGACTACGAGAATAACCCACAAACTTTGTAACATTTCTGAAAACAACCATTATGACTACCAGTTCACATTATAGCGTTAAGTTTCTCCACGTAAGCACTACATTCATGACACTTATCCGGTATCTCAAGTCTGAGGATAACTATTCATAATTTACTTATAACAATATCCACAAAGTAAATTATGTAGTTGGGATAAGTCCTATATTCAATTCATTGAATATCATCTCAAATTGGTATGCATTCTCATCAATATACTTTCAAGTATATTTTACCACATATCTCTCGATTTGTCTTAGTTTATTGATACTCCCATATCATTAATTGACAACGGACGATTTAGAATAAATAAATTTATTCACGGATTAAACATGCAAATATAGGATACAATATATTATAAAATCAAACATACCAAGTATTTGATTTATTATAACAATTGTTTAACATCCCTTATCCAAATACTAAATAGATCAATGCATGAAAATTCCAGTTGATGAATTATGCCTCAAGTAATGACAATCATACTTGTTGACAAGGCATAAATCAACCAACTTGATCAATCGTAATTTTGAGAATACTTATTTCAAGAATTCAATTAATGAAGTCCTTGTATGTGTATTCAACAATCCACATAATAATTCATAAAGTGTGTGACATCCTCTATCACCAATTTATGACAATTTAAACTTTCAAACATTTTAAAGTTTAAAGTATTCTTATTCTTTTAATGTATAATGCAAGCTGTCTTTAGTAGCACAACTAGTTCACATGGCCATTAACAAGGATGAAATCCTACCATGACTAGTATTTAGTGTCATCTCAATTAAACCGACATCATTGTATACAAACAACAATGTGCTTATTAAAACCGGTAAACTTTAATATCTTATTGTGTAATGTTTGATGCTTTCATAACTTTCAAGTTTAAAGCTGATGACAATTTGCACAACATTTGACATATTGTTCATCCATAGAATTTAGGAGCAATTCCAGGCTGAGGATGTAATTCTTTTAGAATATTCATTACACAAGTTATCTAATAACTTTTAGTTAGATATCAATGTTGTCAAATCACTTCTTATTCAAGAATGATACAACAATTTTAATACACAACATGATGTACATGATGAATCTACAGGTCAACCTTAGAATTCATTCACGTTCTATCTTGTCAAAAGATATTTACCCATTTTCCAAATGATATATCATGTTTTATTAGAATCATTTATTTTACCGCACATGTTTATTAACAATAAACATATGTTTCAAGGTTGTATGTTTAATTCTTAAATCTTACAAGTGAAGTTTCATTCCAATCTAAGACTTAACATTTAGCTTACAAGGAATGTTACTTACTATATGTTATACAACATATAAGATTTAAGAAACTTAACATAATACTTACTAGCTTTCAGAATACTTAAAATTTATCTTGTTTTAATTATAAATCGAAAATGAGATTTAATAATTAAACATAAGAATAATTTCATAGATGCATGCATTTATCCATTCATGAATTATTGCACTTCGTACACTTTCAAAGATTATATGAATTCAAAAACCTTTCAATTACTTACCGTCCCTTTCAGTAATTTCTCAAGAAAGAGTTTTGATATTCCATTGTCATATTTCATATTAATGAAATCCAATATGACAATTATCATCTTTATATATTTAATGTGTCTTGAAAAGAATATTCAATCATAATTAATTGCTTAAGTATGATTAATAATCTTGTCATAAAACATGCATTAAATATGTGTACAATTTTTGTCCATATGATTTCTACATAGAAATTCAAACCACTAGGGTTTTCCATCTCTTTGAAGAAACTCATTTCCATTCTCTAGTCTAACTATTAAGATAAACCAAATTTCCAAAATTGATTATCTTTATGGACAGCATCTTTAACATTCATAGTATGAGTAATTTACCCAATTCAATATTTGGTAATCCATCATAATGATTATCAGGCTTACTATAATCTTGTAACTCATGTTCTTCTCAGCATATAAATCAAATATCTGAGATATCCTTGCATATCTATGAATGAAAATTCCATCATCATGAGGTCTATCAATTTACATTTCTAACCTCATCATGATACTTACTAGTGTGTTTTAGAAGATTATGTATCTTGTAATTTTATCTTTCAAGATAAAAAAACTCCCACTTGCCATTTGTAATATATATACTATCTATATATACTTAGCAATTAGAGCAAAACTACATTGTTCTCTTTTGGGACATTACAAATACACATTGATAATTCTTGACGTTAGTTTGTTAATAACCTATTCATAAGTAGTTTAACAAATTCAGAATCTTCAACTTTAAAACTTATGTGATTCATCACATTCCATAATGAAATGGTGTTTTATTAATCTTCTAGGTTGGAGTCATATTGAGTATATTCAATCCATACTCAATTTCTAACCTTGTTACTTTTTAAGAAAGAAGTTATGATTATCTTGAATCAAACCAATCAACTAGAGTTTGATTCTCCTAACTGAACATGGTATTCATTAGAATTAATATTGTAAGACAATCTAACAATATATAAGATAAACATATTCCTTTTGGCTTACCTATTTACCAACTAAGTCAACTTAATGGTATAATAGACTTTTCAAGCCAATTACATGCTTTATAACACAAGTACCTTTTAACCAAGTCACTTCATCCATGTCTCAACAAGAAAACATAAACTGTTATAATCCCATTATACGTTATAAATCATTGATCAACTCAATGACTTCTTGTATATGTCTTAATTAAAAAACATAACAAGCTAACGTCTTACTTTATTATAAGTCTTAAAAGACTTTATGTTTATGTCTTTACAATGAATCATAAACATGTTTAACTAAAGTAATTATGAACACAACTCTTGGTTTCAATAGTAATTTCAAGTTAATTTATTTTACTTCACAATAATGTAGGACTACATTATTTTTCATTTATGTCATTCCAAAATACATAAATAAACAAATTGAAGTAGGATTAGATTACTTTATTTAATTTTATGTCATTCTAATAATACATAAATATTTAATTTGAAATAGTCTTATATATCATTTTGACACATGTTCTAAATACTTGTCTAATTTAGAAACGTAAATATGTCCATGCAAGGTCTAACTTCACATAGAGATTTATTTTGTTGTTGCAATCTCGCCAAGTTCTCACATGACGTAAATTGCAACACCAAGTGTTTCTTGAATTAGATATGTTCAAGTTATATTAGAACGTTAGTCTCTTTCCTTGCAGTCAAGAGAATCCATTAAATCATATACATATATGTTGTACCTTGCACACAATATAGATTTCTCCCACTTGTGCATTGAACAACACCATGTAGCAGATAAACAACATGACATATGTTTGTTTATGTGACTAATATGATTGTGTCATTGATATTAGCATAACTAGTAGATGTAGAACCACTTCATTGTCTAATAAGGAAACCTACATGACTATCCTTGAAAACATAAGTGTCTACAAGTGGAAAGTAATTATCTTAAGACATTCTAGAGATAATGCTGGTTACTACTAAGATGACAAAGCTTGTAACTCCCACTGAATTAGAGATCATTACATTAATTCCTTATTACATTAATAAGAACACAACACTCATTTGGATTTGACAACATTGTAAGTGTTTCATTAACCAAATGAAAGAAATAGTGTACTATTTACTTCCTACACCTTTGAGAAAGTCCATACATAACAATTACTTATGTACTTAAAAGAATGTATTCTACTATGTAGATGATGAATTATTCATCAATGCTATTAACTTGAAATAATTGGGCATGCAATTTCTTTCTTAATAGTTCTACTATTCCAACAATTGTAAGTAGTGCTTTTAAATGGTCAAAACACAACAACTACATAAAATATGCTAGTTTGTCTTTTACCAATTATCTGATAATTAGTCTAGCTTCTAATTTAATAACTTCGAGAAAACATGCAATTTTCTTAACTATTAAAATCTGCTTACGAGTTATGTATTTAGAATTTAGACAATTCTAATTGTCCTATCATACCTTTCTTCATTCATGAAAAGGAATAGGATTGAATCTCACTCTTTTTCGTGAAAAGAGGACTAAGTTTATTCTTTTAGTAACGTTGACTCTACTAAAACCCTTACAGGTGTAGATTAATTTTACCAATACAGGAATAACCTACGTTTATGGTTTAATGTTGCATTAATACATTTAAAGAATTAGCAAAATTCAATTTTAGTATTTTCAATAATTAAACTTTTCAAGAAAATAAAATACCCAAGGTAATATTCATATAACCATAGAATTTTCTCGAAACTAGGATCCAAATTATCATAGGTTCATTACATCAGTTGATCTGCTAGAAACGAACGCATATAATAAGGTAATCATGAACATTAATTGGCAATCAATTTCCAACTCCTAGATCATTATGGGATTTATATTTTCCAACGCTATTGCAAATATAAACATGTTTCATCCCATCTTATGCCATTGAGTCCAGTTCTCACTTCCTACTCAATTTAAGTGTCTAACTTAAAGAACTGCAAATATGTCCATGTAAGGTCTGACTTTACATAGAGATTTACCTCTCCATTACAATCTCGCCAAGTCTTCATGACGTAAATTGCAACTTCAAGTGTCCCTTTAATTAGATGGCATATAACTTAATTTTAAAAAGGGTACTAGTTTTGATTTTATGTGGTCAAATCAAATATGTACAAAGATGTCATGCATTCATCTTGTAGCATAAATTTAATAAAAAAACTTTTTATTACCAATTCATAAAGATCAAATTATCAAAGTTTTGATTGATGTATTGGGTTCACCAATCAAGGAATTTAGTGTTAATTATCATCCATTATACCGTACTTTTGCATAAGTTTAAACACTTAGTGTTTCGGATAATTACCACCGAAGTGGCGCATGAAATTAAAACTAATTCGCCCTTAAGATGAGCTTGTACATTATATGGCTTACTAAGTAGCTCCATTCGAACTTACAGGGCGGAAGGACTGGTAAGCGCAAAGCGCATACCTTAGACATCAATTGATTATTTGTGCGCCTTTAAATAACCCCTTTATAGTTCATTCGAATGGGTGAGCCGCTCAGTCATTGTACCAAAGTCACCAATCAATTAAACTATTGAAAACTTAACTCTTCCAAAACAAATCAAATTTCGCCATTGTTTAGTCCATATTATTTTTCTATTCAAAATTACCTCTGCTTAAAAGCATCTAACATAATAAACAAACAAGTAACAAATAAAAAATAAACTACTAAAAACAATGCGCACATAATAAACAATTTATACGTGTAAACAAGTAGCCACATACAACTTATTCGATAAAACCCTATTAATAATCAATCTCTATGTTAAATTAATGTATATATTAATTAGGGCTTTCACTTCAGCGATAGAAAGTGAGCCACATACATCGATGAATCGATTGCGTAAACCCATAATTAATGATATACCAAATTGCACATAGTTGATTCATTAATGTATATAATTGGAGTTTTCCCCAATTCAAGATTTATCATAAATATACATGTGTATAAAACTTAACAATTAATATCGCATAACCAATCTTAACAATTAAATATTCAAAACAACTTATCCATGACTAACATGCATGTATAATCATGGATACATCATAACAATTATACAAATAGTCACAAGATCGCATACAATTCCATGTCACATAACACTTTATTCATGAATTTATCACGTAACAAATATATTAAATCTAGGTTTCGATATAGATAACATAACAATTAATATAAACCCTAAAAAATTTAAGAAAATCGATTAAAAAAAATTTAGGGTTTCCACCCATAAAAATTTTCGATCCATAATAGATTTTTAAAACCAAATTAGGGCAAAAGCCTAACCCTAAAATTAGGGTTTATATAATCATAACCAAAACCCTAGAATAAATCATATCAAACACAATACAATATCCGTTTTTTACGTGTTTAGTAATTAATTACTCATTAAAACCTGGCTCTGATACCACTGTTGGAATTATATAACATGACAATCATAAATATAAACAATAAACATCATAGTATTCAATGCGGCGTATAGGATTTATTAACGAATAATTAATTAACATAAGAAGAATATGTACGCCGAACAAGAATCAATTTCACAAACTAGCAATTGGATGAACCCTAATTAGGGTTTATAGGATTATGAGAATTACCCCTTACCTTTTTGTAATTCAATCCAAGATACAATCAAAAGTATGATTGTACCACGTTCTTGTACACACGTACTAATACCAAGTAAAAGATTATGCTAGTAATAAGACACAAAAATAATTTTCTTCTTGACACTCAAAAAAAATTCGATCACCATTAAGAAGTAGAAAACAAATACTGCATGTAATTGTTGCTATTATCATGCATACATAATACATGCATGTGTAATACATACATGATATATCATAGTATCATGCAAAAGCCCAATCGTACATCAATATTTACTGTGAAGTTAAATTTGTTTTCTGTGGGGTCGATTATCTTTTCTTATCCATCAAAAAAGACCAAGACCAAAAGGGTGTATTTATATAGCATTAAACCTTGTCCAACAAGTCATTGTAAGCACCTCCTTAAGTTTCAAAACTCGACACTCAACCCCTTTCTTTTTCTTAGTTCGACCATATAAATATTTTGTGTATATAATAATTAAATATAACATTTTATAAATAATTATTAATCATTTACTCTTCATACGCAAAGTGTGCAATCCCGTGGTCTCGAGTTCGATCCTAACACACGTCTATTAATTTATCGTCCATAAAACCAACATCACTTGCTCCCAAAACTTGAAGCGGTTTTGGGCGTTTCCTCTCACCGCGTTTTTCGACACATAGACCCAAGCTTTACAAAGCACCACCTCTTCCTCCTTTGTCCATGGATCTGCTGGCTTCTTGTTTTTCCCCTTGCTTGTTTCCGGCTTCTTGCCTTTGTCCTTGGCCTTTGAAGCACGTCTAGATGGCTGCTTTGGTTTGATGGGGGACATCTCTTCAGCGAAAGCGGTTTTCTCATCATCAGAATCATCAACGGGAATGGAACCATGGAACGAACCGTGGTGCGAACCGTGACCCGAACCTTGTCCCATCGAAGCATCTTGACTTGGGTAGTTTTGTGTCGGATACTCCGGCATCCAATCTTCCAAATTCATGTCTAGATTAGTGCTTCGAATCGGGGAATAAGGTTGATACGGTTGAGAAGGATAAATGAAGTCCATGTTTGGATGGTAACCAGACCCACTAGGTTCTTGCCGGTAATCTTGGTAAGAACGTTGCGGATGGAGGACAAAAGGACGGTTAAGATAAAACGCGGTTTGGTTTTGATTTGGTTGGGGTAGTTGTGATTGATAATCAAAACTTTGCGGCCGAAAGCGAATAGGAGGCCGGTTTTGTTGTGGTGATATGCCGGTTAACTCGAAGTTGTTTTCCGGCGAGAAATTTAGATCCGGGGCATTTTTGGGTAGTCGTGATCGTCGGGTTTTTGATTGTGGGGTATTTTTCTTTGACATTTTGAAGTTGGATAAGAATTAGATTGAGTTGAATATAGATGAAAATGGTAAGTTGTGAATTGTGTTTGAGGTAATGTGGGTATTTATAGAGTGGTAAAATGGGTTTGAATATATATATATTTTTTTAGTTTGGGCACCAAACGGTCGGATATTTAAAAATTGGATTTGTAAACGTTGAAAAAAGGGAGAAAAGAAAGAGTTAATATCGAGCGGATATGGAACCGATGTTCCCTTTTTTCGTCTAGCAACCGATGTTCCAACCGAAAGTCACATTGGAGGCAACCGATCTCCACATCGGTTGAACCTCCCTATTTTGGTTTTGCAACCGATGTTCCACACCTCCACTGCGACAAGCCTAACAAAAGAACCGACCTATTTATATATTTTTGTGAAAATAAAAAAGGTGATGAATGTACCGACACTTTAAACTTAGCGACCACCCACAAAATTTAATCTACTTATACCTTGAAAATCCAAACCCTTGTGCCAGTATTTTTTTTATTTGTAATTAAATAATATTTCAGGTTTTAGTTAATAAGTATATGTAGTTTTTTATTAGAAAAAACAGATTAAAGAATGTATTTCCAGTTAATCAAATATTATATCTAGATGCTTTTGACTAAATACATGTTCCCTGCTTGGACTGCCATTGGGTATTAGAATAGTAGATTTTATAATTATATGAACAAAAGACAAAATGCAATGAAAATTATTCTTTCAGAAAAACACTATATACTCAATTTTTTTTTTTTTTTTTTTTTTTTTTTTTTAACACATCACTTCATTAGAAAATCAAAGGAAATTACAAGAAATTAGTGGGGAGCCGAGAAACTAACTGGGCCCCCACTCCTCTAGCAATAGCAAAACAAATCCTACTAAAAATATAGTTAGCACCACGAGCTCCAATATCTTGAGTGACCGAGAACTTTCGGATACGCTTGAGCAGGGTCACCGCCTCCTTCTCGAGTTCACCAAAAGAAGAGAAAGAGAAGGGGATGAACCCATATCCAATATCAGCGCATTTGGTTTCGTACTTGACACGTTTGCGCTGTGAAGCTTCAATCACGGCACGCCCTGCCACAAAGTCAGTCATACCAGTTTGCGTTAAGGGCGATGACCCAGTAAGATCAACACACACATCAAGGCCTCTCTCCCACGAGTAAAGTAACAAGTCAGCTGGGCGTAGGTGTTATTATTATTATTATGTAACTTGTGTTAAAATAAAAACTTGAAAATACAATTGGGCTACGATAAATCACTAAGGATCAAATGAGAAGAATCTCTAAAATAAGAAGGATGAGAAATAATTATAACTACACATTAGAGATGCAACAATTTGAATTAGATGCATCTCTAATCTTTTAGATGCATTATAATGTATTTTCTAACTAAAAATTAGATGCGTATACATATATTATATGCATTTTATCAAGTTAGACTGAATCCTATGTATTTTCGTCATCCGCAGGTCAAATTTGTTGCTATACTTTGCATCTTTTTCACTTCAAAATCATTTTTGAAACTAATTGTGATACATCTAAATAAATAGAGATGCATATAATTAAAGTCAATGCATCTTAAATATGTGGTTATAATTATTTCTCATTCTTCTCATTTTAAATTTTTTCTCACTGAATATTTACGATACAACGAATTATCACTTCTTTACCTAAAAATGTTAAATTTACCGGTCAAATAAGATTTGGTGAAATTTCAAATCTTAGTTAAAGGTCGAGAAAAACTACTACGTAAAACAATAGCCGGCATCAAAAGAGATGCAAGTGGTCACGATTTTCGTCGTTGTAAACATTTGAGAAGCATTTTGAAAAGTAATTTGTTTAGTTAAGTCAAAATTGGTGAGAGGTCGTATGAGTTAGAAAACCAACGACCCAACAAACAATTAAACTCGTAGAATTTGTGTAGAAGTCAAACCAATTAGATGTTTCAATTTCACCTGCCCTCGAACCTTCTTATACCCAACTATTATTTTATTATATATCATATCTTTTTTTTGAACTATTTTATATCCTATCTTGCTAAAATAATATTGTATACCATGAGAAATGCTTAATTCAGAAAACATTTACAAAATTATATTCATACAATGACTTATTAATCAAATGCGGAGACAAAAAGAGGCAAGGCGGGCATGCGTGATACAACCCTGTTAGGGGTTGTATCGGGATAAGGCATCACTTCAAGTGTGTGCAAACTCCTTAAGAAATAGAAGAGAAGAATTAGAGAATTATTGATCTTAAACTTGATTGAATGATAAACTAAAATATTACAAAAAGTGTTTATATGACAATGTAAAACCCTAATAGCTAAATGAGCCTTGGGCTCAAGCCCAGGCGTATCATTCCTCACTCCTTCAAAATCACCTTGCTCTCAAGGTGTTGTCTTCAAGAGTTTTCTTAATTCCGGGGATTCCATGATCTTCTTTGAATTGCAGCCTCCATTGTTTTCTTCTTCACATAACACAACACCCTTCTTCCATCTCTTGTTGCCCTATGACTCTTCTCTCGATATACCCACTTCAAACAAACAACCAAACTCTTGCCGGAAACATCTCGACCCTCCAACATCTTAATCACAAACTCCTTGATTAAACCCAAATTTATTTCATCTATAATATCATTAGATATATCACCTTCATCCTTACGTAGCGATATCACTATATTCGACTCATCTTCGTCAACCCTACACGCTTCACCACCACCCACAACAACGTCTTTCACACTTTCTTTATTTTCTGAAAATTCGCTAAACTCACTACGAACTTCCATGCTTTCCACATTACTCTAACCAATATAAAAAACATCGTTTATAGCGCTACTAACCTCAACAACAACAATATCTTCATTAGCATTTAAGGACTCTTTAATCACCTATGAAACTTCTTCACTTGGCCATGATAGAACGATATTTATTTTCTCTTCAATGTTCAGCTTTTTCCTTGCAATTATCTCAAAACGAGCCTCCATTATATGGGCTATGGAACAGGCTTCTTCTAAAGTTGTAGGCGCTAACCTTAAGAGCGCACATTGTAGAAGCGGTTTAAGTCCCGAGATATAAATCGATTTAAGTAAAGATTCTGAGATCCCCGTTACTTGATTTATAAGAATCTTAAAATCATTCTCGTATTCGGCCACCGTACCCATTTGCAAAAGCTTAAATAGTGAATATTCCGCGTCCCGATCACATCCGCTCGAAGCAATTAACATTATTTCGAAAAAAAAAGAAAGAAAAAAAACCAACAAACTTTTTTTCGATAAACAGTACCCCTGTGAACAGTAACTCCGACAAAACAATGCGCGTGAATCGATGAACAGTACCATGAATAGTGTTGTGAACAGTTCTTATTTTTTATTTATTTTATTATTTTTTATTTTTTTTAATTGGAACCTGAATAAAAAACCCTCTCAATGAAAGCACCAATTGATACGACCCTGTTAGGGGTTTTATCGGGATAAGGCACCACTTCAATCGTGTGCGAGCTCCTTAAAAAATAAAAGAGAAGAATTAGAGAATTATTGATCTTAAACTTGATTGAATGATAAACAAAAATATTACAAAAAATCTTTATAAGACAAGATAAAACCCTAATAGCTAAATGAGCCTTGGGCTAGAGCCCAAACGTATCATTGCGCCTCTTTAACGAAAAAATATAGTGTAAAATTTAAAAATATCTGACTTTTTATGTAATTTGACTCCTCCCACCCACACATAACGAACCGATTGGTAGTGCAGTTTTTAAAAATTATTGAAGTGTGTCCTATCGACCACAACTTTTTAGCTTTGCCTCTATTGTTAACCAAGGCTATGTTTGGCGCGGAGCTTTTTGGAGCATTTTGCGGCGATGAGCGGTGAGAAATGAGCTTTCTGATTTTTATTGTTCGTTTGATAAAGAAGCGGTGAGCTTTGTTATTTTTTAGAAATGCTCATTTTTTTAATGCTTTTTTAAGAAGCTGTGAGTGATGAGCTGTACATCTCACAGCTACTGCTCACAGCTCACTGCTACTTTTACTAAACACACCCCAAATGTGAAAGGCAAAAAGAATAATGAGCGATTAAGATGCAATATGATTGGATTAGTGCACTTGTCAAATTTGTGAGCTGTCTGTAAATATAACATTGCTCAAAAACTCGGTTAAAAAAAATCTAGAGTTAATATAGATCTCACTACCCCAAAGACCCTAATAAATGCCCTTTAAGAACAATGAAAAAAGAGAAAAAAGAGAAAAAAGTAAAAATATACTCCATCCGTTTTAAAATTATTGTCAGGAGACAAAAAACACAAATATTAATAAAAGTAGGACCACTATAACTCTCAACCACTCAAATAGAATATTCTCTCATTATATTCTTTTTTTCTTACTAAAATAGGAAAGTGAACAATTAATTTGAGACATCCATAAAAAGAAATATGGACAATAAATATGAGACGGAGGGAGTAATTTGCAACCATGGTGTAAAGCCAATTGTACGAATTATGTCTCAACAAAAAAGATAAGAGACTAATTATATCTGAGTATGTTGATTGTGTTATAAGGGTAACAATTTTTGCCGGTTCATGTTAAAACATATTAATTTGGACTTGATATGTCGAAAGAGTTTAAGCTTATAAGTAGCTTGCAGCATCGTGACTTTTTGAGCTCCTGAAGTCATCTAAATGTACTTTCTATTTTAAGGAAAAGTGCAATAGTTATTTTAAGTTGTGATGAAAATACCATTCATCATTTTATTTATTTTTAATGAAAAGAGAACTAAAAATATTTAATCATATTTTAAGTTATTTTGTATTTTTGTCACATTGATGTTTAGTTCCGAAAAAAGAAAATGTTAATTTATTACGGGTCAGAAATACTTGAACATGCATAAAGTGAAATTAATTTGATTATATATTTATATGTCTATTTTAAAAAGGATTTTGTTTAATCAATTGAGCAATAAGATTTATCGTTTGAAACGAAGCACATGTCAAATATAGTTTCTCGACCACATCTTTCGCAAATGTCAGATCCTGGAAATGACAGAAAAATCATGTTATGTGTTTTGTGACAACTGAAAATAGATAATGCCACTTATTTATAGTGACAACAAATGTTTTTCTTTTATTAGCTATTTTGTTTTTTTATTGGTAAGTGTATAATGTATTTTTCATATGATAAAAGAATTTATATTGCTGTATAAAACTATAATAAACATTTTTTTTTTTAATTTATAAAAAAATAGGAATCCTTTTATATTTATTTGAACATAAAAGATAATGTTATACTTGTTATACTTATACATTTGAATTATAATAAATAAATATTCTGCAATAATGACAATATACTATCACAACAAACACAAGATTACCACTCATATTCTTCTTATGTTCAAATGAATATTAGAAGATCCTTATCCTTTATAAAATTGACTAGTTAACAAATGTAACAATTAGAAATATTTCATATAATAATATTTTAAAGCCTAAGTTGCATCTAATAAAGACAATGATGAATTTTCAAAAAAAAAAAAAAAAAGACAATGATGATTTAATAGTACGAATTATTTTGTAAGGGTTAAGCTTTATTGAAATAGAAGTAGTTTGCACACTTTTAATTTTTATTTTCACATTTCAATATACAAGCAATTAAAATAGATTTTATTTAAATTTCAACTGTTTCATGCATACATTAAAGTGTGTTAATAAAAATAAAAGGTGTGCAAATCAAGTCTCTTATTTAAAAGGTACATTATTAGTACCTTCTTACCTAGTTTTTATATCAGTCTATATTTCGTAATTTTTTGTCTTTTAATACTTTTATCTTATCAAACTTTATATTTTTTGTTGGGTAAAAGTCATAAAATAACAACCTACTTTTTCTAATTTCCCGAGTTTAAACACATACTTTTTTATTACCTTACTTCACCTACGTACTTTCAGATTTTGATTTGACTTCACCAATATGACTAAAACAAACTTGAATCGTTAGTCTTTTATACTAACGACCGTTAGCAAATAACTTAAAATTTGGTTTTCTTACGTTTTCGTCTGATTTTACACGTTTTCTTTCATTTTTGCACGAATGAAAACCGTTTTTGAACGTTTTTGGCTGTTTTTACACGTTTTAGTCCGTTTTCGAACATTTTCATCCGTTTTTACACATTTTCGTCCGTTTTTGCATATTTTCGTCTATTTTAACACGTTTTCATCCGTTTTTGCACGTTTTCATGTGTTTTTACATGTTCCTGCATGTATGAAAACCATTTTTAGCCTTGTATGTTTTTACATGTTCCTGCACGTTTTCATGTGTTTTCATCCGTTTTTACATGTTTTCATCTTTTTTACACGTTTTCGTCTGCTTTTGCACGTATCGAAACCGTTTTAACACATTTTCGTTCGTTTTTACGCGTATAACAGCCATTTTTACGTGTATAAAAATGGATGAAAACGTGTAAAAACAGTTTTTATGCTTGTTAAAACAAAGAAAATGTGTAAAAAGAGACGAAAACGTTTAAAAACGGATGAAAACGTGTAAATACGAACTAAAACATGTAAAAACGGACAAATATTTAAAAACGGATGAAAACGTGCGAAAATGAAAGAAAACATGAAAAAACGGACGAAAACGTGTAAAAACGACGAAAACGTGCAAAAAGCGAACTAAAACGTGTAAAATAGGACGAAAACGTGCAAAAAATGGACGAAAACGTGTAAAAACGGGTTGAAACGTGCAAAAACGGACGAAAACGTGTAAAGACGGACGAAAACATGTAAAAACGGGCGAAAACATGCAAAAACGTGTAAAAACGGATGAAATCATGCAAAAACGGACGAAAACGTGCAAAAACAGACGAAAACATGTAAAATCGGACGAAAACGTGTAAAAACTGACAAAACTTGTAAGAAAAAACCAAATTTTAAGTTATTTGCTAACGGCCGTTAGTATAAAGGACTAACGATGCAAGTTTATTTTAGTCATATGGGTGAAGTCAGATCAAAATTCGAAAGTACGTTGGTGACGTATGGTAATAAAAAGGTAAGTGTTTCAACTCGGCAAATTAGAGAAAGTAGGTTGTTATTTTACGGCTTTTACCCTTTTTTGTTTCATAGTTTCTGTTCCGTAGTTTTATAAGAAAATTATTATTAAAACACTAAAAAAAATAATACCGGCAGGAAATTACTTATGTTTTAAAAGATACCAATATCTCATCCCTTATTGAAAAGCCAAATGTGGAAATAAACTTACCAACATTTACTATTTCACATCTGATGTTCGAAATCATCTCAAATGATAGAATCAATCTTTTTAAAGATAAGAGCATCCATTATAGTGTTTCAAAAATAGGTCTAAAATCTTTTGAAAAGGTTCAAAAATTTGTTTACTATAGTGAGAAATCATTCCATGTATATCTGGCATGATAGGTTTAGGATTTTGAAAATGTCTAAAATTTATGTATATTAAGAATGTTGAGAGTGTTTTATAGGTTTATAAATAAGTTTATCTATAGTGGATATATGTTTATAATTTAAAAAGGTTTATAAACTAATAGAGTTTTAAATATATAAACCTTTTTATAGGTTCATCATATAGAATACAAACACGAAACCTGCACAAGCCCATAAGCTGGGTTTGGACCAAACATCTCATCTAATAGTTTTCAAATTCTTCAACCATTAGGCATTTAAACCATACACCACTACATTTAAATCTTGTTGTTGTGGTGGACTTAGGCGGCCAGTGAAGGTGGTGAGATGTGGAGATGGTGGTTTGGGAAGGTTGAGGTACAATGTGGTGACGACAGAGGGAGGTGGAGGTGGTGGTGGGCTGGGGGCTGGGACGGCCACGGGAGGTGGCGAGGTGTGGAGAGTTTGGTGGTGGAGATGGTAGCCAGTGGCGGGTTTTAAAGTGTCATGTGTGTTTGTATGTGTATGATATAAAAAAAAGAAGTTAATTGAAAAAAATAAAAACAAAAATAAAAATGACACATAAGCTAATTTTACCGATATAGCCAGTATCATATCAGGTAATGAAACGTCAGCTAATGTATGCTATCAAAACAAAATTCGAAAGTTTGTAAAGTATTGTGGTATTTTATTTGTTCCATGTATGATAATTAAACATTTTGAAAAGTTATTCGATTGATTTAACCCTATAGAAAAAATATAAAATTCATGGTTCAACATGTGAAACATAGTTGTATAGCTCTCAGCCTAAAATTTGCCTAAGTACAAAGGATCATTTGTCCTTTTACAGTTCTCTTTCCATTTCATCATTCATCATTGGGAGGGTTTTTATATCATATCGCGGGACAAGTTATCCACACCCTCCCATAGATAGAGTATCTAATGATTTGGTGCATCGCGGGCTTGTACGATTTGACCAAAACCTATAATGTGACAACATAGAGAAGGTATTTATATCACATCCCATGTAGCAATCAAGGACTTACAGAATGCACATTCACAATTGCTTCAACAAATGACTTGTCTAAAACCAAAAGCACAAGACTGCAAAAGATTCTAAAACTAAAGCAATAGCCATGTGCCATGTTTCCAAAATCCCACACCCAACTAAAACAGCCTGTATATATACTTTACTAACCAATGATTCCATGATTATCAACAACAACAAAAAAAACACAAACCCCCTAAGACATATAACCATTCCATTCTTCTTTGTCCCTACCTTACAAAACAAATATGGCAGTACACATAACTTACCAAAATTGCATATACTTTTGAACTCTTTTAAACTCAATGTTTGCATACATTTTCACCAATAGAAATGAAGCTATGACAAAAATGTAAGCGGCAGCCGTTATGTTTTTCTTACAACGTTATTTTTCGCGATTCAATTTTGTGATATATCTCTATCGACACGTCGTTAGTAGTCCCAACCATCGATCATTTAACAAGGAGAATGATTTGTTGTTAATAATTTAAAGATAATGGAAAAGGCAAAAAAATATCATGTCCAGTGTTAAATTTTTCATGATGCAATCTATAGCATTGTCACCTGTAAAGAAAAATAATGGAGAAAGGTCTTTCAAATAATATTTCTAATTGGGCCCATTCTAGACCTGTATCCAGTCTGGAAAAATTAGCCGGTCTGCTTGGACCATTGTTTTGAAGAAGTCAGCTTTGAATTAAATGGCAATTTTCTTTGTGATTTAGTCCTTTGGTATGAATGGGTGACCCACAAACACATAGAGTAGCAAATAACATAACTGTTTTATAATTATGGTTATTCAACATATGCAATCACTTTCAAAATGGGCATCCAAACACAAGTACAACTACTTCTCTTCTCAAGTCTCAACCCTCGGAAAAAATCGAGGAAAGTACTGAATCAGGATCTGCTTTTTAAATGATCTGTAATATGTACAAATGTATCTTATCAACATGATAGTACCTATAACATTTTTAAGTAGGTATGACATTTCTACAACAATAAGGCTCTATAAATCAAACAAGATTTTGAGTCGTAAGATTTTGAGTCGTAAAGCTCTCTATAAATCATCAACCACCATAATTAAAGAGATCTGCAAATAGTTATTATATTGATTATTGCACCAATGGTTTTATAAAATGCGCTCAAGACATGTAGCACGGTCAAAAATATATATAAACTTCAAATACTGAAAAGGGTGAACCATATTATGAACACAACAATCTATAATCAATGAAATCAACTGATTTTTCGGGAGTAGAATACTGTGTTTTTTAATACAAAAACATCACTTTAGGTTCGTGTGCGCTGTGCAGACTGGGCTTATAACCTATGTTTTAATGAGGCACAACCACACTATTTTGAGAAGAAAACAGTTGGGGTACCAGTCATTGTGAGTGTAAAGGTGATGGGATAACATTGTGTATATGCTACCTTGGATGTATATAACTATATATAGTTGTGGTTTATGTAGTTATACTTTCAAGAGTGCAGCTGATATGAAGCTTATAGTCAGATTTCGTACATGGTTGTCAATTCTTAAGGCAGACTATGCCTCTATAGAGCTACGTATTATCTACAGAATTACAGCTTGAAAAATTCAATCAAGGTCTCGGATCATTTCAGCTGCTAATATAGTCCGCTCCTAAAGATCATCTACACCTGCTCCTAAAGATCGTCTACACCTGCTATGAAGATGATAAAAGCTGGTTTCAACTCACCAAAAGGTTGTTTGGTCTCATGCCAACTCATTAGTTGATAAGGATCCGAATCATTTCTGTAATGAAATTGCAAGTGGATTATGTTCTGACTACAACTGCTAGTTTGGCTGTCAAAGAGCGGGTTGATATCCAGAAACTTAACACAGAACACTTCAAGAGCGTGGATCTGTTTATGATTGATTCTTAGGTTGGTCTTGGTCTTTTGTATCTAGGGGTCTCGCCCTGATTTAGCCAGTCTGCTTGGACCATTGTTTTGAAGGAGTCAGCTTTAAATTTAATGGCAAATCCTTCTGATTCAGTCCTTTGGTGTGAGTATGCTTGCACAAACACGTATATGTGAACACTCAACATACATAAATACACATACATTGTAATTATAAATTGAGATACATGTATATGTATGTATGACTGCACATACAATTATAGTGTTTTCTTCGACTAGTAGGTTATTCTTGTGTCCACATCGCAGAGGGTCATTGAATAGCGGGTAGTCATATTCTAGTGCGGAATATGCTTATGATTATTTGCTTATTCAAACTTGATACAAATAGCAACTTATAATATACCCATATTTAATCTAGTACTTTATTAAATAATCTAAAACTGCGAAAGACTCGCCACCATCAAAAGTAATGATTACAACTTCAAGTAACAAAAGCACATTCAAACACTATTTTTACAAGGGTTTTTCTAACATGTGCCCCGAGGGCACATGTTAAGCACACCAAAATGACGGCGGGACCCACGTAAAAGGACGTTCGGACCTACATATTTTATTTGAAAAGTGTATTTTTTCGTGGGTCCCGCCGTCTTTTTGGTGTGCTTAACATGTGCGGCACATGTTAGAAAAACCCTTTTTACAATAACTATTATAGCTGGTTTTCTAATTATGGTTATTCAACATATGCAATCACTTTAAGACGCACATGCATCCAAACACACCCCAAGTACATATAGTACTTTTCTCAACCCTCGGAAATCGAGGAATCTTAGTGAATCAGGATTCACTTCTTAAATGAAGTGTAATATGTACACATGTATCTTATCAATATGATAGTACCTATAACATTTTCTGTAAGTATGACATAGATATATACAACAATACCTTTCAAGCAAGTAAACTGATGACAACAGTGGTCCACATGAGTTTGAGTGGTAAGGTTCTGTTTAATCATCAACAACCTCGCCCACCATGGAAGAGACCTGCAAATATTATAGTATTGCACCAGTGGTTTTGTAAAATGCACTCGAGATATAATACGATCAAATTTTTTAATGAAGTTCAAAAGCTGAAAAGGGTAAACCATATTGCGAACACATTAACAATCTGTCCAATGAAATCAACTGATTTTTCGGGAGATTGTAGAATACCGTGTATTTGAGTACAAAAACTTTAGTATAGGTTACGGGGTGCTGTGCAGACTGGGCTTATAAGCTATGTTCTAAAGAGGCCTAATAACACTATTTTGAGAAGAAAACAGTTATACAAGTCCTCGTGAGTGTAACGGTGATGTGGATAACGTTGTGTATATCCTACTTTGGATGTGTATACAGTATTAATGTGGCTTATGGAGTAGTTGTTTTAATTGGGTGCAGCTGACATGGAGCTTAAAATTTGTATTTTGTAAATGATCGGCAATTCTTAATGCAGTCTATGGAGCTGAGTATTATCGCTCAATATTAGCTAACGAAATTACCACTTGACAAATTCAATCAAGGTTTTGGCTCATTTGAAGAAACTGGAAGAATGTGATGTACCAGCTTGACTGTTTTCTTTTTTTTTTCTTTTTTTTTTTAGTATTTTGTGCCGCTGTGTCAAAGTATGTATATGCAGTCATAGTTACATCTAAATTTACTAGAAAAATTGGTAAATACCAGTTTCAACACAACACTAAGTTTCTTGATCTCAAGGATTCAAGCCATTTCTGTAACGAGATTGCAAGTGGTATGTTGGTTGGATTCTGTCTTTAGTAACTTAATTTTTCCAAGTGACTCATGTACATGGCTTAAGTTTTTATTAAAAAAAATCTACAGGTCCTGTCCCCTTCAACCCCTAAAAACTTGATACAATGGCTTTTGCGGTTTTACCTCAAAACTTTTTAGCAATGGCTGCTATCCAGGCTCTGTCTTTACTGCTATATGCATAACTGATGCTTGATGCCAACAGGACATAACCCGCAATCTTGTCCTTGGAGCTCCCATCTTCATCGACACTTTCACGCATAGGCAAAACCAGGAGGGAACGTGTGCCCTCAGGTAGCATCTCCCAGATCTCAGAATCTGAACAGTTAACCAAACTCGATTATTTATCTCAGCAGATAAAGAGTAACAGATATTTTCAATAACATAGAATACCAGACTCCAGAAATATCATTACTAACAAAAAGAAAAAATATCTATATATATTCCTAACCAGTGAAAGTCATTGCACAATAGCTGGTAATTGCAAGTTAAAATTATTAAAAAGGACAGTCGAATTTCTTTTATCAATCACTATACCACTAACCAGGTTTGCAAAACAGGTAGATATCAGCTCTTGCAGATACATTCAACAACGATTTCATAACTAATCATACATTTTCTGTAGCGTCCAGTTCTCGACTCCTTAGAATTATGTCATTTTAATATTTTCTTGGTGGGGTGAACTTGATTATTTATGACTGTCACCATAAGAAATTATGTAGTATATACAGCTGTTAATCCACAAGGGACAAGCAAATGTTTATATGAATATAACAAGGCACTTGCAAATGTTTATATGGATATAGTTTTAATTAGTTGAATCAGTGTGTCACACTTTGTATGAACACGTGTTGATGTTTTGCATGGTGATGATCTTAATTATCAAATACCTTCTAATGGCATGACTCTTACAATAGCTGTTGTACACTTAGATTAGCTATCATACATTGATACATATGAGGCAAATCTAAAACTGGAATTACTTGATAAATAAGAGATGATATGAATATACACGGAGGTTCTCAGGCTCGCTTCCTTGTTATCAAACTTGTACGAATTAAAGGAAAAAAACAGTTATTCATGTTGGCCTGTTGGGCACATCAAAATCTAACTAGATTCATGAAAGTAGCCAATATACTCAATGTGAGTTTTCGTGTTGATCTCAAAACTGGGTTACATGCTAGCATCATGTTTGACATGTTACGTTTATTTCACGATAATTATATGCATTCATCTACAGTCAAGTACAAATGACTTCACAAATGTTATATGCATATGTTTATGGTCATATTAGAGCATACAATTTCATGTATGTGTTGTTAATTTATAACGAGCATTGGATGCAGTTTACCAATCCATTCAGAGTTAACATGGGTTAGCAGGGGCTACTCGATGCTCAGTTTATGGGACCCATTTCAATAAGATTTGGATCCATTTATGTTCATGGCTCGTTAACACATTAACGATACATTTCATGAGTATCATTTTCTTTCTAGTACGATATTGTTCACAGCATCATCGTACGTGGTATTTTACTTACAAATGCATGAGCTCGCTAAGCCTTGTGGCTTACGCATTTATGCATATATCTCGGGTTATGACAGAATAGATATGTTCAAGGAGAAAGGCCGAGTAAGACTAAGCAGGATCACAATGACGAGATATGAGTTATTGACAATTGTATAGTTCATGTTAAAGTTCAGATTTTAAGTAGCTTCCGCTGTAATATCGACGTCTAAATTGAATAACGAAATAAAGTATTTTCTTTTCTTTGAAGGTTACGTACGATATTTACCTGATCTCTGAGGAAAATAGAGGGTATCTGTCAAATCGAATAGGCCAATCCGCTGCATTTGTTCCTTAAACCATTCAACTGCCTTGTCTTTTGATAAATCCATGTTTTTGGGTGTGTTCCAATAGCCACGTACACACAACACGTCGTCAACAGATATAAGCTATATCAACAATTAGCATGTCAAGAAATAGCAACCATACCAAACAAGTGAAACACAAAGATCACTCATACCACAGAGATGCTGTTTGTGTTACGCAATAAAGTGTACGACCCCCATGCTAAATCCTCTTTAAGAGTCTCTGATATATTTGGTGACATGGCAAATATTTGCTCAGAACCTTCAGGTATACTTGCCTCAAGCACCGGACTAGCACCCTGCATTTTCCATTCAAATGCATTTCATTACATTCATTACATTCGCATTTCATCTAAGTTACCTAAAAGCACTAAACTTTGATAAGGGGGTGTTTGTTCTAGCTTAATTTTTGGGCTAATTAGCTAATGCAGCAAAAGTAAGCTATTCTTAGTATCCGGATAAGCTCGTAACCTTAGCCTTATGAACTTAATTAGGCGGTTTATTAAGTACAATGGTTTTATTTACGTTATCGAAAAAAGCTAGTGTCTAAATTATACTAAATGGCAACCATGAAACACAAAATGTATGTCTTTTTTACCTTAAGAAACTGTCCAATGTAGGGAAGCACAACCGAAAACCCCGCCAAACAAAAACCAAGAACTTCAGTTCTCTGAAAACCCATCACAAAAACAAACAAAACCAACAAAAACATCATCTTTCTAAACCACCATTTTACAATGCACACAAAGTGTTTGACGAAATGCCTCAAAAGTTACTCACAAGCTGTGCAGAAGTGACAGTAGCTCCATTTGAGCCCACAAAGTGATTCAAAACAAGTAATGAACCAAAAGTGTATCCAATCCATCTGGGTAAGTAAGATTCATCTAGTCCAGGTATGCCTAAAGTGAAACGAAGAACTGATAAGTTGAGTTGTTGGTTTTGGTTTTGAGAGTCGTTGACATTAGAGCAGCTTATTTTGTATGGTTTTCTTGGGTTTTTGGGAGTTTTGTAGTAATGGGTATTTGGTGGGAAATTGGGAGAAATGGTGAAGGGAGTGAGGAAGAGGGTAGTGTGGCTCATTTTGAGCGCATTTGATGTTGAAGAAGATAGACTATTCAAAAGATGGAGTTTTGTACTTTTGTGTACAAATACTTGTAAGGGTCCGTTTGGTAGTTTTAAGAAAAAAAGTAAGAGAGAGAAAATATATATATATATATATATATGATATAATATTATAATTTAAAAAATATATAAAAGAAAATTAATTAATTTTTTTATTATGAAACTAGTGATGTTTTTTAAGCCGTGTTAAACACGGCCCAAAAATATAAAGTAAATCATAACACTCAAACAACTACAATAATAACCAATGACTATCTTAGATAAACATCCAACAATTAATGATCACAAATTTCATTGCAAATATTGACAACTGGAAATCAATAATCTTGTACTTCTAAAAATAAATAGATTCAACATGTTAGATCTTATTTACCGACATGTTGATAACCAGCTAACTGATATGGTATGTAATCTTATTAAATCAACTGTATATATCGAACATAGCTAACTTATTAAAAAATGAACATTTTCAATGGGCAAAGTTATTTTTCAAAAAAGTTAGATGATTGGTTTGATATAATGTGAATTGTTGAACTTTGGAAAAGAACGAGGGAAGGTATAGGAGCATAGGGTAACATCTTTAGGTATGAGAACACCCAACATTAAGAAAAAATTACACGTTTGGTCCCTATGGTTTGCCCAATATAACAACTTTAGTCCCTAAGTCACTTTTATTACACCACAAGTATCTAATTTTGAAACTATGCACGCTTTTGGTCCCTATTTTGGATGGGCGTTAGTTAAGTCCGTTAAGTATTTGCGTGTTAGTCCTCGTCAATAATTTTTGCACCGTAGTCTTAAAGTTATTGCATAAATCGTCCTAGTGGTTAGCCCGGTCAACGGGTCGGTCAACGCCACGTGTCACCACCTGAGTGGTGCCACGTGGCATTGGGTCGGGTCGGTCAACGGGTCGGGTCGGGTCGTCAATGGTCGGTGGGTCAGGGTCGGGCGCACGTGGACCAATGAGGTGGTGCCACGTGGCATTGGTATAATATACCAACAATTTGTCAAGTGTGGGATTCGAACCCGGGCCACTTGGGTGGGAAGCCAAGCCTTACCCAACTGGGCTAAGCATAGCTTCAATAATATTCCCTAAATCAAATCATAACCTTCCTAAAAGTTAAGGCACAATCCAATAATATTAAAAAGGTTCAATTTTATTTTTTGGCCTATCAATTTAAGGGGTTATATGGAATGTAAAAAAATAAATAAATATACCGTTGGACTTTTTTTTTTCGTGCTTTTCCAACGGTAAGCTCGGGAAATTTTTTCGACTTAGTTTGAACCTCGAAAAATGCGAAAATCACTATTTTTTCTTTGTTTTTGCATTTTCCGAGGTCCAAACCAAATCGAAAAAATTATCCGAGCATACCGTCGGACTCGTTTTTTCGTGCTCTTTCCAATGGTAAGCTCGGGGAATTTTTTCGACTTAGTTTGAACCTCGAAAAATGCGAAAATCACCATTTTTTCTTTGTTTTTGCATTTTTCGAGGTCCAAACCAAATCGAAAAAATTCACCGAGCATACCTTCTGACTCGTTTTTTCGTTCTCTTTCCAATGGTATGCTCGGGGAATTTTTTTGACTTCAAACGAACCTCGAAAAATGCGAAAATAATCATTTTTTCTTTGTTTTCGCATTTTTCGAGGTTCATTTGAAGTCGAAAAAATTCCCCGAACATACCATTAGAAAGAGAACGAAAAAACGAGTCCGACGGTATGCTCGGTGAATTTTTTCGACTTGGTTTGGACCTCGAAAAATGCAAAAACAAAGAAAAAATGGTGATTTTCGCATTTTTCGAGGTTCAAACTTAGTCGAAAAAATTCCCCGAGCTTACCATTGGAAAGAGCACGAAAAAAAGAGTCCGAAGGTATGCTCGGATAATTTTTTCGATTTGGTTTGGACCTCGGAAAATGCAAAAACAAAGAAAAAATGGTGATTTTCGCATTTTTCGAGGTTCAAACTAAGTCGAAAAAATTCCCCGAGCTTACCGTTGGAAAGAGCACGAAAAAACGAGTCCGACGGTATATTTATTTATTTTTTTACATTCCATATAACCCCTTAAATTGATAGGCCAAAAAATAAAATTGAAACTTTTTAATATTATTGGATTGGGCCTTAACTTTTAGGAAGGGTTATGTATTTGATTTAGGGAAATATTATTGAAGCTATGCTTAGCCCAGTTGGGTAAGGCTTGGCTTCCCACCCAAGTGGCCCGGGTTCGAATCCCACACTTGACAAATTGTTGGTATATTATACCAATGCCACGTGGCACCACCTCATTGGTCCACGTGGCGACCCGACCCTGACCCGACCCGACCCATTGACCGACCCGACCCGACCCGTTGACCGACCCGACCCAATGCCACGTGGCACCACTCAGGTGGTGACACGTGGCGTTGACCGACCCGTTGACCGGGCTAACCACAAGGACGATTTATGCAAATAACTTTAAGGACTAACGGTGCAAAAATTATTGACGAAGGACTAACAACGCAAAATACTTAACGGACTTAACTAACGCCCATCCAAAATAGGGACCAAAAGCGTGCATAGTTTCAAAATTAGATACTTGCGGTGTAATAAAAGTGACTTAGGGACTAAAGTTGTTATATTGGGCAAACCATAGGGACCAAACGTGTAATTTTTTCCAACATTAAAAAGCAAACATGAAGTCAAGCAATGAATAGTCTCCAACTATTCTATGTTGATGTGTAAATTTTTGAGGAAAGAGGTGGTTTTTATATAATAGTAAGATAAGTTTTATATTAAATTTGTGATGTAGATTAAGTGTCGACCCATATTTCTTGAAAAAGACAAATGATAACTCAACAATATTTTCTATTCTAGTCTTTGTAGTGTGGAATTGGATATTACCACTATTTGGTAATCATGCAAAAGTTTGGGCCCACACTTTTTGTACCAAACAATTTTTTTTGGGTTTGACCCTATGCCAACAGTGTAAAACCATGATACTAAACGGACCCTAAATGTTTTAGGGCAAAATGAGTCGGGGTTGGGCTAAGACTAGAGTTGGGGCTTTATTATAAACTGAAACTAGAATTTTTATTTTATAAACTTGTTTGATAAATTAATTTAAGTTGGAGCTTATTTTTGTAAAATTACTGAAAAGATATATAATTAAATTAGTATATGTATATGCTAGTTATAATACCCGTGCACGCACGAGGTTTTCACAAATACATTTTGTAATGATATGTGTAATAAATGGATATTCTAGCTAAATCGTCCACCGATAAAAACACACAGTTTTAAAAAAACATAATTATTAATGTTTTAATTTTTTTTACTTTTCGTAGATAGACAATTTTACCATTAATAAATTCTGCATTTTGAAAGTTTGAATTAACAATTTCTCATAAAAGTAATACGATGATCGCGATTAAATTTATGTATCTATTTTAGTAGTTGAAAATTATTTTGAGATAACATAAAAAGGAAACGTGAACAATTAATTTATGACGGATTAAGTATTTTTAGAAAAAAATAATCGCCTACGAATTATAAAAACACAAATAAGCATCTTAACCGTAGAAAATAAGTATCGGAGCTTGCTTATTTCAAGTTAAAGGTCGATAACTATGTCAAGTATACAATATTTGTCACTCCGTAATAAAGTAGCAACAAAAGATCTATAGCGTGTGACTTCTAAGTAACACATATCAGTAAGAGCTTACTGCATTCCCAAAATACAATATCTTGTTCCGTTGTTAAAAAGCTTACTTTTCTTATCTTCATGTAATACTATTTCCAATATAAAAGTCTTGATGGATTTGTATATTACCAATAAGACTTTTCATAAGACCAAATACTTTTAGTTTATTACTATAAGACAATTAGATAATGCATATTAGAATGTGAAAAAGACATATGCAATAGCTTTGAATCCATCAAGTCAACAAACACGACTTCTTGATCTTAATCATCTATATTAAGCTAGTAGCAATCCTTAGATGAACTATCAGTTTACAAAATAATGACATTGATCATCAATAAGGTGTTCATGCCTCAAGAAATTATTCCTGGTCACAGATCAGGTTCTTTTGATTGATGAAATTTTATCAGTGAATACGTACATGTTTCTTAAACTGGGAAGTTATTCACAAATCACAATAACCTTCATCCTTATTTCCAACTCTTTTTCTAGTTTTAAAGAGTTTGGCACTTCATATGTACTATTCAGCTTTTTATGTATTTTAATACACCACTATTGCTTTCACAACCTCTTGTATAATGCATCAAACACCTATTCAACACACAATAAATTGGAAGTTGGATTTAATTTAATGATAGAGACAAATATGTGCATCATATACGAAGCAGTGATTCCTTCTCGATAATTAAAATCACTTGAATCATGTCCTCTCATTAGCTAGAGATGAAATTGTAGCTGCATCATAAACTTGCCCTTTTCAGGATGATATTAATCTGGATCATGAAACCCAATCTGGATCATAAAACCCATCTATCAACCCATTTAATCAAACTTCATTGGTCCATACCGTTGAGCTAACGGCTTAAGCCCTTGGTGGTGATAAGTGTTAACTTTAATCTTCATCTTCTTGTCCTCAAACGAAACCGTAAGCCATTCATGCAAAGGGGTACTCTCAATAATTAATTAAGCTTAATTTATGGAACACATGCCTCCATCCTCAGTTACAGCCAATTTATGCAACATATAAATGACAAATTATTTTTGAGGATGAACTTTTCTACATCTCACAGAACTATGAACCTTGTACTTAGCATTCAGTCGCACACAGAACAATTTTAATTAAGCAAAACATTATTTTCAGAAGAGAAATTTTGAGCCTTCATTTCAAAACACATTTTAAACATATATGAAATTATATCCACTAATAAAGACCTCATTTATTCGGGATGAACTCGTACCCACCAAACTTTTGATATATAAAAAAATAAATTTATTAGTTTAACTTTTTGTTTGAAAAAGCTAAATTTATTAGCCTAACTAAATTTATTAGTTTAACTTAAGAAGTACAAAACTTAGGATTAGCTATTTAGCAGGATAAGACAATGTACCATTGTCTCAAATTCTATTGTGCTCTAACCCTTCAAACACCCATGTATGTTTAGATAGTTTAAGAACGTATTGTATGCTCCCAGTGCTAGAGATGGGAAACTGGGCAATCTTTTGAAATGGGTCAGTCCAAAATGAGTGTTAATATATTTTTGGAAAATTCCTACCGTAGGTTAAATGCATTTAAGAATAAGACTCACAGGAGAAGTTCCATGATCCCCATTTTCACAAAATCTTCTTTAATACATTGATTTTTGCTGATTTTAGGCCTCAAATGCATCATGCAAAAAACGGAAAATAATTACAAAAAACTTAGCTGAAACTTATAGATACAAAGAATCTTCTCCACAAGCATCTAATTTCCACAATCAAAATCACCTAGTGGTTTAGATCTTCTCCACAAGCATCTAATTTCCACAATCAAAATCACCTAGTGGTTTAGAGACAAACAAAAATTACGCAAAAGAGGCTAAATTAAGAATCAAGAATTTAGAAGTTCAAAGACAATAAGCTTACCCAAACACCACTGAAGCGATTGAATGATAATATTAGTTAAAGATGGCAAATTTAACCCATTTATATACAAATGGGTCAACTTGGTTTATGTTTAAAAGTTGTCTGCAATGTGTTCAAATGCATAAAAAGTTCCAAATTGGTGTAATATGAAAAATAAGAAAAGATATTATTGATGCAATAATATAGTTTTGTAAATATTAACACATTAATTGTTGATGAGTATATTTAAGTAACAAAATAAAGGATTGGCCCAACCTAATACAACATGTTTTAACCCATACAAAAATTTACCATTTACACATCACCCAACCCGTTTGTCCCGCCCATTTTGCCAACACTAATGTTCCTAAATCAGTTAATTCTAGTACTAACATGACGTAAGATTTTCTCTCAGCTTCATTCCAGAATTTATATATCATCTTTCAAGAAACTCGACCGTCATTACTATTATTACAGGCACACCTATGGAAGACTGAGAAGCACATACCATCAAGTAAACTAATGCGTTACTAAAACAATAACAAAATAAGTTTAAGAAATTATATATTATCTTTAGATACATCAAATACCATAAAGTTGCATTTTTCTTATTTCGCATAACGGCTCACCTACCATGTTTTTACAGCTCCCTTTGTGCCACTTGAGAAGCTAGGAAATTCTTCTTTTCCCTCCCAATAATAAAATCCTTGCTTTAGCAATGCCTCCTATTGAAGAAACATGAAAACAACTATGCGACTATAACATTAAAGATAATTAATCAGGCAACTCTACATTTATCTCTTCCAATAAGCTAATTATGTATTAAGCTTACCCGAAGACCTTTTTAAATCATGATCATATTGCTACCTTATTAGATTATGGACAACATTATTGTAAATTTTTGTTCATAAACATTAAACATTAACATGTTATACTTTATCAAAGGATTCCAGAAATTATAACTACAAAATGTAGAGCCTTTGCCATTTATATAAATTATGAAACAATTTTGTTTTTTGTGGAATTTTGTATCCAAACATTTAAAAGGGACGATGGAACGAATCTGAGTTACATAATTACCGTATTGATCTCGTGCAAGATCATAAACCGAGTCCCAAATCTCATCCGATACAAATTGATTCTGCAATTCATCTTGTAAGCCTTTAAGTTTACATGAAAAATTAAACACAATTAGAAGAACCTGTGTGGTTGTGTCTATCGTAATTTGTGTGGTTGTGTCTATCGTAATTTGAGGGAGATCTTCTAGAATGACCTCTTGTGGATACCTAATGGCTTGCGAATCCTACCTCAAACTCGTCTTTCGTTAAGTAGTATCCACCTTAAACATGTCTTTCAACTACAACCATGAAATATGGTCCAAGCTTCCTTGCTCAAGAGAATAGAAATCGGTGTACCCTACAACACGACATGGATATAAAAATAGCCCTTACATACCTTGATTTAAGGTAAGTTGAGCTCAATCATAAGCCACAGGTTGTAGCCCAGGCTCTCTATCACCCACCACTGCAAATGCGCAAATGTAAGTTCCCACATAAGCTCATATCAGATATTTCATCAACTTTCCAAACCCTGCATTTGTTTTATCAAATCGTAGAAGTTATTTTGGACTTCTTATATCTTATTGTTGTTAAGTTGTAGTAGCAGTTACAATGAGCCACCCAAGACAGGGAGACGGTAATAAAATAGTAATACTAAAAGAATGATAACTTAATGACTAACCCGTAAAATCAAATTTGAACCCTAACCTCGATTTAAACCCAAAACTCAAGGTCATGGTCACCGCCATTAAGAATAATCCCGTCTGATCAAAAGGACCTCTAATCCATGCTTTTAACAAAACCAAACAAAACTCATTGTGCACATACCATACGCTCTATCCTGGCCACTTCAAGAATATCATACAAAACCAAACCCTTTATACAAAAAGTCAAAAGAAAATAATAATTGAAGTTCAAATGAAACTGAACTATTATAATCAATTCTGAAGCATACCTACTAATCAAAATTCAATCTTTTTAAGAATCGAATGGCACACACAAATAAAAAACACTAAATTATTACATAAATCACTATCTTGCGGATTAATATACATTTAATTCGTAAAAAAGGAAATTACCTTAGATTAATACATTGAGTGCTGTTGATTTAGGATTAAAAATCACACCTTTTGGCCATTGAGGAATAGGTGAAGGAATGGAATCACTACCACAACACTTGATTCAAAACATATTTTGTTCAATCTGTTTTCAAATCGCCGAGCAAATCACCTTAATAGATTTGATTTTGTAGGGGTAGATCGCTAGGTAAAAGAAAAGATGGAAAAGGGGTAAAAGAAAAGATGGAGCTTGTGTGCAGTGATGAACTTGTCACTTCCAACACCAGTTAACATGAGACTGCACGATTTTTTCAACCATTATTGATCCCTGAAAGCAAAGCAAAAAGAAAATATAAATTATTAATCCATAAATAGTCCGTCATTACAAAGATAAGCGTTATTTCATCGAAATACCTGATGTAGCCTTCTTAGGTTGTGGACATGTAGCACTGGAGGCCAAAATGAAGCAATTCCTATCACAAACCATAAACAAAACAAACGGTTGAACAAAAGAAACATTCTTTTGTAGAGTTTTGGGCTTCAACAAATGGAGTTTCCTTTTTATATTATATGATTCTGCAAGTCCTGTGTGTTTGAGTAACTTAACTTCGTCTTTTAGAAACTTAGAAGATATTTTGTTGACGGTGACTATAACACTTGATTGTTTTATGTTTAAATTTAGTCGGACATGATTGGCCACTGAGTTAACTAATTTAAACTACCTTATACGTAGTATATATGTGTGAATTATGTATTGCAAATTTGTTTGGAATGGCTATGACAGTGAGTAGCTTTGGGTTGCAGATTCAATGTGAGGGTCAAAAATACTTTGGTATTTTTGGAAAATGAGCCATTTGGTTGGTAGAAGTTACCGATACTGAATTACATAAAAAGACAATGTTTAAGGTGAATAACGGTCAAGTAATTTTGATACTAAAGTAAAGAAGAGGTCGTGCAACATTTTTGCGGCTACATTTGCATCAGTAGTATAGAGTAGCATTTTAAATTTTGTATGACTAAAGATCAAACAAATTCGTAAGATTGTTTAAATGGATGTGGTTAAGCGTAGGGGATATTGGAACTTCTGGCTGGTCATACCTGACTCCATAAACATTATTTGTATACCTTAGCATAGTTCTCACAAAAAAATATACTCCAGCTAATAACAAATAGCACACCAAAGTACTTGTTGAGGCTGAATAAATAACTCTATATTTTCACTTAATAAAGAGAGCATGAACTTTGTATTTAGATGAAAGCGCAACAATGAAGTAGAAATTTCTAAAAAATTATCAAGAAAAACAATAGTAACATGAACAGTTACTATTAAATTAAATTATCAAAAATCTCAATTTATAACAAAGTCATGAATGTATATAACGCATGTGAATCAACAAAGCCGTGAAGCTTGTCATCTACATGCTGAGAAGTCGCAAAGCAATCAGCAATGGTTATGTGTACGAATAGATCGATTTAGGATGTTTCTAATCTCAAGTAATCAAATGGCCCAAATAACAATCAATTCTTAAAAAGAGAATGTGTCAAATGATTTGAACATGTCATAACAGAGCTGCATTCCTTTTTCTAAACTAATTCAACAATTCTAAACTAATATTTGCAAACAAAACAATCAAAACAACAAATTTGGCTTAAAAGTTGAAAACCCACCATCAAGTTTTGATATTTTTGCCTCAGGATTTAATCTTTACCAAAAATTTACAAAGAACCTAAATTAATACATAAATCACCAAGTCGATAATTAATATAAGTTAAAATAACTAATCAAAAAACATACCTCAGATATCAAACTATGGGGTGTTGATCTACGTTGTTTTTTCTTTATTCACTTTGCTTATAGTGTATGATGAGTGTGCAAATACTCATCATTTTTATACCTTTTAGACTGCAAAAACATCTGAAAACACTCAGAAATGCATCAAAATGATAAAAACATCACAAATAAGTGTTATATGTGTTTTAAATGCAAAAATACCAAAATCAGGTGAAAAACGTATCAAGTTTGCATAATTGGCAGTTTTAGTCCCCCAAGTTTCAAAAGTTGTCAAATTTAGTCCCTGGTAAATCAAAATAAAGCAAAATATCATTTAAGGTCCATGGGATTCAAAAGTTGTCAAAACAAACCCTTCAAAGTTTAAAATTTACAAAATTACAACTTTAGTCCCTAAAGTTTGAAAATTGTCAAATATAGTCCTTGGAAATTTAAAAAAGTGAAAATAATCAAATGTGGTCCTTGTACTATTAAAGATTGGCAAGTTTGGTCCTATTGATAACTTTGGAAAAATGGCAGGTTCGGTCCTTGAGAAATCAGAAAATTGCAAGATTGGTCCTTGTGTATTAACTACAAAACAAACCGGACCCTTGTATTATTAACAACCCAACCCACAAACCCAGCTGGCCCAAAACAAGCCCAACCCAACTCCACTTGAACCTTGGACCTTGAACCTATACCCTTGAGCCAGTCAAAAACCCATTTGACCCCCCCAATTGAACCCTACCCCGTATTATTTATACCAGTCAAACCTCCCAGTCAAACCCACTCCACCCCGCCTTCCACTGTTCATCTCCTTCACCATCACCTGTAAACCCAAACCAGGGTGGTTTTCCACCACCTCACCACATTTCCACCTCACTACCTACTCTCCCCTCTCATCCCCACTGTATACCGTAGCTGCACCTAGCCGCCATTTAATGCTTCCTCACCATAGCATTACCCTCACAACCCCTATTTTTGCTTTTCACCTCACCCTAGCTCCATGCCTACTTCTCATTTTGTCCCCTCCACCTCCACAATCACCCAAAAGTCTTTAATTGCTCTAAACCTGCTCTAATCCACTATCAAGAGTTTTGGCTCCAAAAGTCATTTAAACGGCTAGGATGAAATCAGAGCAACCAATGGCCAAGATTGCAAGTGGGAAATGATCAGAAGCATGTGGGGAGTCTCTAAAGTCTATAAAGAAAGAAGGAGAAGCAATGTGAAAAAAAATAGAGTGTAATTCAGTTAATGTATGTCGTTTTAATTAATTTTAAAATTCCAGTGTAATTTCAAGCTTTCAAGCACTTTGTTTAAGTATTTTTAGTGTATGTGAATCTTTTTCAGTGATCAATTTCAAGTTTTAATCATATTTTCAGTTTATGCAAATTTCAAACTTAAATTTTCAATATGTGTGAATGTTGTTTATAGTTGTTGTTTTGGACTGAATAAGCTCACTTAAGCTCCTAGAAAGCTTTTTAAAGCTTTTAGAAACCTTAAAACTCTGTTTAGTATCAAAAAGAAAAAAAAAACCAAAAATACAAAAAAATTAGTTAAAAATCAAAAAATCAATGGAAATGGAGATCACAGCTGGAGCAGGGTGAATATTGGATTGCCCTTTTGTTTAGAGCTTCTTGGGAAGCTATAGGTTGAGTTCTCAGTCCTTGGTTCTCATTTTTCACTTGGAATCCATTTTGTAAGCCTTTTGTTCCATTTTAGCATTTCACTGTTAAAGTCATTAATTAACTTAAAACTTTGTGTTTCTATGTTTATGAGTTGTAGCTAAGTAGAATTAAGCATTAAAACAAGTTGCTTGTTCATTAGAATTTGTAGTTGCTAAAAACCTTAGTTTAACAGTTAAATTAGCATAATTGTCATTTCTTAGTTTAATGATATTATTGTTGTTGTTCAGTGCTTATTTAGTCTCATCATATGATAATATAAGGTCTTTAATCAAGTGCATGGTCTGAATCTGTGAAATACTTTGAAAATCACAAAATCAGTTCTATATAGGGTTGTTTGGTTTTACCTTATTACCTGTGTTAGAGAGTGTTGGTGTTGTTTCTTGTTATTGTTATCTGTCATACTAGCATCTAATAACTCATAGAAACCATAAAAACCAGACCTTGTTTGATCAAAAGTCAAAATCCTTTTTAATCTTACTCTATTTGTTCACTGTTAGGATTTAGGAACTAAAATTCATCATAGTTGTTTAGAACTTGTTAACATAGCTTAATTTCATTTTATTTTAGGTTAATACATCATAATCAGTAATTATCTTTGATTTAAAACTCATAAAAGTCAACTTTAGTGTTTATCTTAAAAAGTCAAAATTTCAGTTTAGTGGTTTTGAATAAAATAGATAATTTTATATAGGACTTAATTTTGAGTTTCAAGATTTGAGCTTTTGGGATATTAATATTCAACTGCTCATCTTTATCATAGTAATTTTTATAATTTCTAATTAGCTTATTAAACTGCTTATTTTTTAGTTTCTTTTAACACCTTGTTTGAAAAAAGTGCCCTGTGCACAGTTTTACAAGTTTTTCATAAGCTTGTCAAAAGCTCATTAGTGAGTTCACTTGTGTACTTTAGCTTTTTGTGTAGCTTAACTACCCATCTCTTTAGTCAAGTGCTTATTTTCACCTTTTTAGCTTATTTGATAGGGCTGCTATTAGCTTTTAAGTTGTTCATTTCTTGTGTAAACAGCACACTCAGTGTACTTAAGCCATTTTCACAAGCTCACACAGAGCTTATTAGTGGTCCCCATAGTAAGAGCTTTAGCTTTTTGGACACCCCACCAGCTCAACTAAATCCCTCAGTCCTTATTTTGAGCTTTTTAGCTTATTACATAAGCTTAAATTGCTTTTAGATATGACTGCAGGCGTGTTTGTTTGAGAGGTTTAGTGTAATTGCTTATTTGCTTATTTTAAGCTTATCAGTGTAGTCCTTTGTGTCTTTTAGCTTCATATAAGTTCTTTTAGCTTATTTGTATCTTATTTTACCTTTGGTTCCAGCTTGTAAGCTTATTAGAACTTAAATCATTAAAATAAGCAAAAACTCAAACTGTTAAGCTTTTTAGCTTTCAAACTGCTTATTTTCAAGTTTCAAAATTTTTGTTTTCATTAAAGTTGCTTATAATCAGTAGTTAAATAGGTTTAAAAAAAGAAAAAACACAAAAACATCATTTTAAAAATAGTGATAGCGTTTATTTAATAGAATTTAGCTTTTTAATTTTCTTTTTCAACTTATTATTAAGCACTTTCTATTTTTATAATTTTCTTAGCTTTCTGTCATCATAGGATAATTTTATAAAATTTTTCATAATTTTCTTAGCTTGTTTAGTATTTATTAGAATTTAAAATAGTTAAAAAGTATTAAATAATTAATAATAAATAAATAAAAAGCATAAAAAATATCTTTTCAATTTTAAAATTAGTTTTATAGTATTTTAGATTTTTCTAAGATAAAATTTCATTTTTCTAGGTTAATTTTATATTTTCTTGTATTTAAGTGTATTTTAAATAATTAATAAATAGTAATTAATTAATAAATAGTAATTAATTAATAATAAATAGATAAAAAGTGTAAAAAATATATTTTCAGTTTTAAAATAAGTTTTATAATATTTAAAATTTTTCTAAATCATAATTTCATTTTTCTAGCTTTATTTCACATTTTCTTATATTTTAGATTATTATTAAATAGTTTAAAATAGTTTTTAATTAATAATAATTAAATAAATAGTTATAAAAATAATTTTAAATTTTCCAATAATTTTCTTTTATTATTAGGTTTATAAAAATATCATTTTCATATCCATAGGTGTTTTATTCTTATAAATTTACGTTTTATTTTATACGTTTACGTAAAATTTAGTAAACGTACGCATTCACGTTTGTTTAATCTGATTGTTGTGCTTTATAGTCCTGTATCCAAATACCATTCCAATCAATCAGTAGTGTAGTTATCAATCAAAATCCTTACTGATCATTATCCTTAGTGATCATTCGACATCTGAACGTTTTTAAGCACCATTAATCCTCCGTGGGACTTAACGACCCGGGAATCCACTATATTCCAAGGGAAATTGCATTGGTTTTAGACTGTTTGAATTTTATTACGGTTGACCATTCACAAGTGGTTGACTTGTGTAATAAACTTGACAGTTTGGAACGGATCAGTGTAACATATTGGATTTCACAAACACACTAAACCATAAGATCAAATAGGCGTATTATGAGTTCTAGAGAGAGAAAGTTAGAGGTTTAGGGAACTTTAGTGAGAGAAAGAAAAATATTATTATGAGCTCCAACTCTCTACCTTGGGAGGTAGAGAGTATTTATAGTCTTACAATAAAACGTCACCTGACGGGCTGTGGATCAGGCATACAGTGGGTAAAGACCCGTCCGTCCTCCACGGTGTTACAAAACTAAATACTACTTAACATAAAATAACTACGACTACGAGCTTTCTAACGAATACATATACTTGAGGTGACCGACACTTTAACTACTGGATTTTCCCAATCCTAACAATCTCCCCCTAAGGGAGGTCACCTCAAACATACATTAAATTTCATAGAATACAAACAGATATTACATTGAGATTTTTCTTGGATTCTTGTTCTGTAGCTCGTAGTCTTTGATTCTTCATTTTTGCATGTTTTGGATAATATGAGTGGAGGTCTTTAACTGATCCACGTGATACTGAGTTTTGAGCCAGCTTTGAGATCATCAGCAACATTAAATCTCTGACTCATCCATTGTGGTGTTGTATTATGTGATGTTGTGACTTTTGGACCGACATGCTCACATTCTGAATCATGATTTGTTCTTATCAGAGTAGCGGAAGTTTTCGTTGATTCATGATATTGGCATCAGTGTAGCAGAAGCATGGAGTGAAAATATCAGAGTCATTGATGCACTAATCATGATTTCTTTAGATATGAATGTGTTGTGTGAGCATGCGGCTATGGATTGACCGCTCCATTCTGATCAGCTGCAAACGTCGGGGTGTACTTGCATAAAACAGTTAGCAATAAAGCATACGAAAGTGTCTTTGATCACTTTCGATGAATTGAGGTACACGGCCCACGGTTCCCCATTGATCAGTACAAGTACTGCCTGTGATCAGGTATAATTCCGAAGAATTTCCTTGACAGGGTTTCGCAGCTGCTCTAGCTGTTCTCAAACCGGAATGTCTCAAAGAAGATAACACGGAGTGAGTGAACCAGCGAAACGAGATTCACTGATTGATGAGAAGAGATTTGAAAAACAATCGTGTATTGCTCAATAGAAATTGTTTTTGCAATTCAACGAAGGTTTTAATGAAAATCAATTATCAATCATAAACACCTTTTATTTTGAGAAATAAGTACACAGTCGATGTGCTAAAGAAAAAAGTTTTTAAGCACAACGACCGGTTTTTTAAAGGTATCCGTCAATCCATAACCTGAACCAGGATTGATTCAAAAGATTGAATCTCTCCATTGTTTCTGTCCAGTTGTCACATGGTTGATCTATTGGATAAATCTCACATGCCACCTACCAGGAGCTTGTTTGATGTTGGCTCCAGAAGGCTTTCCATCTTCATCGTGAATATGTATGCATATCACTTAGATGTTCTGGCAATACCACAAGGATAATGCGTAGGACTCATAAGATATAATCTCTCTTTCCACAATGTGTGAAACAGAGAGTCTTCATTGAGAGTGTCCTAATGAGATTTATAAGATGATCTCGTGGCTCTAGACTCAATTGTGCATATTTGGTTCCTATGCCGGAGACTAGGGAGAGGGTCTCCTTCTTCAATATCAACAGTCTCTAAGAGAAAGTCGATAGATTATGTCGGTTCCCCATGAGAATGAAACAAGTCCTTTTAAGAGGAACTTGAGTGGTTTGGAAAGTTGAAGTGCAGTGCGTCACTAGGTCCATGACGTATTGTCTTCAATACCGATGTTACCTTGGTAACAACCAGTATTATATGAATTGAACCCGGTTTCTGCCCTAAGGTTGAATAAATGGAGGGCTATTTCTTTTCACCCTTTTTCACATTCAATTCTTTTTCATTCTTCAACCCCTTCAGTGCTTACCGAGACTTCATTACTAGAACCTTGTTGGGTTTATTCTAGTACTAGCTCTGTCTCAGTCTGCACTCTTCCCATATCTCACCTTTCTCCTTTTTTCATCATACCTAAGGACTTCTACACTATCTAGTGGATTGTCCCTGGGTAGATCCCTCCGGTTCTGGCGGATCCTGGGACCATAACCTAACCTTATCATCCTTATATCACTATACATAAAGTAAAGTTGGTCGGTCTTTTTGGTAACGTTCATCTGCCATTGGAACCAATTGAAAACCATTAGAAAATCAATCAAGATACTTGTGATATAGAATCAAAGCATTTTGTATCTTAATTGTTTTGATATTTTAGTAATGCTCCCCCTCAATATATGCATAACATTTAGAAATTGTTTAGCACATGGAGGCAAGAGATCTTTGAAATCGTTAGATTAAGAATGAAAGGTCCAATCTTTTAATTAACATTTTCTAAAATGATCATTATCACTTCCCAATCAATTTGAGTAGATAAAACATTTTGAGGAAGGATGAGGTTTACACAAGTTTGCTCCCCCTCAATATGCGCCTCGAATTTTGAAAGAGTTTTGCACATATTAGAGGGAACCTGCACTTAGAGACAAATTGATCACGTTTCAAATATTTGTGATTAAAAATAGTTGCTCCCCCTCAACATGTGCATGGAAAATTTGAAATCGTTTGTCACTTGCGGGGAGGCAAACATGCTAATCACTTATGAAACCATCTATCGAATTATCAGTTTAAATCCAATTTAAATCACAAATTCTCCCCCGATCACAATTATCAAATCATTTGAGATTTGTGATCTCTGTAGATTTAAATTGATTTTGAAGGCTTTTAAGGAGAATTGTGACTTGATTTGTGAAACCGTTTTAACTGATAAGGATCTGATTTTGAGACTTTAAACTCCATTGATTGAACATGCATAAATATCTTTTGAAAACATAATCATAACCAAGGTCTGGAACCAATTGTGTAACATTTTGTAAACCATTTAGAGTAGACCTTACTCATTTAAGTGCAAATTGTTTGAAAATAACACTTTTTGATTTAATTGAAAAATCATTCTCCCCCTCAATCAATGACGAAAGTCGTTGATTGATGAATTGAGATTTTGACGCTTGATAAGTTCTTTTGATTTTCAAAAATAGAGTCCGAAGTGTTTTCAAAACAATTGTGTTTTCAAAAGATTACAAATATTTTCCAGAGGAATCTTTAGAAGGAAAAATATTTGAAATGAAACATTTGTCTTGTTGATGACAAACATTTGTTTTTAGAATCAGAGCATTAGGTTTGAAACATGAGATAAAGCATGGCTCTGTTCTTTCTTTGAGAAGCGGGTTACTGCCTGAAATGACAATAAACCATAATTTCACTTTCTCCCAAAAATATTTTTTTATTTTATTTATTTATTTATTTATTTTTTTTAGGAACATTCGAACAACATCTAAAGTCCTGTGTTATTCTTTGAATGACAGCACAAAGACCATAGATATTATTGAATCGAGGAAAACATGACAAGAAGACAATATTTTTGGAATTTTTCAAGATTTTCAATTTTTTATGGATTTTTTGAAAGTTTTATATTTTTCTATTTGGTTTTTGAAGGTTTTGTAATTTTGTATTTTGCTTTTCGAATAAATATTTACACGAAGATAAATTAGTTTAAGAGGATGAAGAAATGAGTACCGAGATTAAGATTTCGTTCAGCACGTTGTAGAAGAAAGGAATCAACATCTCTTAAACTTTCGTCACCGAAGCATTCGAGGCTTCTAAGAAATTCGACTGAACATGAGCCTTCTCAATTTGAATCTTTGGTAGCATCCCCCCAAACCGACAAACATCGAATAAAGACCATTTCCCTAAGAAGTAGAGTTGAATACAAAGCGGTCTCATTGAATGAAGCTCAGCACCCCGAAGAACACGACAACACCGAAGTAACAAGTTCAAACATTGATCGTCTCAGTGGTTATCAAATCCGGATTAACTGATTACGACCGATCACATGAACCTGTTGTGCAACCCCAATGTACACCTTACTCTTCGAGATTGACCAGTTGTCTATTTAGGGGAACAATACATCAACATCTTCATTTTACCAAGTGCATTCCAGTTGTCTCCCATATAACCAATCAGCCCATAATGTACACACGTACCCAACCAGAGTAGAGACAACGACATCACAAGAATGGCGGTTGAATCACTGATCTTCTTTGCGGATATCAACTCTGGAATAACTGATTAAGCTCGATCATGTGAATATGTTGTGCGACCTTGATGTACACATATCTCTCCCCTGATAATAAAATCCTTGCTTTAGCAATGCCTCCTATTGAAGAAACATGAAAACAACTATGCGACTATAACATTAAAGATAATTAATCAGGCAACTCTACATTTATCTCTTCCAATAAGCTAATTATGTATTAAGCTTACCCGAAGACCTTTTTAAATCATGATCATATTGCTACCTTATTAGATTATGGACAACATTATTGTAAATTTTTGTTCATAAACATTAAACATTAACATGTTATACTTTATCAAAGGATTCCAGAAATAATAACTACAAAATGTAGAGCCTTTGCCATTTATATAAATTATGAAACAATTTTGTTTTTTGTGGAATTTTGTATCCAAACATTTAAAAGGGACGATGGAACGAATCTGAGTTACATAATTACCGTATTGATCTCGTGCAAGATCATAAACCGAGTCCCAAATCTCATCCGATACAAATTGATTCTGCAATTCATCTTGTAAGCCTTTAAGTTTACATGAAAAATTAAACACAATTAGAAGAACCTGTGTGGTTGTGTCTATCGTAATTTGTGTGGTTGTGTCTATCGTAATTTGAGGGAGATCTTCTAGAATGACCTCTTGTGGATACCTAATGGCTTGCGAATCCTGGGAAGTTATTCACAAATCACAATAACCTTCATCCTTATTTCCAACTCTTTTTCTAGTTTTAAAGAGTTTGGCACTTCATATGTACTATTCAGCTTTTTATGTATTTTAATACACCACTATTGCTTTCACAACCTCTTGTATAATGCATCAAACACCTATTCAACACACAATAAATTGGAAGTTGGATTTAATTTAATGATAGAGACAAATATGTGCATCATATACGAAGCAGTGATTCCTTCTCGATAATTAAAATCACTTGAATCATGTCCTCTCATTAGCTAGAGATGAAATTGTAGCTGCATCATAAACTTGCCCTTTTCAGGATGATATTAATCTGGATCATGAAACCCAATCTGGATCATAAAACCCATCTATCAACCCATTTAATCAAACTTCATTGGTCCATACCGTTGAGCTAACGGCTTAAACCCTTGGTGGTGATAAGTGTTAACTTTAATCTTCATCTTCTTGTCCTCAAACGAAACCGTAAGCCATTCATGCAAAGGGGTACTCTCAATAATTAATTAAGCTTAATTTATGGAACACATGCCTCCATCCTCGTTACATGCCAATTTATGCAACATATAAATGACAAATTATTTTTGAGGATGAACTTTTCTACATCTCACAGAACTATGAACCTTGTACTTAGCATTCAGTCGCACACAGAACAATTTTAATTAAGCAAAACATTATTTTCAGAAGAGAAATTTTGAGCCTTCATTTCAAAACACATTTTAAACATATATGAAATTATATCCACTAATAAAGACCTCATTTATTCGGGATGAACTCGTACCCACCAAACTTTTGATATATAAAAAAATAAATTTATTAGTTTAACTTTTTGTTTGAAAAAGCTAAATTTATTAGCCTAACTAAATTTATTAGTTTAACTTAAGAAGTACAAAACTTAGGATTAGCTATTTAGCAGGATAAGACAATGTACCATTGTCTCAAATTCTATTGTGCTCTAACCCTTCAAACACCCATGTATGTTTAGATAGTTTAAGAACGTATTGTATGCTCCCAGTGCTAGAGATGGGAAACTGGGCAATCTTTTGAAATGGGTCAGTCCAAAATGAGTGTTAATATATTTTTGGAAAATTCCTACCGTAGGTTAAATGCATTTAAGAATAAGACTCACAGGAGAAGTTCCATGATCCCCATTTTCACAAAATCTTCTTTAATACATTGATTTTTGCTGATTTTAGGCCTCAAATGCATCATGCAAAAAACGGAAAATAATTACAAAAACTTAATTTGAAACTTATAGATACAAAGAATCTTCTCCACAAGCATCTAATTTCCACAATCAAAATCACCTAGTGGTTTAGATCTTCTCCACAAGCATCTAATTTCCACAATCAAAATCACCTAGTGGTTTAGAGACAAACAAAAATTACGCAAAAGAGGCTAAATTAAGAATCAAGAATTTAGAAGTTCAAAGACAATAAGCTTACCCAAACACCACGAGCGATTGAATGATAATATTAGTTAAAGATGGCAAATTTAACCCATTTATATACAAATGGGTCAACTTGGTTTATGTTTAAAAGTTGTCTGCAATGTGTTCAAATGCATAAAAAGTTCCAAATTGGTGTAATATGAAAAATAAGAAAAGATATTATTGATGCAATAATATAGTTTTGTAAATATTAACACATTAATTGTTGATGAGTATATTTAAGTAACAAAATAAAGGATTGGCCCAACCTAATACAACATGTTTTAACCCATACAAAAATTTACCATTTACACATCACCCAACCCGTTTGTCCCGCCCATTTTGCCAACACTAATGTTCCTAAATCAGTTAATTCTAGTACTAACATGACGTAAGATTTTCTCTCAGCTTCATTCCAGAATTTATATATCATCTTTCAAGAAACTCGACCGTCATTACTATTATTACAGGCACACCTATGGAAGACTGAGAAGCACATACCATCAAGTAAACTAATGCGTTACTAAAACAATAACAAAATAAGTTTAAGAAATTATATATTATCTTTAGATACATCAAATACCATAAAGTTGCATTTTTCTTATTTCGCATAACGGCTCACCTACCATGTTTTTACAGCTCCCTTTGTGCCACTTGAGAAGCTAGGAAATTCTTCTTTTCCCTCCCAATAATAAAATCCTTGCTTTAGCAATGCCTCCTATTGAAGAAACATGAAAACAACTATGCGACTATAACATTAAAGATAATTAATCAGGCAACTCTACATTTATCTCTTCCAATAAGCTAATTATGTATTAAGCTTACCCGAAGACCTTTTTAAATCATGATCATATTGCTACCTTATTAGATTATGGACAACATTATTGTAAATTTTTGTTCATAAACATTAAACATTAACATGTTATACTTTATCAAAGGATTCCGAGAATTATAACTACAAAATGTAGAGCCTTTGCCATTTATATAAATTATGAAACAATTTTGTTTTTTGTGGAATTTTGTATCCAAACATTTAAAAGGGACGATGGAACGAATCTGAGTTACATAATTACCGTATTGATCTCGTGCAAGATCATAAACCGAGTCCCAAATCTCATCCGATACAAATTGATTCTGCAATTCATCTTGTAAGCCTTTAAGTTTACATGAAAAATTAAACACAATTAGAAGAACCTGTGTGGTTGTGTCTATCGTAATTTGTGTGGTTGTGTCTATCGTAATTTGAGGGAGATCTTCTAGAATGACCTCTTGTGGATACCTAATGGCTTGCGAATCCTACCTCAAACTCGTCTTTCGTTAAGTAGTATCCACCTTAAACATGTCTTTCAACTACAACCATGACATATGGTCCAAGCTTCCTTGCTCAAGAGAATAGAAATCGGTGTACCCTACAACACGACATGGATATAAAAATAGCCCTTACATACCTTGATTTAAGGTAAGTTGAGCTCAATCATAAGCCACAGGTTGTAGCCCAGGCTCTCTATCACCCACCACTGCAAATGCGCAAATGTAAGTTCCCACATAAGCTCATATCAGATATTTCATCAACTTTCCAAACCCTGCATTTGTTTTATCAAATCGTAGAAGTTATTTTGGACTTCTTATATCTTATTGTTGTTAAGTTGTAGTAGCAGTTACAATGAGCCACCCAAGACAGGGAGACGGTAATAAAATAGTAATACTAAAAGAATGATAACTTAATGACTAACCCGTAAAATCAAATTTGAACCCTAACCTCGATTTAAACCCAAAACTCAAGGTCATGGTCACCGCCATTAAGAATAATCCCGTCTGATCAAAAGGACCTCTAATCCATGCTTTTAACAAAACCAAACAAAACTCATTGTGCACATACCATACGCTCTATCCTGGCCACTTCAAGAATATCATACAAAACCAAACCCTTTATACAAAAAGTCAAAAGAAAATAATAATTGAAGTTCAAATGAAACTGAACTATTATAATCAATTCTGAAGCATACCTACTAATCAAAATTCAATCTTTTTAAGAATCGAATGGCACACACAAATAAAAAACACTAAATTATTACATAAATCACTATCTTGCGGATTAATATACATTTAATTCGTAAAAAAGGAAATTACCTTAGATTAATACATTGAGTGCTGTTGATTTAGGATTAAAAATCACACCTTTTGGCCATTGAGGAATAGGTGAAGGAATGGAATCACTACCACAACACTTGATTCAAAACATATTTTGTTCAATCTGTTTTCAAATCGCCGAGCAAATCACCTTAATAGATTTGATTTTGTAGGGGTAGATCGCTAGGTAAAAGAAAAGATGGAAAAGGGGTAAAAGAAAAGATGGAGCTTGTGTGCAGTGATGAACTTGTCACTTCCAACACCAGTTAACATGAGACTGCACGATTTTTTCAACCATTATTGATCCCTGAAAGCAAAGCAAAAAGAAAATATAAATTATTAATCCATAAATAGTCCGTCATTACAAAGATAAGCGTTATTTCATCGAAATACCTGATGTAGCCTTCTTAGGTTGTGGACATGTAGCACTGGAGGCCAAAATGAAGCAATTCCTATCACAAACCATAAACAAAACAAACGGTTGAACAAAAGAAACATTCTTTTGTAGAGTTTTGGGCTTCAACAAATGGAGTTTCCTTTTTATATTATATGATTCTGCAAGTCCTGTGTGTTTGAGTAACTTAACTTCGTCTTTTAGAAACTTAGAAGATATTTTGTTGACGGTGACTATAACACTTGATTGTTTTATGTTTAAATTTAGTCGGACATGATTGGCCACTGAGTTAACTAATTTAAACTACCTTATACGTAGTATATATGTGTGAATTATGTATTGCAAATTTGTTTGGAATGGCTATGACAGTGAGTATCTTTGGGTTGCAGATTCAATGTGAGGGTCAAAAATACTTTGGTATTTTTGGAAAATGAGCCATTTGGTTGGTAGAAGTTACCGATCTTGAATTACATAAAAGACAATGTTTAAGGTGAATAACGGTCAAGTAATTTTGATACTAAAAAAGAAAAGTCGTGCAACATTTTTGCGGCTACATTTGCATCAGTAGTATAGAGTAGCATTTTAAATTTTGTATGACTAAAGATCAAACAAATTAAGTAAGATTGTTTAAATGGATGTGGTTAAGTAGGGGATATTGGAACTTAATTTGGTGGTCATACGACTCCATAAACATTATTTGTATACCTTAGCATAGTTCTCACAAAAAAATATACTCGGCTAATAACAAATAGCACACCAAAGTACTTGTTGAGGCTGAATAAATAACTCTATATTTTCACTTAATAAAAAGAGCATGAACTTTGTATTTAGATGAAAGCGCAACAATGAAGTAGAAATTTCTAAAAAATTATCAAGAAAAACAATAGTAACATGAACAGTTACTATTAAATTAAATTATCAAAAATCTCAATTTATAACAAAGTCATGAATGTATATAACGCATGTGAATCAACAAAGCCGTGAAGCTTGTCATCTACATCTTTGAGAAGTCATAAAGCAATCGGCAATGGTTATGTGTACGAATAGATCGATTTAGGATGTTTCTAATCTCAAGTAATCAAATGGCCCAAATAACAATCAATTCTTAAAAAGAGAATGTGTCAAATGATTTGAACATGTCATAGCAAGCTGCATTCCTTTTTCTAAACTAATTCAACAATTCTAAACTAATATTTGCAAACAAAACAATCAAAACAACAAATTTGGCTTAAAAGTTGAAAACCCACCATCAAGTTTTGATATTTTTGCCTCATGATTTAATCGTTACCAAAAATTTACAAAGAACCTAAATTAATACATAAATCACCAAGTCGATAATTAATATAAGTTAAAATAACTAATCAAAAAACATACCTCAGATATCAAACTATGGGGTGTTGATCTACGTTGTTTTTTCTTTATTCACTTTGCTTATAGTGTATGATGAGTGTGCAAATACTCATCATTTTATACCTTTTAGGCTGCAAAACATCGGAAATGCATCAAAATGAAAAAAATATCACAAATAAGTGTTTTATGTGTTTTAAATGCAAAAATACCAAAATCGGTGAAAAGCATTATCAAGTTTGCATAATTGGCGTTTTAGTCCCACTTTCAAAAGTTGTCAAATTTAGTCACTGGTAAATCAAAATAAAGCAAAATATCATTTAAGGTCCATGGGATTCAAAATTTGTCAAAACAAACCCTTCAAAGTTTAAAATTTACAAAATTACAACTTTAGTCCCTAAAGTTTGAAAATTGTCAAATATAGTCCTTGGAAATTTAAAAAGTGAAAATAATCAAATGTGGTCCTTGTACTATTAAATATTGGCAAGTTTGGTCCTATTGATAACTTTGGAAAAATGGCGGGGTTAGGTCCTCGAGAAAATTGCAAGATTGGTCATTGTGTATTAACTACAAAACAAACCGGACCCTTGTATTATTAACAACCCAACCCACAAACCCGGCTGGCCCAACACAAGCCCAACCCAACTCCACTTGAACCTTGGACCTTGAACCTATACCGCGGTCAAAACCCATTTCCTTCATTTCCAGCCACCCCCATTCCCTTCCTTCCTTCCACTGTTCCTCTCTCCCCTCCATCCACTACACATGCCACCGCCTAGCATTTATCTTCCGCCATGCTTGTTCATTGCCCTCCTCACCCCTGTTTTTTCCTTCCTCACCTCACCCCCTGCTCCATGCCTACTTCTCATTTTGTCCCTTCCACTCCACAATCACCCAAAGTCTTTAATTGCTCTAAACACCTCTAATCCACTATCAAGACTTTTGGCCAAAAGTCATTTAAGCGGCTAGGATGAAAGAAAAATGGCCAAGATTGCAAGTGGGAAATGATCAGAAGCATGTGGGGAGTCTCAAAGTCTATAAAAAGAAGGAGAAGCAATGTGAAGAAATATAGAGTGTAATTTAGTTAATGTATGTCGTTTTAATTAATTTTAAAATTCGGTTGTAATTTCAAGCTTTCAAGAACTTTGTTTAAGTATTTTTAGTGTATGTGAATCTTTTTCAGTGATCAATTTCAAGTTTTAATCATATTTTCAGTTTATGCAAATTTCAAACTTAAATTTTCAATATGTGTGAATGTTGTTTATAGTTGTTGTTTTGGACTGAATAAGCTCACTTAAGCTCCTAGAAAGCTTTTTAAAGCTTTTAGAAACCTTAAAAACTCGTTTAGTATCAAAAAGAAAAAAAAACCAAAAATACAAAAAATTAGTTAAAAATCAAAAATCAATGGAAATGGAGATCGCGGTGGTATTGGATTGCCCTTTTGTTTAGAGCTTTTATAGGTTGAGTTCTCATCCTTGGTTCTCATTTTCACTTGGAATCCATTTTGTAAGCCTTTTGTTCCATTTTAGCATTTCCTTTGTTAAAGTCATTAATTAACTTAAAACTTTGTGTTTCTATGTTTATGAGTTGTAGCTAAGTAGAATTAAGCATTAAAACAAGTTGCTTGTTCATTAGAATTTGTAGTTGCTAAAACCTTAGTTTAGATTAAATTAGCATAATTGTCATTTCTTAGTTTAATGATATTATTGTTGTTGCTTATTTAGTCTCATCATATGATAATATAAGGTCTTTAATCAAGTGCATGGTGCGAATCTGTGAAATACTTTGAAAATCACAAAATCAGTTCTATAAAGAGTTGTTTGGTTTTACCTTATTACCTGTGTTAGAGAGTGTTGGTGTTGTTTCTTGTTATTGTTATCTGTCATACTAGCATCTAATAACTCATAGAAACCATAAAACCAGACCTTGTTTGATCAAAAGTCAAAATCCTTTTTAAATCTTACTCTATTTGTTCACTGTTAGGATTTAGGAACTAAAATTCATCATAGTTGTTTAGAACTTGTTAATCTAGCTTAATTTCATCTTAACTTAGGTTAATACATCATAATCAGTAATTATCTTTGATTTAAAACTCATAAAAGTCAACTTTAGTGTTTATCTTAAAAAGTCAAAATTTCCAGTTTAGTCGTTTTTGAATAAAATAGATAATTTTATATAGGACTTAATTTTGAGTTTCAAGATTTGAGCTTTTGGGATATTAATATTCAACTGCTCATCTTTATCATAGTAATTTTTATAATTTCTAATTAGCTTATTAAACTGCTTATTTTTTAGTTTCTTTTAACACCTTGTTTGAAAAAAGTGCCACATGCCGCAGTTTACAAGTTTTTCATAAGCTTGTCAAAAGCTCATTAGTGAGTTCGACTTGTGCTTTAGCTTTTTTGTGTAGCTTAACTACCCATCTCTTTAGTCAAGTGCTTATTTTCACCTTTTTAGCTTATTTGATAGGGCTGCTATTAGCTTTTAAGTTGTTCATTTCTTGTGTAAGCAGCTCGGTGTACTTAAGCCATTTTTACAAGCTCACACAGAGCTTATTAGTGGTCCCCATAGTAAGAGCTTTAGCTTTTGGACACCCACCACTCAACTAAATCCCTCAGCCCTTATTTTGAGCTTTTTAGCTTATTACATAAGCTTAAATTGCTTTTAGATATGACTGGGGCTTTGTTTGTTTGAGGGTTTAGTGTAATTGTTTATTTGCTTATTTTAAGCTTATCAGTGTAGTCCTTTGTGTCTTTTAGCTTCATATAAGTTCCTTTAGCTTATTTGTATCTTATTTTACCTTTGGTTCGACTTGTAAGCTTATTAGAACTTAAATCATTAAAATAAGCAAAACTCAAACTGTTAAGCTTTTTAGCTTTCAAACTGCTTATTTTCAAGTTTCAAAATTTTTGTTTTCATTAAAGTTGCTTATAATCAGTAGTTAAATAGGTTTAAAAAAAGAAAAAACACAAAAACATCATTTTAAAAATAGTGATAGCGTTTATTTAATAGAATTTAGCTTTTTAATTTTCTTTTTCAACTTATTATTAAGCACTTTCTATTTTTATAATTTTCTTAGCTTTCTGTCATCATAGGATAATTTTATAAAATTTTTCATAATTTTCTTAGCTTGTTTAGTATTTATTAGAATTTAAAATAGTTAAAAAGTATTAAATAATTAATAATAAATAAATAAAAAGCATAAAAAATATCTTTTCAATTTTAAAATTAGTTTTATAGTATTTTAGATTTTTCTAAGATAAAATTTCATTTTTCTAGGTTAATTTTATATTTTCTTGTATTTAAGTGTATTTTAAATAATTAATAAATAGTAATTAATTAATAAATAGTAATTAATTAATAATAAATAGATAAAAAGTGTAAAAAATATATTTTCAGTTTTAAAATAAGTTTTATAATATTTTAGATTTTTCTAAATCATAATTTCATTTTCTAGCTTTATTTCATATTTTCTTATATTTTAGAGTATTATTAAATAGTTTAAAATAGTTTTAATTAATAATAATTAAATAAATAGTTATAAAAATAATTTTAATTTTCCAATAATTTTCTTTTATTATTAGGTTTATAAAATATCATTTTCATATCCATAGGTGTTTTATTCTTATAAATTTACGTTTTATTTTATCGTTCACGTAAAATTTAGTAAGCGTCGCATTCACGTTTGTTTAATCTGATTGTTGTGCTTTATAGTCCTGTATCCAAATACCATTCCAATCAATCAGTAGTGTAGTTATCAATCAAAATCCTTACTGATCATTATCCTTAGTGATCATTCGACATCTGAACGTTTTTAAGCACCATTAATCCCAGGTGGGACTTAACGACCGGAATCCAATATTCCAAGGGAAATTGCATTGGTTTTAGGCTGTTTGAATTTTATTACGGTTGACCATTCACAAGTGGTTGACTTGTGTAATAAACTTGACGATTTGGGCGGATCGGTGTAACATATTGGATTTCACAAACACACTAAACCATAAGATCAAACAGGCGTATTATGAGTTCTAGAGAGAGAAAGTTAGAGGTTTAGGGAACTTTAGTGAGAGAAAAATATTATTATGAGCTCCAACTCTACGGGAGGTAGAGAGTATTTATCTTACAATAAAACGTCTGACGGTATGTGGATCGGGCATATAGTGGGTAAAGACCCGTCCGTCCTCCACGGTGTTACAAAACTAAATACTACTTAACATAAAATAACTACGACTACTGAGCTTTCTAGAAATACATATACTTGAGGTGACCGACACTTTAACTCTTGGGTTTTCCAAATCCTAACAATCTCCCCAAGGGAGGTGCCTCAAACATACATTAAATTTCATAGAATACAAACAGATATTACATTGAGATTGTTCTTGGATTCTTGTTCGTTAGCTCGTAGTCTTTGATTCTTCATTTTTGCATGTTTTGGATAATCAGAGTGGAGGTCTTTAAGCGATCCGCGTGATACTGAGTTTTGAGCGACTTTGAGATCATCAGCAACATTAAATACTCATCCATTGTGGTGTTGGTATTATGTGATGTTGTGACTTTTGGACCGACATGCTCACATTCGAATCATGATTTGTTCTTATCGAGTAGCGGAAGTTTTCGTTGATTCATGATATTGGCATCAGTAAGCATGGAGTGAAAATATCTGAGTCATTGATGCACTAATCATGATTTCTTTAGATATGAATGTGTTGTGTGAGCATCCGGCTATGGATTGACCGCTCCATTACGATCATTTTGCAAGCGTCGGGTGTACTTGCATAAAGCAGTTAGCAATAAAGCATACGAAAGTGTCTTTGATCACTTCGATGAATTGATTACCGGCCCACGGTTCCCGTTGATCGGTACAAATCTTGCTGTGATCGGTATAATTCGAAGAATTTCCTTGAGGTTTAGCAGTGCTCTAGCGTTCTCAAACCGGAGCGTCTCAAAGAAGATAACAAGTGAGTGAACGGAAGCGAGATTCAGCGATTGATGAGAAGAGATTTGAAAAACAATCGTGTATTGCTCAATAGAAATTGTTTTTGCAATTCAGCGAAGGTTTTAATGAAAATCAATTATCAATCATAAACACCTTTTGATTTGAAAAATTAGTACACGGTCGACGTGCTAAAGAAAAAGTTTTTAGCACAACGAGGTTTTAAAGGTATCCGTCAATCCATAACTGAACGAGTTGATTCAAAAGATTAAATTTCTCCATTGTTTCTGTCCAGTTGTCACATGGTTGATCTATTGGATAAATCTCACATGCCACCTACCAAGAGCTTGTTTGATGTTGGCTCTAGAAGGCTTTCCATCTTCATCGTGAATATGTATGCATATCACTTAGATGTTCTGGCAATACCACAAGGATAATCCGTAGGACTCATAAGATATAATCTCTCTTTCCACAATGTGTGAAGCGAGAGTCTTCATTGAAAGGGTCCTAATGAGATTTATAAGATGATCTCGTGGCTCTAGACTCAATTGTGCATATTTGGTTCCTATGCGGGAGACTAGGGAGAGGGTCTCCTTCTTCAATATCAACAATCTCTAAGAGAAAGTCGATAGATTATGTCGGTTCCCCATGAGAATGAAACAAGTCCTTTTAAGAGGAACTTGAGTGTTTTGGAAAGTTGAAGTGCAGTGCGTCACTAGGTCCATGACGTCTTGTCTTCAATACCGATGTTACCTTGGTAACAACCAGGTAGTATATGAATTGAACCGGTTTTACGCCCTAAGGTTGAATAAATGGAGGCTATTTCTTTTCACCCTTTACATTCAATTCTTTTTCATTCTTCACCCCCCGGTGCTTACCGAGACTTCATTACTAGAACCTTGTTGGGTTTATTCTAGTACTAGCTCGTCTCAGTCCTTTCTTCCCATATCTCACTTTTTTTTCATCATACCTAAGGACTTCTACACTATCTAGTGGATTGTCCTGGGTAGATCCCTCGGTTACGGCGGATCTTGGGACCATAACCTAACCTTATCATCCTTATATCACCATACATAAAGTAAAGTTGGTCGGTCTTTTTGGTAACGTTCATCTGCCATTGGAACCAATTGAAAACCATTAGAAAATCAATCAAGATACTTGTGATATAGAATCAAAGCATTTTGTATCTTAATTGTTTTGATATTTTAGAAATGTTCCCCCTCAATATATGCATAACATTTAGAAATTGTTTAGCACATGGAGGCAAGAGATCTTTGAAATCGTTAGATTAAGAATGAAAGGTCCAATCTTTTAATTAACATTTTCTAAAATGATCATTATCACTTCCCAATCAATTTGAGTAGATAAAACATTTTGAGGAAGGATGAGGTTTACACAAGTTTGCTCCCCCTCAATATGCGCCTCGAATTTTGAAAGAGTTTTGCACATATTAGAGGGAACCTGCACTTAGAGACAAATTGATCACGTTTCAAATATTTGTGATTAAAATAGTTGCTCCCCCTCAACATGTGCATGGAAAATTTGAAATCGTTTGTCACATGCGGGGAGGTAAACATGCTAATCACTTATGAAACCATTTATCGAATTATCAGTTTAAATCCAATTTAAATCACAAATTCTCCCGATCACAATTATCAAATCATTTGAGATTTGTGATCTCTGTAGATTTAAATTGATTTTGAAAGCTTTAAGGAGAATTGTGACTTGATTTGTGAAACCGTTTTAGCGATAAGGATCTGATTTTGAGAGTTTAAACTCCATTGATTGAACATGCATAAATATCTTTTGAAAACATAATCATAACCAAGGTGCGAACCAATTGTGTAAAATTTTGTAAACCATTTAGAGTAGACCTTACTCATTTAAGTGCAAATTGTTTGAAAATAACACTTTTTGATTTAATTGAAAAATCATTCTCCCCTGATCAATGGCGAAAGTCGTTGATTGATGAATGAATTTTGGCGCTTGATAAGTTCTTTTGATTTTCAAAAATAGAGTCAGAGTGTTTTCAAAACAATTGAGTTTTCAAAAGATTACAAATATTTTCCAGAGGAATCTTTAGAAGGAAAAATATTTGAAATGAAACATTTGTCTTGTTGATGACAAACATTTGTTTTAGAATCAGAGCATTAGGTTTGAAACATGAGATAAAGCATGGCTCATTCTTTCTTTGAGAAAGATTTCTTGCTGAAATGACAATAAACCATAATTTCACTTTCTCCCAAAAATATTTTTTTATTTTATTTATTTATTTTTATTTTTTTTAGGAACATTCGAACAACATCTAAAGTCCCGTGTCATTATTTGAATGACAGCATGTTGGGATATGAAAGTGCTGAAGACATGAAAGTACTGAAGATATGAAATCTTGTAAATTGCAAAGTCTTGGGAAAAGTCAAAGTCAAAATCTTGCTAAAGACAAAGTCAAAGTCACCTAAAGTCAACTTGCAAGAACAAAAGCATTATTAGTTTATGGAAAATATTGTATTCTATGTTTAGATTACTTGTCGTACAAGGTTATCAATTGTAAACCGACTAGGATATCCTTGAGCCTATAAAAGGACTCCTAGATTGGCATTAGATATGCGAGTCTATGAGTTTTAGAGTTCACAATTCACAAGTTAATTAGTGTTTTAGAGAGTTCAATTATCTTAGAGTTGTATTAGAGTATCACATAATAAGCGAGATTTAGAGTTTATAATTAAAGGTTATTCTTCTTAGCTTTGTTAAGTAAATTCCGCGTACTTGATAAAGAATTCTCAGTGTTTCTTTGTTAATAACTTAGGATTTATCCGAGGTTATTAAACCTTAACAAGCTAGTTAAGATAGTTTGATTAAAGTATATCGATTCAACAAGTGGTATCAGAGCTTGTGTGGAAACTCTGACTAGGAAGAACCCTACTACAACAATATTCAAGATGTGATTGAAGGCTGCATCAACTCCTATCCAGAGGAGGTATGTTCTAAGTGTCATGACTTTTATGAGAAGTACTTAATGCTTATGTTTATGAAAGAGATAATTGTGTTAAGGCTAGGTCGAGGTAGCGGTTATCAAATAACCTAAGAATCTATGGAAGCCAAAATCTTAGCACATGAAACTAATGAAGTAGCTTGGGTGAAAATATGAACAGAGGATTACCAGTTAAAACTTAATGAATGGAAATTAAAGCTGTAAAATTCTTTGAAGTTGAGAAATTAACTAAGGAGAGATGATTTGTTAGCTAAGTTTCTTTGCTTGGGGTGAAGGCAGTGCGTCACATGTCTCTTATGTTGAGAAGCGACCTGAGCCTACAAAGCTGGATTAGGTTTTGGAATGGATTTTAGTAAGTTAGAAGAAAACCAATCTAGTATCGGGATGAAGGTGAGTATAAGGATATAACCACTAGTGATGAAGAACTCATTAATTATGTAGATACATCTAGTAATGATGGTTCAATAAGTGACTCACCTCACGAATATAAAGCTAATGATTATCATCTTTGTTCCACATCCCTTGGCATTCATCAACCCCTTAGGCCGATGTTTCGTTTTGGAGTAGGCAGTCTAGAGTTTAGGAAAAAGCTAGTTGCTCAATCTAAGTCAGAAAAACCAAAGAACGGTTGAAACGATGTTCAAAATCAGCGATACCTTTAAATCAAAGTCTTGCTCCACAACAGATACGCTTCAAAACCTTTTCAAAAGCGAGTACTTCTAAACCTTTTTGGGATAATTTTGGTCAAAACAGGTTTAATCACTCACCAAGAAAGCAAAATAATTTTGGGCATAGACATAGAAGATGTCACTTTGGAAGTATGGGTCAAAAGCGTGTTTTGTGTGTTTTAGTCCTACTTCATCTAATTAAAATTGTGAACATCATTGAGAATACCTTAGAAAATTTCCAAAGACAGGGCTGCCACGAAACCTAGAGAGCACAAACGGTTTGGAATAATTCAAATAGGGTCAATCACGAAATTTCTCACGGGATCATAGATACCCTTTGTGAAACCTTTTTCAAAACCTTGTATCTCGCGTACTTTCCAAAATCTTGCTTAACTCTGCCGTACTTTCTCAAAGTAGTGCTTTCGGACAAAACAAAGTCTTGATCACACTACTTGGAATAGGAATTCTAGGAGATCTCACTATCAACCTAGAAGGTATTACAATTCACATAGGAGATTTAGATCACGGGAACCAAGTGTTAAAACAGAATGGGTTAAGAGAGAAATCTGCGGAAGGACAAGCGATTACTTTCAACAAAAAGTGAATCAGATGTTTTTGTGATACAAGAAAAATAAAATGCACTTGTAAAAGAGAGTTGTGTTAAAAACCGAAGCTTTGTTGAAAATCCACATGTTTTGAATAACAAGATATCTTGGATCATGCTTTAGAAAGCGATGGAGATTATGTACTCAAAGAATGTGAGTATGTCACTCACAAAGGGAACACAAGTCGATAATGGCTTGGGTTCCTCAAAACAACTAAATTTTCATCTTATTAGGCAGGCAACCCGGAAGAGGAGCTTAAAGATCATTTTATTGTTGATAGTGGTTGTTACATTAGCATGGCGAGGGAAAGGAGGTTACGTAGGATGTTTTGGAGTATATTTAGTTAGTAAGCTACATTTAAGGGGAGGACTATTTAGTATTTGTATAGTCTGTGTAATGCTGAGGGAGGATAGTTATGTATACTTAGTTGATCTTTGGAAATTGGAAAAGTCTTGTTTTTCGTGAAAGTCTTGCTTGGAAAATGCTTGGAAAGTCTTGCTTGGGAAAATCTCTACGTGGAAATCTTGTTTGTCTTATTAAATCTTTCCAACGGTTATCTTGAGGGGTAATTCACGCTACTTGTTAACAATGTTATTTTAGGTTGTGATTTTTCAAATCTCACCTATAAATACCTATTTTCTGATTTTCCCTCTCATATTGATACATTAGAATCTTTTCCATCTTTCTCTCATCATATTAATATTCTTCGATTCCAATTCTTTTGTGCTTACATAATCTACAATGGCAAATCGTCCTACTATTTCAAAGCATAATATGGTCGCTAATTTGGATAAGAATGGCCGCGAATATACTCATGATATAATTGATTATCTTCTTGGTTAGCATCGGTTATGCTCTTTTAGTGGAGCGGATATAATTGAGCCACTGGATTCAGAATTTTGGGCTAATGCTAGAATAACATGGAGAATGGCGAATATTATATTAGATCAGCATTCTTTGGAAGAACTATTAAGATTACTGAAGCCTCCATTTGTTCAATGATGCAGATGGGGCTCTAAGGTTTGATAGCGGTTGATATGGGATACTTTTCGACATATTGGCTATGAAGGATCTTTGAATGAACAAGCGTTTAAAAAACTATTTTTGTCGCATTGGAAGTTTTGGTTCATGTGTTGCTCCATTGCATAAGTGCTAAGAGTACCTCTTGAGGCGTTTGGGTCAAATATAGCATCTGTATGGTTGGGTTAGCTTCTGAGATAGAGTTTTTAACTTCTCAAGGCTATCTTTGGATGGAATGCTCTCACATATTTCACATGGATCTACTTGGCTAATGTACCCAAGGTTTATCCAGGTTTTCTTAAACAAGCAACTTTACGATGTGCCAAAACCTGACTTTATTGTTTGTTATTGTTCAACAATCCAAGATTTTTACTTTTATGGCAAAAGGAGTGTTTTATTCAAGGGTCAAGATACTCCTTTAACAACTTCCATGATGGATGTTGTTGGTACATTAGAGCGTCTGAAGGCGATGATCTGCAGTCTTGCATCTGCGAATCTTGCTTCCACGAGCTACATCAAAAGAAGATGCGCATCTACAAAGTGCTTGCTTCTAAGTCACGAACTGAAGATGTTGCGGTTTCACCTTCTCCATCTCCACAAGAGTGCGTTCTGTTTCTCAACGGTGGATCATTCACCTATTCAAGGAGAGGATTCACATACCATACCTTCTGATGAAATCACATTGGATAATTATGTTTTGACAAGGGAGTTGGTCAAGTTGAAAAAGACTCTGAGAGGTTCAAGCAAACGGTAAAGAAATTAAAGCTGGAGTTTGAAGGCTAAAGACTTTTGTGTGGCCATTGGTTCAGAAATTCGAATCTGGGTTAAATCCAAGAAAAAAAGCGCCAAAATTTAGGAAAAACAAGCGCCACAAGGTTCATCAACAATCTTACATGTCAACTTGGGGAGGAATTTTGAAAAAGATAATTTGAAAGAAGATGTTGAGAAGGAGAAACAACACTGAAAGTCTTGATGAACAAGAAAAGATCATTCAAAGTCTTGATGAACAAGAGAAAAGTTCAAGTTCAAAATCTTGAACAACAAAGTACTAAACAAGTTCAAGGTGCTTGAACAACAAGGTCTTGAACAACAAAGTCTTGCTTTTCAGCAAAGTACTTTTAGACAAGAAGTGATAACTTCAAGAGTTTTGAATTTTGAAGAGGAAGCTGGTCCTTCTACAACTGTTATACAAGAAGAGGATATACTCAAACCAATTCATACGCAAGTGATGATGAGTTCATTGCTACACTTTTAGAAGATTTATCACAACCTAGAGGTGGTGTTACTATTAGAAAAGTGCAAGAAGATGAATAACAAAGAACTTCTCAACCTGCAATTGATCCTAAGGATAAAGGGAAAGGTGTTTTAGTAGAAGAAAAGAAGAAGAAACTTTCTTTAGAAATTAGAAATTGAAGTTGCAAGGAATGAAGCTGCTGCTAGAAAACTTCAAGAAGAGTTAAATGCTAAAGATAGAGCGACTGAAATTTGAAGAAGCTCAAAGTAGAGAAGCGGCTAAAAAGTTGCAAAAGCAATTAGATCTTTGAAGCCCGATGAACCATTACAATCACCTAATCCTGTTAGATATATGCCTAGAAGACCTAATTTAGCTAAGGGCGAAATGCTATGATGGCTTATTTGAAAGGTCGAGGGTATAAAGGATTGCAGAAGTTGAACTATGTTGACATGAAAAGACTCTATGATCTTTGAGACAAAAGCTTATAAGAAGAGTGTTGCTTGAGATATCAAGGATTTTAGAAGAAGCTTCTTGAATTTGAAGGAAAGGAAAAAAGCTTAAAAAGAAAAAGCGAAATTCTGAGATAGGCGGTTTTCAAAGAAAGAAAGAAAGAGTTGAATTAAGATCTGAGTCTAAAGATGCATTAAGAAATTATCTCGAGTGGTAGATTTTGATTATTCAAAAAGAATCTTGACATGAAGATGAGCAGGATCTCATTAGTGCTTTTGATATTGTCAAATACAAAGAAGGAGATTATATGATTTTTCATAAGGAAGATGAAAGCTTCAAAGTTTTCAATAGGCTATGGGATTTGTTACATATTATAGATAGAGTGGATCTATTCTATCTATATAATGTGGTAAAAGCTTATTTTGGAGATATTCCATCGGAAGGAATGGTGCAGGTTTTGCTTGGAGATCTCATAACCATGTGGGAAACAGAAGAAAAGCTTGATGATATATGGAAAAATCAAGAAAACTGAAATTGTTTTTGGAGATTTTTGAAGAATCACGGAGTTCATGTTTTAGAGATGGAGAATGGTAAAATGATACACATGTTTGTGTAAGAATATCCTCTCACAGTTGAGCTCATGAGAAGAATGCTAGAGCATGGATTGGAAGTAGAAGAGGATAATGAAGCTGCTTGCATGGTTATCAATTTATTTATCAACTGGACTACCATTCTTTGAAGATGATGAGTAAAGCGGTATGAATTTTATTTTTGATAAATCAGTACTTTATTCAAAGTACTGGCGATCAACGATACTTTCATCAAATGCTTGCTGCGGCTTTAAAAACCGGTTAAGTGATTTTTGAAAGAAACCTTTTGCTAAAGTATAAAATATTTTGAAAACAAAGGTTAAATGAATTAAATGGATTTTGAGATGGGAACATCAATAGGTAATCAATCCACCATGGTTACAAAAGGATTGACTAATCCATGAGCAGCGGCTGGTAAAGATATATTAAATCCGTTTTAGTTGACAACTTGCTAATAAGTTGTATGGTAATCAACTCACCATATCGGTTAATGTGAAGAGTTGGCTAGCCCACAAGGAAAATGACTTGTGGTAAAGGCGATGGAAAAACCATTATTGGTAATTAGTTCACCATTAGATAGAAGAAACTAACTAGTCGAGAGAATACGACTTTTGGTAAAGACAAATCAAATCTGTTGATAGGTGATGATTTGCTAAAAATCATATGGTTATCAATGTACCATGGTCTTAAATATCAAAACATTTGGCTACTCCAAAGATAATGGCTTTGGTAAAAAGATCTAAATCCATTAAATTTTCAATGATTCACCTCAGGGAGTTAACACACACTGGAAGTGATGAGAATAGTATGCAACTTAAACTGAATTAATGTACAAATTGTCATATGTTGTTGTATTCTTTGAAAAGTTGGAGCTTCTGAATCTTTCGAGAAAGAACAATTCTAAGAGATACTTTGACAAGCACAGACACTCTGAGATATCTTGAAAAGACTAAGAAACAATATGTCCTTAAAGATGAAGCTATTAAAGATACATTCACAAGGGAACTTGAAGTCAAGCAAGTAGAATTCAAGTTAGGGGAGGATTGTTGGGATATGAAAGTCTTGAAGACGAAATCTTGAAGATATGAAAGTATCTTGTAAGCGCAAAGAATCTTGGGAAAATTCAAAGAGTCAAATCTTGCTAAAGACAAAGTCAAATCTTGCACCTAAAGTCAAAATCTGCAAGAACAAAAGAAGCATTATTAGTTTATGGAAAGAATTGTATTATATGTTTAGATTACTTGTCGTACAAGGTTATCAATTGTAAACAAACTAGGATATCCTTGAGCCTATAAAAGGACTCCTAGATTGGCATTAGATTTACGAGTCTATGAGTTTTAGAGTTTCACAATTCACAAGTTAATTAGTGTTTTTAGAGAGAAGTTCGATTATCTTAGAGTTGTATTAGAGTATCATAATAAGCGAGATTTAGAGTTTATAATAAAGGTTATTCTTCTTAGCTTTGTTAAGTAAATTTAGTGCTTGATAAAGATTGCTCAGTGTTTTTTTGTTAATAACTTAGGATTTATCCGAGGTTATTAAACCTTAACAAGCTAGTTAAGATAGTTTGATTAAAGTATATCGATCCAACAAGTTGGTGAACAAGTTGGGGCTTGTGATATCTAGGATTACAAGGTTTTATGTGTCGAAGAATGATGAAAAAGACAAAAAATTCGGATCTCAAAATTTTCGTATTTTTATACAGACTTGTTATTAGCGGCGATAACTTTTAGTTAACCGTTGGATCGGGGAATATTGGGTGGATGTTCTCTATATACCAATCTAACTTTCCACCGAAGGGATCTTCGATATGAACTTCCGATAAAAAGATATAAAGCGTCGAAGTTGGGCTTGAAGGATTTTCAAAGTCTTCTGGAACGATTACTTTGGGTTTGTGTTCGAATTTTTAAGGTTTATTCAAGGTTTTATGGTGTTGAAATTGCAGATTCGAAGAAGAGAAACGGGAACTCTCAAGTACTGGTTTTGATCGATGTGAGATATTGTATTTATACTGCTTGAGAGATTTAATTTAATGGCTGATGATGGGGGTCCAGAATACTGTCGTCATATACTTTGGACGTTGAATTTGGCTCATACAACGATGGTCCCCACTCGTTTGATAAATAATTTGTTCACGTGATTGGTAACTTCAAATGGATAGTATATTGTTTGTCGGTGAAGTTAATGCATTATTAGGTAACTCATTCAAGTTACATCGTACAGATTATTGATTGGTGGGCACAAGAATTAAAAATTGGTACCTCGTATTAATTAAGGAGGTCATGTGATACAAATGATGGTCCTTCACGTGGTATTCATCTATTCGTATGGTGAAAGTACTGATCCTATATATTACTATCCAATGGGACCCACGATGGAGAAGAATGGTTTTTAAATTAGAAGATAGATGGGTTTTATTCTATTCGGTCAAAAGGTTTCACGTGGGATATAGTTTTTAATTGGTACGCTAAAAGGTTTTTCATGTGAATACATGTAAGGTTTCACGTGGGACATGCTATGATCATGTGGGCTTGAACTTTAATTGATCAATCTAGCATCTGATGGACCTACGAGTTTTTGTGTTCAAAGTTTGATGGGCTACTGTTCGAGAGATCCAAATCAAAGGGTCAGAATTCGCGCCGTTTATTTTTTGAAGATTGATCACGTGGCTATGGATCATGATATTTATATATATACTAAATGGCGGGGAGGAAAACAGTACCAAGCAAGCTCATTAAATGCAATCTTTCCCAACTTGGCAGAAGCAGTCCCTGAGGTTTAAGTTGCGCTGCAAAATTAGTCCTTTAGCATTAAATGCAAACTTTCCCAACTTAGAAATAGTTCACGAGGTTTACGTGACGCTGCAAAACAGTCCTTTAGCATTAATTGCAAACTTTCCCAACTTGGCGAGAATAGTCCACGATGTTTAAGTGGCGATGCAAAATAAGTCCTACAACATTAATTGCTATCTATAGCAATCTGGCAAAAATAGTCCCTAAGGTTTAAGCGACGTTGCAAAGTAAGTCCTGTAGACTTAATTGCTAACTATAGTAACTTGGAAAAATTAGTCCACTAGGTTTAAGTGTCGCTGCAAAGTAAGTCCTTTGAAGCCAATCCCGCTGCATCGCGCGGGTTCCCACACTCGTTAAATACTTGTTTCAAGAGATATTTGAGATGCACGTGAATTTGTGAAGTACTGCAGATTTAAAAGTACTGCTCTACTATTATTTCGAAAGTACTGCAGATTTAAATTCGAAAATACTGTTCATGTTTAAAAGTACTGCTTTGCTTATAAAAGTACTGTTATCGATGAAAGTCTTTGCTCAAGGTGATTCTTTCTCATATGGTTTTTGATTTAAGGGGAAGTCGTGATAATGGTTATGGATTTTTGGATGACACACACACAGAATGGTTATTTGGTTCACACACACAGGAAGAAATTTATGTTCTTATAAGGATTCAAAAAGGCTTGTATTTAGATTTATTTAAGAATTGATTACGAAGAGGATTATTTATCACTTATTTGAAGGTGAAGTGGAATTACTTGGTTTGTGTTCTTATTATATAAGACTTGCAAAATCTAGTTTTCATAGGTCAAGAGGGTGGATGGATGAAGACCTAGTAAACTATCACTTAAAGGAGTTACATTGTAGTGCTCAGTGTCTCATACTAGTTGAGGATTCTTGTCAAGGGATTGCGGTCTACTTATATTTGATGGGTATAAGTATGGAGTTCCGTGGATAGTAAAAGATTTAAGATACAAGTTTGAGAAATTCTACTTCTTCATCAAATTCGTTATATTTGGTTTTCTTAGCAAGTAATCATTACATAAAGCTTACAGATTTGAAGAATCATTTGATCTACATGCACCACTCAAGGGGAAGTGTTTGATTTTTACTATTGTTGATCATTATTACTACTGCTAGTTAGGTTTCTATTGTTTTGAATCCATTTTTCTTATGGTGCGTAATGGTGGGTGATTTGAAGCATTGGAAGTCTTAGATTGGAAGTATGATATTGGTTCGTAGTGGTCAAGATCATTATTTGCATACGTTCTCTATTTGGATAATAACAAAAAGGGGAAGAGATGTTTGAGTGGCATGGCATGGATTAAGGGGAAGACAAAGGAAGACATACTTGTTTCATTCATGGTGAGATCCATGATCTCAATTTCTCTACTAGTCTAGGAAGTTCGTTCAAGAATGGTTTTGTCATTATCAACTAGGGGAAGATTGTTGGGAATTATAAGTTTGAGTTGATAAAGACAAAAAGAATGAAATAAGAGGGACTTAATATGACAAGAAGGAAACCTACAAAAAGATGGAAGGACTTGCTTGCAAAAGAAGTTTTATTTATTAGTCCTTATCCTCTAGTATATAAAGAGGACATAGGTGTAGGTTTTAATTATGTCTTCCATAATGTAGTCGACTAAAGGTGTGTGTGTGTAACCTAGGTGTAGCGTATAAACGCCTAGGGTTTAGTTAGTTAGTGTTAGATCAAGTCTTTGATCTTTATTATTGTTTAGTTAGAGATGGTGAATGAAAAACCTTGTTCATAATAATATTGATTCTATGTTTGAATATTCCGCCTTTATTATTATTTGTTCCTAGATATAATATTAGACCTCGTCTAAGAGCTTACAACGATCTTCACACAGCACAAAGACCGTAGATATTTTCGAATCGAGGAAAACATGACAAGAAGACATTATTTTTGGAATTTTTCAAGATTTTCAATTTTTTATGGATTTTTTGAAAGTTTTATATTTTTCTATTTGGTTTTTGAAGGTTTTGTAATTTTGTATTTTGCTTTTCGAATAAATATTTACACGAAGATAAATTAGTTTAAGAGGATGAAGAAATGAGTACCGAGATAAAGATTTAGATTCGACGTTGTAGAAGAAATGAATCGGCATCTCTTAAACTTTAATGCCGAAGCATTGAGGCTTCTAGAAATGTTGAACATGAGCCTTACTCAATTTGAATCTTTGGTAGCATCCCCAAACCGACAAACATCGAATAAAGACCATTTCCACAGAAGTAGAGTTGAATACAAAGCGGTCTCATTGAATGAAGCTCGGCACCCGAAGAACACGACAACACAGTAACAAGTTGAAACATTGATCGTCTCGGTGGTTATCAAATCGGGATTAGCGATTCACGACCGATCACATGAACCTATTGTGCGGCCCCAATGTACACCTTACTCTTGAGATTGACCCGGTTGTCTATTTGGGGAACAATACATCAACATCTTCATTTTACCAAGTGCATTCGGTTGTCTCCCATATAACCAATCGCCCAATGTACCGTACCCACCGAGTAGAGACAGCGACATCCGATGGCGGTTGAATCAGATCTCCCTCTACGGATATCAACTCTGGAATAGCGATTAAGCTCGATCATGTGAATATGTTGTGCGACCTTGATGTACATATCTCTCCGATGGTTGCGATCTCATCGGAATCATCATTACATTGTGTACATGAAGCACTAACCGGAAGCACTTTATCATAAATCATTTTGAAGATGTCGATAATCAATATCATCTCACGCTCCAAATATTCTTCTCATATTTCTTTCTATTGAAGGCTGAGTTAACACATACCAAAAGTTTCCAAAGACCACTTCCTCCCAAATGGTTGGAATAATACATCCTTCCCCCAAATAGTTAGAATAATATATCCTTCCCCCAAATAGTTGGAATAATACATCCTTCCCCCAAATAGTTGGAATAACACACCAAAGGCTATGAGTAAACGAGTTTCTCTCACGGTTATGACATTTGTCTTTCGGGATTACTTCAATAGAGGCGAGTATTAGGTTCATCACGTGTACTTTCGTGTGTGTTTAGATGTATGTCTCCTTCCCCTTCTTTGGTTTTGATACCTCAGAATCAACAACACATCATTCATACCAAATATTCTTGAAATAGAGAAGAACAAAAAATTAGCTCAAATGAATCTTGTGAGAATCAACTGCTATAGAAACTCTCTCTGACTATCTTTAACAAGCATTAAGTATTTGAAGTGACGTGATGAAAACCCGATATACCAAACTTGGCTGAAGTAGACTTCTCGCATGTGTTCTAAGCTTAATGATGGAAGAACGGTGTCGAGAATCTATGCATCAAGCAAATCTCTAAGTAATCACTACTCAAACAAAGTATGAGACATTAACACCTCTTGAGATTATCCATCGTCATCGCATGTGACGAGTAAAACAACGTAACTCCTAATAGTGATAGTTAACGGTCTTCAACCATCCATCCCATTGCGGTAACTAGATAAACCATGTCTTCAACTCAAATTCTTAAGCCCGAGCAAGTTATCAAATAAGAACACGCCTTTGTGAAAGTCAACTTCAATCTCAAAGAAATAAGTGATAACAGATTAACTTCGAAGTAATGAACTTGTGTCAAATGCCCAACACGTGAATAAACATACAATCGAATGTACATTGACCCACTGAATGAATCGAAACAAATTATTCCTCAACATTGATGCATTCTTCCTAAAGGTATACATGTAGAGACTGATATGGAAGATTCACCAATAATGTCTTCGAGCCAATGAGGTAGTCATTTTCCTTAATGTTCATGTGGTTGATATATAGCATGCACAATGAGAGGAACAATAATCCGTGAAGATTTGGCAAAGAATAACCAAAGAGCGGATCATTATTCATGAGTGCAACAACAATGATAGTCATTAACAACGCTTTGAGGAATAACTGGAGATTAGGCTTCTTGAATAGTCTGAGTTGTACTTCTTAGATGATCAACATTTTCTAGCGGTTGGAAATACTCATCAAACATATCTTGAAACAATGAATCCCAGTTATCCTTAGTGAGTGAAGACATTAGGCGTTGGAGATTCGTATGACCATAACTCAAGCATCCATCAATATGTAGTATATTTCCTCTTCTCCCCCCCAAAAATGCAAATGAAGTTTGCCATTTTTGATTAATCAAGTGAATAAGAATGTATACCAATGAATGGAGATCCACTTGAAGATTGAATGAGCATGAAAAAACATGAAGCTCGAAGATGGAGAATGTAGATGTGTATGGCCATTCACGAGAGAATTTCTCTTTAATTGAAGATAAAGCGCACAGAAGAGCGTACACTTTTCTTTTCTTTGAATAACGGGGCCAGAAGTGTTATCTGCAGACACCATAGTGTTGAAGAACGAGGCTGGCGATGAAACGAGCGTCATTGTTAAGACCCGGTCATATGTTTAGAGCGCCCGAATCCAAATACCAAGGGCGATTTATACGACTGCTTTGGACAACGACGAAGACAGAGAATGGAAACATTGGATCCCACGTCTTGATGGGTTCCTTTTGGTTACCAACATGATCTTTGAATCGTGAGAAACCCTAGATGCAATGGCATTATCCTAGGGCTGAACTAGTAGAAGCATCAGACTTAGTCAAATGACATTTTGTGCTTAATGGGATTATTCTACCAGTTGGCTTCCAAACCTTAACAGCACTATTCTAGGCATAGTGGATCTAGCTAAGGGGTAAGGTTTGCCATTCGTTAATATCGACTGTGGGCTTCCACTGAAATCCTACATTTGTAAACACATTCCTGTAGGTTTCCAATTGCTTAATTTTAGCTCTCCAAACTTTCTTAAGCGGGTTATGAATCTTAGACCTCGAAATAACACATCACATTTATCATGATTACGAGAAAATAAACATTTTTACATGTTTCGAGGCGACATGAGGCCTCGAATAAATTTCAGTAAGCTTAGAGCTAATACTAGAACTAGCACGAATAAATTTCTTGTCCCTATGGTGTTCTTTCACTTCCTTATCATGAACACTTTTAGTTTGCGTAATCCTATCCTTCTTTGCATTGCTTCTAGGTTTTGACCCGCTAACTTTAGTGTCAATCTTAACATATGTAGAAGTAACGATGGGAACATTACATGGCTTCACTACTTTCGCATTTCGGTCTAGAAGTGATGGGATCTGAAATTCTAGGAGGCACATCACAGGTTGCTTGCTTGAATTTGACATGGAACAAGGCATATCAAGGTCACATGCTTGCGGCTTAGGCATAGAACAAGGCACAACTATTCTATCTCGCTATTGCTAAATTTGGGACTTGTGACAATTACATACTCTAAGAGTTCATGAGATCGTTTGGCATCCATGCAGGCATAGGCTATAGTACTATCAAAAGGCTTTTCTAATCTTTCATCTTCAACAATCTCGAGACCAAACTTTCCTTAAGGTATGAGAGATATGCTTTATGTGCAAGTTCATTGTTCCTAATGGCGGGGAATATATAACATATCGATAGCATACTTATCACAAAAGAGAAGGAAGACGAATATTTGCAATTGGGGATTGGCAACTTTCCTTTCACCTCAGCAGATTCTCAATATCGTTAAGTAAAGAAGTTATCTTTTCAATTTGTATATCATGATTAACTTTAAATGAATAACATAACTCTTTGTTTTGATCATTAACCTTTGAAATTTCAGCTTTAAAACAATCATTTTCCTTTTGCAAGTTATCAATTATGTTTTGAAGTTGGAAATTCTGAGAATCTAAAGGAGGAGGCACTTGGGAGCCAGTCACATCATTCTTTTCACTCTTGAGTTGTGAAATTTGGGTAAGTATGATTCATCTAGTCCAGGTATGCCTAAAGTGAAACGAAGAACTGATAAGTTGAGTTGTTGGTTTTGGTTTTGAGAGTCGTTGACATTAGAGCAAGTTATTTTGTGTGGTTTTCTTGGGTTTTTGGGAGTTTTGTAGTAATGGGTTTTTGGTGGGAAATTGGGAGAAATGGTGAAGGGAGTGAGGAAGAGGGTAGTGTGGCTCATTTTGAGCGCATTTGATGTTGAAGAAGATAGACTATTCAAAAGATCGCGTTTTGTACGTTTGTGTACAAATACTTGTAAATGTTTTAGCTTATGTTTGGGAAAATGAGTGGGGCAGCCGAAATTAAAAAATGTATTTTATAAATAAATTACTAAAAAAGATACATATTTAAATTATATATGTATATATTTGATATTTTTGTAGGTAATTAAGTAATTAAACATACTATAAGCCTTAGTCTAAAAATTTTAGCCCTATCTTTTAGGCTGATGCTTATAACTTCAAAAGCACGAGATTAGTAATATAAGCCTCTTGCCAAACGAAGCTTATTTTTGAGTTGCAGCTTATTTTTGAAATTTAAGCTTCGTAAGCCCCTCCCAAACACACTCTTAATTTATACAATAAACAACTTTTACAAGCTTAAAGTGCTTATCCTAAATAAAGATTTTATATAGCGCTTATCCTAAATAAAGATTTTATATAGCGGCACGGCAAATAATTTATGATTTTGGTGTGATGTTTGATGCAATATTTAAGGGTTCAATTTGTAGCCACTAACTATTACGAGAAAAAAAATTATGGGTTAAAAACAAAAAATAATAAAAGTTTGAGGATTAAAAAATATTTAAACTGTTAATTTAGGGTCGTTTGGTTGGGGTGTATGGGTATAAGTCTATAACTTTGAAAGTCATTAATGTTGTTTGGTTGATTATGGGGCCCTCCACAATGAATTTAGGATACTCAAATGTGTAGGTTTCCTCATACCTTATGTGTGTGGGTGGTTTCATCATATCATCCATTACCATTCCACCATATACCAACACCCATACCTATTGTGATTCAAAGCAACAAACCAAACGCACCCATAGTAGATGTTCTAATCTTTTTTCATCAAGAGTATATTTATACCATACTAGACGAGTACCCGTGAATAACAACGGAATTTTATAGCGAAAGATCGTTTAATGATAAAAAAAATTATGGGTTATAAACGAAAAATAATAAAAGTTTGAAGATTTGTTGATTAAACGTAATGTTTTGAAACCCTGTTTGACCCGGGTGGTTCAACCGGTTGAACCGTTCCGGTCGAAAAACAGGTCGATTTAAACCGAGTCAACCCGATGGGGTTCGGTCGAAAACGGGTCAAATTAAACCGCATCAACCCGCCGGGTTTGAAGCGTCCCGGGTCAAACCGGTTTTCGATGTGTATTAATAGTTTCGTTTTGAAATATATGTTTTCAACATTTCTTTTTTTAGTTTCAACTTTTTACTTTTACTTTTTGGTTTTCCTTTATATAGTATTGCAAGGTACCAACGCGTTTGTGGATTGGTACTCTGTGACGATAACGGATAAATAAATCTCGATGAGACTTAATTCCAGGTTTGTATCGGTTTCACGGATCCTCTCGTTAGTTTTGGATAGCTTTTATTGGTTAGCGAACGGTGGCGACTTACCGTTCTGGATTAATTTTCGTTGGTGAATCGTTTAATATATATCTTCACCTTGTTAGCTTGTATGAAGCTTTGTGTATTTTATTAATTTGTATACTGTGTATAATAACATGTACTTTTCAGTTTAGAGTGTTTTAAATATAAATTAGTGTGTTTAATTATTTTATATTTTAGATTATGTTGTAGCTTATTTAAATTGTACATTGTGCAAATTTTATTGTACTTTTTAATAAAGGGTGTTTTAATTGATTGTTTTTAATTTGGTAGATATGCTTTTATTTGGTTGTACAATGTGAATAAATTATTGTACTTTTAAGTAATGAAGTGTTTTAATAAGAGTATTAATTTAATATGCATTTCTCTAACCTTTGACTTTCAAGATTTCATTTTTAAAGGTTTGACCATACACTCATTATATGTAGTATAAATATAAATAGAAAAGACATTTGTTTAAAACTTAAAAAATAAGTATTGTATGTTATTAAACTAAAGTCATTTACTTATAAAAGACAATGCATTTTATTTAACTATTTAAATACTTAATTATAACTGAAACCATTAACTTGCTTGACTCTTGTTTATTTCACACCTATATATACATAAAATAAATTGTACATACAAATTAATGCTACTATACATTATATGTAGTATAGAGATTGGACACCCGTAAACCAACATAAACACATTTTAAATCGGCGGGATTAAAAGTAAATGGGTCCACAAACTTTTAAACTACATTATAAGAGAAAACAAAAAATCAAACACAATATACTATGTTAATCAAACGACTAGGTGGTGTTTGTTTTAAAGAGAACTTTAATCGAATCTGAATCAGCATCTGAATCGAATCGGTAAATGTCTGAATCGACGCGTCGAGCGGGAAAAAAGCTCGTGTTTGAACGCGTTTGCTTGCTCATTATAATTTATTTTTTGTTTTTGTGTCAGCAGAAGCCAAAAAGGCGTTGAGACACCCTCTAAGTCTAGACCATTAAGATCTTCTGCCTCTAAGGCGTCACGAGCGGGAAAAAAACAAACAGTTTGAACGACCAAAATGTCTGACCGCGTCTGAACGATTCAGATTAAAAGGCTGTTAAGAGTCTCTTTATGAAAAACAAACACTACATAAGTTTAGTAAAAATTGTATTTATTTTTGCTTACCAACGAATAGACACACCACAAGACTCTCCTAATTCCATCACTACATTCTACTGATAATTCTAAAACTCGCAAATATAATAAATCATTCTATCATGTTATAACGTTTGTTATTATGTAACAAACATAGTGATTACATATCTTAAAACCTTTACATTTAACAATAGATAAAAACATTGGATAAAGTAACACAAGCTACCAATGATGCTTTAATCCATTGGTATGAGCTCTTGGGCTTGGGTCAATAGACCCGGGTTCAAATATCTTTCATGACACTAAAAATTATTTGGTACCATCCTTCCAGCGCAAATGCTCAAATTGACTGGTCATCGAGGGGCTTTTGGAGAAAATGGCCAGGGTTCAAAGCACTCGATAAGTCTGATCTTTGGGACATTGCAGGGGCGGGTCCTAGGGAGAGTCCGGTTGGCATCCTTAGGATGCATGAGACCAGGGTGATCCAACCGATCTTCACCTTTTGGAGAGTAACATAAGCTAAAGCGCTACCTCAACTTTTTTATTTTCACTTACTTCTTACTCACACACTAAAAAACATCCTCCTCAATAACTTAATTCAAAAACTTACTTTTAGGCTGGTCAACAAGGGTAGGTGAGGCCCTCACCTTGCCTTCTTTGTGAACACCGCGCCCACTCCTCCACTCACGCGCTAGGCTACACTCCCAAAACGAATTATGGTAAACGGTTCACCTTATAAATTTTGAAAAAAAAAACTGGGTCCCATTTCATTTGTGTTACCGTTTGCATGCATAAAAAAAATTACACACTACCCCATTTTTATTTTATAAATACCCACTAATTCATATTTTTTAACCACTACTTCACCATTTTTTAAACACAACTCACACACACAACTTAATCAAACTCTCTCAAGAATGTCTCAAGAAAACACGGTTAACACTCCACCAACAGATATCTTCCCGTTATTCTCAACGGACGAGGAACCGGTTGAGGTACCAATTGAGGAACCGGTTGTGGAACAAGAATAAAATTCGTATCTCGAAGATGAAGAAGCTTTGAGAGAAATGGAAGAACTACAAGCGAGAGGAATGCTGTAGGAGGCGAGGAAGCAAAGGGAAAAACAAGCGTAAGGACGACTTGTTTAACACTTTGGAGTTTGGAACGAGAGTACGAAGAGAGCAGGTTTGCGAACCGGTCTCCTTACGACGATGGTTATCACTCAGATAACTTTGAAACTTGGGATCACGTGGATTAACTTTACGTGTTTTAATCTATGTGTTCTATTTTCTGTATCGCGGTACGGTGAAATGTTTTAATTTCCTAGGTTTGTTTTTTTAATATTCGAAGGTTATGTACTATTTTTAATATCCGAAGTTATGTAATGTTTTAATTTTTTAAGTGTGCGTTTTTTATTTCGTACATTTACGTTTATAATTTTGTACGTTTAGATTTTTAAATTTATTCGTTTACGTTTTTAATTGTGTAAGTATTAAAAAAAAATGGGAGTTAAGGTGAACATGGTGTTGCCTTGCCCACAAAACGGTGAGTGTGATTGAGTGAAAATGAGAGGAGAGATAACGTTGATGTGACATGAGGTGTAAGGTGAAGTTAACCTTGCCTTGCCTTCTAGCCTTATAACCCACCATACGCAACTTTAAAAAAAAATTCATTGTCGTGATTTATCGTGAATGTTTGACTAGGGGTGAGGCAGTGCATTAACATGCATTTGGCTTAAGCCAAAAAGGGTGTCATGTAGATTTGGCGAGGGTGGCTCATGATTGCGCCTAATGCTCTAAATCATGAAGATGTGAGTGAAAAAAGTTTCATAGGTGTTATTTTTTTATGAATATTGGGTTAAGCATGACCAAGCGCCACACACCTCGCATGGTCCTATGGTCAAGCTTAATATGGCGGCAATTGACGGCTTCTCTTTCTCGGGGTTTACATGTCGACCACATCTTCTACTAAAAAAAATGTTTGCTGACCTTTTATTAGTTAGTGAAGTTATATACCTTGTATAGGTGAGTAACATTGAGGCAATGACTAATATATAACCGGGTTTTGTTTGTTTAAAAGTGGTTGAAGAAGTAAAAAATAAAACTATGACTATGACATGTCATCACTCATCATTAATTTATGAATGGTATTTGATGCTATTCGAATTAAATTACAAGGTTTAACAATCACTATATCAAAGTGCTTGTGAGTTTAGTTTTGTCAGTATGTTGTGGTACTTTACCAATAGTTTAGGGGTTTTGTACTAGGTCTGTTGGTTCTTATTTTTGTGTCGAATGTCCACACTGTTTGTAGTGTGTTATTTTCTTTGGGTCTTTTCTCTTCAATGGTCTTGTTGATGAGGTGGGATGCCTTTTCTTGTGTATTTTGTTTCTTTGGTTCAATATATGTTGCTTTTCTAAAAAAAAATAAACAAAATCCTATTTGCTCTTACGTTCTAACAAAATTAATTCATGTTTAGTCGTCTAGACATAAGTGAAAAAAGAAAAGTAATATTTTGAAATAAATTATGATACATAAAAAATAGTTTATTTATTACGTAGTAGGAGTTTAAAAAGCGTTCGAAAAAGAAAGACATAAAAACCAAAATGCATCAAACAAAACTACACATTCGAACAAGCTTTTAATCGACACTTAAATAAGGCTATTTCCAACCTTTTTCTCTAAAACACTTTCTTTTTCATATTTGAAGAATAAAACACATGAAAACATCTCATATTTGAAGATTTTTTGGAAACATTGATCTATATCCTTCATATTTAGAACATTACTATTCAATTTTCAAAACATAAAATAATACTATTATATGCATTAAGTGATGCAGAAATTAAGTTATGGATTGAAAATTGGTTAGTATAAATATTTTGGAAGTTGAAGTTTGAAAGATAGTGCATCGTTAAAAGTAGTTGTGACGATATGATGAAGTTATGAAGCGTTAGTCATTTACTGGATTGTTGTTTTTAAAAAGCATTAAAAAATGGCGTTTTTAAAAATTTATTATTTTTTGCAACCAGCATTAAAATCAAAATTTCATCGCTCATGACATCGTATTAAAAATGTCCGCGCTAAACATAACCATAGTTGGAGTCTTCGGGAAGACAAAGTTATAGATAAAAAACGCAAGTAATGTATATATTTTTTTAATTTGAAAATTTATAACATATGTGGTTGAAAATGACGTAAAAGAAGCAAGTTACCGACATAAATAAATTCATCCGCAACATTAGCGAAATACCTACTCCGTACTTTATGTTTGGGGGCTATGGAATAACTTACTACCAATGTTTTAAAAACTGGTTTTTTATATCGATCCGGTCAGTCGTAGGCAGGTTTGGCCGAGTTCAATCGCTGTGTCAACCCGGTTTTTTATTTTTTATTATTTTATTTGTTTCAACCGGGTCACGGCCGACGACCGCCCGGTCAACGGTTTCATAAAATTTTGTAAAAACCAACGGCCGAGGGGTTCATGACGGGTTGACCGGGTCACTCAAAACCTGCGGGTCTAACCGGTTGACTTGGTTTTAGAAGCCGGGTTTTGACCGTTTTAATGGCGGATGCCGGTCGGCCGGACCGGCCGGATCGACCGGGTTTGAAAACATTGGTTACAACACATTGAATACGAACAAAGTAACCGACGCATTTATTTTACTTTTAAATGATGAAAGAAGCAAGTAACCAACCTACAATTTTGTGATATTATCATTGAAGCAATAAAATAGCCAAAGATATGTAACGAAAATTGGATCCTAAAATTTCATACTTAAAACTTGAGTTGGTTGTTGCACAAAGCTCCAAGAGTTTGATGCCCGTCATAAAAATAAGACAAATACATGGACTTTTATGCCGGGGACGGAAGTTGAGCAATATTATTGAAGGGCTTAAAATGTAATTAAATATTTTGAAAAGGCGGCGATATAATTATTTTACATTTATACTGACTTTTTAAAAATAATATACAAAACTACAAAAGTAAAAAAGCAAGACTTAATGGTCACAGGCTAGAGGCGGCATCGCGAATCAAGCCGATTGAGGCCGAGAAACCGGCCGGTGCGACGAACCGAAAGACATCGGTTTCAACATTTTTTTTATTTCGGTCTCGGTCCAGTTCGATTCAGTTCGATCATATGTAAAAACCGATCATTATGCTTTCTCGGACCAGACCAACCCGGACCGGACTGAACACATTCGGTCCGATCCTCGGCCTAAAGTTATCGAATTTGATCTTGATCCGGTCCGATTTTGATTAGTCCGGTCCGATTTTAGACCGATGCTCGCCCTTACCCTAGACTTGGAGGCCACAATCCAAAAAATAAGCTCCATTCATGCTTTTTAGGCCGTGGTGCACTTAGTAATCTTCGTAGTAATAATATTGTGATACTATGATATAAGGGTGTGCATGGTCCAAAAACCGGACCGGACCGGACCGAAAACCGATTTCGGCATAAACCCTAGACCGAGACCGGACCGAATGTGGTGGTCCGGTCTCGGTCAGTGGGTCTTTCGGTCGGTCGGTCAATAGGGCCAAATTCGTCGGTTTTGTCGGGACCGGACCGAGCCGGACCGAGGAGCAATGCCAAGCGGGACAGCGGACCGGACCGAATGAGTCGGTCCGTGTACGGTCCCCGGTCGGTCCGGTCCGTTCGGGTCATATGCTCACCCTTACTATGATATACACAAAATATCAATTTCCATTTTTAGTTTGTTTTTAGTAGAATTTTTCTTCAATCGTAGCTTAGAATTTTTCTTGCATCAAAGATTGATAAATTAATAATTACGTAAACTTCTTTGTATATATTTGGTTTCTTTTTGTTCAAGCCAATAGACCAACTACTACTACAACTTATACAAGTTATTTTATTTTCCTTGCAACTTCGTTTCCTTAATAAGTTTGCTTAGTTGGTTTCGGATCTATTAAGGACGAGGCTAAGAAATATACACCCAAACCTAACTTAATTATACATCCCGTTGGTTAGATTCAAGTCTATTCGGCTCAGGGGACGGAACTTGACAAGTTTTAATAAAGAGACCAAACTATAATAAATTTATTGCAAGGAGCGAATTACATTATCTTTTGACATTTTATAGTAATAATGATTAGCCCTGTAAAATATAAGAATTGTATTTGTGGCTGAATTTTTTTGGAATCCGTCTATCATTTATGATTCGGCCCATGTCCCATTGGATTCGGGTTACTGTCATACAACAATCGCGAATCGGTAGTCAGTAGGTCGACTTTTTGTAGATTGTGATCAGTTTAGGAAGGTTCATCGGTGATTAATCAAATTAGCATTTCAGGCAAGTCATGAGTATTTTCGGCGAGTTTTTAGTATTTTTGGCAAGATTTTTCTTAAATTACAACTCATAACATATATAAACAATCACTCTAGGTGATGAAAACAAGTTTACGTCAAATTTTGAGTATTTCCGGCAAGATTTGCATGTTTCTGACAAGTTTGACCTTCGTTGATCGCCGTTGACCACAATTGACCGATTTACACAAATAAAAAACGCTAGTAGCCGATTAGCACTTACACAACGATTAATCAGCTTTATAAACTTTTTGTGCAACACTGCATATACATAAAACAATAAGCAAATTCTCTTACGCTAAAATTTCATAAAAAGTTATAAAAATGTACAAAGTAAACAATCTTATTCAAGTTAACCCGAAACCAAATAAGCAAAACATATTTAACCCGACACCAGACTCAATTTAATATTTAAGTTAGACCAAATCGGGATCAGGTTATCGGGTTCGGGTCGAGCAAACTCTATTACTATCTAAACCGGTCAAAGTAAGGTGAGACAACCGTCACGTGGAAGTGAGTCATGGCGCTAGGTATATAACAACACCACTCTCATTCCTTTTCTTACATCTCCGATATCTTTTCCGACCAATTCACTCACTCACTGGTAATAATAATAAACTTTTTTTTTATATAAATAATCCATCATATGATCACTACTTCAATTTTCTTACTTTGTATTTATGTTTTATATATCATCATTCTCAGTTTATGTTTTAGGGTTTTTAATTATTATATACTACATCATTTTATTGATGAATTTTAATTAGTTTTAAGCATCACTAACATGACTATTGACTATTAATTTTGTCTTTTGTTTTGAAATTAATTATTTAGGGTTAGGGATTTAGGGAGTGTTTGTTTCGGCTTATATAGCTGGCTTACGGCTTATTTGCTCACTTTTTGTGGCTTATTTTTAAACTTTTCGGCTTATATATGTTTATTATGACATAATAAACTTATACTGTATAAGCCGAAAAGTTTCAAAATAAGCCACAAAAAGTGAGCTTATGAAGCATTAGCTTAAAACCAAATAAGCCGTAAGCCGGCTATATAAGCCCAAACAAACACTCCCTTATTTCCTAATTTTTATAAGTCTGTTTAATTGTCGTAGGTTGGCTAAGATGTCGTCAAGTTCGGGGGTTTTCTTTGACGGAGACGAGCAGCCTCAAGCGTTTAGAAACTCAAATCTAGTTCAACAAAACATGTACTCCAACATGGACTTGACGAATGTTTTTATGGAGAGTATGACTAGTCCTGGTGCGGGGTCGTTGGTTACTGAAGCTAACTCGTGTGGTACTCCTTCGCTTAAGCGAAGTGCCAGTATTAATACGGATTCGTATATGCGGTTGCCTGCTTCACCCTTGTCGTTTAATTCCAATAATATTAGTATCTCGGGGTCGTCTGTTATTGATGGTCAGTCGCCGCCAGTACATCAGGGTCAGGGTCAGGGTCAGGGTCTATATCAAGGTGCTTCTACTGCTACGTCGTTACCTAATCATGGTTCAATGTTTCATGATAATGTATCGCATGTGCAAAAGAAACCTCGGTTTGAGATCAAGCAGGAAGATGTCATGCAACAGCAAGTGATGAGACAGATGTTGCAAAGACAAGATTTGACAAATTTGCAAAATCAGAATGTTCAGTTGCAACAGTTGTATAAGCAACACCAGTTTCTGCAGTCGTTACCCCTGCCACAACGACAACAGGTTCTCCAGTCGTTATCACCGGCGCAACGAGCACAGTTTGTTCAGCTGCAGCAACAGCTGCATTCGAGGCAAACTATTCAACAACAGATGCAGCAACCTGCTACGGCAGTAAATCGATCTATTGATGGCGGAGTGTGTGCACGAAAAATGACACAATACTTGTATCATCTGAGGCAACGCCCAGCTGTGAGTTGATTACTAAAAGTTTAATATATATATGTTTATTGTTTCTGAATGTAATCGAGTTAACGTTTTCTTATAGGATATTAACTACTGGAGGACGTTTGTGGCGGAATACTATTCTCCGCGTGCTAAGCAGAGGTGGTGCCTTTCCGTACATAACAACGTTGGCCATCACCCGTCAGGTGTATTCCCCCCTGCAAATTCAGTAAGTGCTTTCTTATTTTGTTTTTTAAACTCGATGGTATGAAAGCCTTCATATTAGTTATCAGAGATGCAGGATTATTTCTAAAGGTCACGTCTTTCCTTGTGCTTTTGAGTTTTGATCACTGCATCGTTTTTTTGTTTGCATTTGATTAGCTTCTTTCTTATGAAAAAAAATCATCTGACGGTGTTTCCATCTTTAGGATGTATGGCAGTGTAGCATCTGTGGGTCGAAGTCTGGAAGAGGATTTGGTATGTAATTTATAATCACTGTACTGTACCAAGCATTGTTGTAGAAGTTATTGTAGTTTTAAACTGTTAATCGGTGTATGTTGACAGAGGCTACCTTTGAAGTACTGCCTAGGCTTAATGAAATCAAATTCAGTAGTGGTGTTATTGATGAGCGTTGGTGTCTGGGTTTGCCTCGGGAATGTAGGTTCGATTCTGGAATTATGATGGTAGAGTATGAAAAGGCAGTTCAACAGAGTGTTTATGAGCAGCTTCATGTGGTTCATGAGGGTCGTCTTAAAGTTTTCTTCACCCGTGATTTAAAGGTTTATCATTTGCTTTGATATGATATTCTGTCTGTTGATTTTGATATTTATGATTTTGGTGCTAATTTTTAAAATGTTTTTTAGATACTAAGTTGGGAATTCTGCTCACGGCGCCACGAGGAGCTTCTTCCTCGGCGATTGATTGTTCCTCAGGTAAATACCTTTCTTTTTGTATTGAACATATATACCGTATGAATTATTATTTTTGTTGATTAAACGGCAGTTTTTTTGTGTGATTTTCAGGTGAGTCAGATGTTAGAAGTTGCCCAGAAATGGCAGTCTACGGTTGCTGAAAGTGGATCTGATGGGGTTTCTCAGCAAGATATACAGACAAGCAGCAATATGTGAGTGTTAGACAATATTTAACATAAGATTGATTTCTGTTTTCAAAGTTTCTTATTTTTTTTTTGCATTTTTCATGGTTGGTTGTTTCTCGTTGCTCAGGCTTGTAACAGCTGGGCGGCAGCTTGCTAGGAGCTTGGATTTACAGTCTTTAAATGACTTGGGATTTACTAAAAGATATGTCAGGAGCTTACAGGTAAATGAAATGGCCATTTTTTTATGTCAAAACTCAAAACCAGATATCTATCAAAAACTTTGTACATACTCGTCTTGTTTGATAATGTAAACTGGTTTTGATTCATATTCTTCTTCCAGATAGCTGAAGTTGTCAATAGCATGAAAGACTTGATAGACGTAACTGGAGAAGCTAACATTGGCCCTGTTGGTAATGATTCACTTAACTTTGTTATATGGAAACATGATTTTTATGACTGAAATTAATCCATCGTGTTCGGCTTTACAGAGGCCATGAAAAGGTTCCACCAGCAGGCTAGTATGACAAGATTGCAAAAGGTGCAGAGAATGGAACAGATGTCTGCTACACAAGGTGTCACAAACAACAGAAATGGGCTCAGTGGTCTAGTTGCTTTAGAGTCTGGACTTAACAGATCGATGAACAGTAATTTTCATGTGGGCAGCCGAGGTTCTCCGGCACTCTCAAATTACCAAAATAACATTATGAGACAAAGCTTGATGAATATAAACTCCCAACAGAGCGTGTCATCTTCTTTTATCAACAGATCTCCATTTCAAGGTCAGACCTCACAGAGTAACAACAGTAATATCCCTGTCGGCTATCAGCGATTTCCGAGTGGTATAGTCCAAGTTCAACAGACTCAGAGCCAGAACCCGAACCAGCAGTCGTCGTCTCAAGGTGGTGATCAGACAGTACAGCAGCACATGATTCAGCAAGTGCTTAAGGGTATGAACGATAACAATGGAGGGGCGAAACCATCTATTTCAGGGCAGAGTGGTGGCGGGTTGACAAGAAGCGACAGTTTTAAAGGTGGCTCACACAGTGACTCATGCGCAGGTGGTGAGAAAGCAGTTGATTTGCCTCACGTGTCCGACATTTTCCAGGATATAGTTAGTGACTTCACTGAGAATGGGTTCTTTGACAATGATGAACCTAGCTGGAAGGTATGAGCGGTGGAAGGGAACTTAATTCTGAGAATACATGGTTGTATAGTCGGATTTCTTACTTTTTTTTTGTTTGGCTATGGAGTAGTGGCTTTGTGGGTTATATTTTCTGTTTTAGTTGTTAATGCAAATGCAACCTATGCGTATAATGATCCATGAACAGTTTTAGGTATTTTTAATACCAGATTGGCTAATTTTATGACCATTTAAGTTTTACTTCGTTCCCTGAATGATCGTTTACTATTTGCTCAAAAAAAAGGATTGTTTATCACAGCAGAGCTGAATTGCATCATTAGCAATGTCATAAGAAAGTGCCATCTGTTCCATGAGATTACACTCTATATTGTGATTAAGAATGTGATAAACTAACAGCCATCTGTTATGCTGATTTTACAAATCAAAAGCGCATTACGAAAACTGCTAACCGACTTTGTTGCCTGTCATGTATCAGTAGAAGACTATAGTTATTGACAAAGTGCACAGAACATTAGAACTACAACAGCAATGACAAATTATAGTAGAGGTGAATACATTCAGCAACAAAAGAAAAGCCTTTTACAACATCCTGATCTCAATTATTCTAGTAAAGTTAACCAAAAAAAAAATCTTAACACCAACAAAAAAACAAGGTACCAAAGAACAAAGAAAAAAGTGGGAATTTACTCGATTCCTTCTCAGGCATCAATTATTTGCTACTCCATTTAGGCTATACCAACGATGTCATCGTCTGAATCATCGTTACCCACCACCACCCCTCCGCCAAGTAACGTGTTGAGAATCATTTGTTCCCAACCTCGTATGCTTGCAGTGAATGAACGAAAACGAGAGGGGCTGCCACTCGCCTCACCTTCAGATGGTATGGGTGAACAACAATACTCTGCATCAGGGTAATATTTCAGTGTACACTTTCCACTGGGATCAATGATATCCACATCAAACGCAGGTGACAGAGGTCGTCCGACAACTTGAACATGAGACACACTGGATCATCATAAAAAACGTTATAAAAATCTAACAATAATTTATCGAATCTCACACAAGTTCATGTTTTAACAAGGTGACATAACCTACCATATATAGTACTTTTCATCCATTTCTTGTTTCTGAACTCTACCTAGTAACTCTATCTGCAAGATCCCTCCGATACATAAAGCAGGTTCTGGTAGCTTAAATTTTTGCAGACGGCTCTCCTGTACATATAATTTTATATGTAAGAGAACTAGAAAAAGAAACGACAATGACGAGTGAAACGGATGCAACTTACCTGTGCCATCGGAAATGATGGCGATGTGTATGTCCAAACAACATTCTCGGAGATAAACCTCAAGGCAGGTGAAGGCTCGTCTTTGATGTCATTTTCAAATTCGTAAGCAGGCTTGAGATGGCCCAAACGAAATCTCACAGCTTTTGCGGAGTAAATGGGAAATCCAAATTGAAAATATGCTGATAGACCAAACAAAA
>OU343218.1:238931202-239083629 GCA_910596185.1 Chrysanthemum makinoi
AACCTCATTTGGAAAGAGGTAATGTTGCAATCGTTCATGGATACTCCCATGCATCCATTTTGGCCAAAGACGATGCAACACATGTCATCCTTGTCCCCTCATTTGGAAGTCCACCACATGGACTATATCGGTCCTTTGGATCGCATTTACGGGTTACACACAACCCTAAAAGCACCTTTATAAATACTTAGTCATTTTCTTGAATGACCTAAGTCATTATTCATCAACGAATATACACACAGAAAACAGTCGACTACCCTCACTCGTAACTCCGGTCACACTTTGAGATCCTTGCCAAATGGGAAAACCAAACGATCGATCAACCTCAACCCTCAAAACTAATTCCAAACACTCCTAAAACGTTTTTTTATGATAAGAGATGTGGAACACAAATCGATTAGAGAACGTATTACATAGTTTATAAAATAAGTTATGAATAAAAGACCTGGTACTAAAACTATGGATTAATCGTTATCATAAGTTGGTGGTAATTTTTGCCTATCGTTTTCTATACGTACGTCCTCTTTATTCCATTTTCACTCATGTCCTTTCTGTTTCTTCCTTATTGTCAACAAAAATGGTTGAATCTGTCCAATCCAATAAGCTATTAAAATAAAACGTGACCTCACCTAGCTTATCTTCTTCTTCTAATGAATATTTTAGGTAAAGTGTACCTCTTTCTTTAAAACTCTCGATAACTAGTCTTTGTCACAACTCACAAGTCATAACTCGGTCATGGTTAAATGCAGTTAAGTAGATAGTCCTTTGGCCCAAATCTGTAGCCTTATTTCTGGTAGGCCCTTATTTGTTACAAGCCTTTTTCTCACAGCCCACAGGTCAACATTTCTGTAGTTCTGTTAATCGACTAGTGCTGTAGGGGTGTTCATCGGTTTGGTTCTCGGGTTAATCGGTTTATTCGGTTCGGTTTGTTCGGTTAATTTTTTTGGGGTCATAACTGAAAACCGAACCGAACCAAAAATATCTGTGACCAAACCGAACCTAGAACCGAACCGAAGTTCGGTTCGGTCATGGGTCAAAACCGAAAACCGAACTTATATATATTTTTTAATTTAATTAAATAGATTTTTGGCAACAAAAAATTTATTTCAAGCATAAAAAGTGTTTTTTTAATATTAAAATAAATTTTTAATGGTCTTTTTGTGTATATAAGTATATTAAAAAATATATTAAATATATAAAGTGTTTTTATATATAAATATATATATATATATATATATATATATATATATATATATATATATATATATATATATATATATATATATATATATATATATATATATATATATATATATATATATATATATAAATTCGGTTGGATCGAGATAGCCAAACCATATCCAAACCAAAACCGAATTTTTAGTTCGGTTCTGTTTTGACAAATTCGATTCGGTTATAAGTTTGGTTTGGTTTTTTTCGGTTCGGTTCGGGTTCGGTTTTCGGTTTATTCTGTTATTACCCGACCCATGAACACCCCTAGCTGTAATCAAGCTAAACCGAGCTTGAGCTTGTCAGGGCTTGAGTTCGGCTAAAAAATCATAAGGTAGGCTCTATCTTGGCTCGATAGCTCGGCGAGCTTTAATCTCTAGGATGGTATTAATTGAGAATGATTTGATTTGATTGATTGCAAAACAAAATTACATCGTACACATAAATATTACTCTATGAAATATTCTAGACTCGGGCTTGGGCTTGAGTCCGTTACATATTACAGACGAACTCTCCCCCGCAGTCCGAGCGGCGAAATCGCGAAAACTCAAACTGGAGATTCAAAGCTAATAAACAATAAATTAAAGCAAATAATTGTTGATAAAGACATTCGACAGCAAGTGGAAGTACATCTTCAACAGCATACCACAAACCAGATAAACCAAAGTATCCCTAACAAACAGGATAAACCAAAGTATCCTGACTAAATGGGGATAAACCAAAGTATCCCTTACCAAACAAGATAAACCAAAGTATCCTAACCAAACGGGATAAAAACCCAAAGTATCCCCTACAACTAAACGAAGGAAATTACAACTAAAACTCATGCACTATCATCATAAGAAAATATGAGAAAATGAAAGTTGGTTCTAAAACTTCAACCCCCAAAAAACCTTCCAAACAAACGGGGCGTGTTTTTCAATAAAAAAACTTAAAAATCTACCTCTGGGTGGGGCTCAATGTGGCCTTATTTTTTATTTTTACCAAATAAGAACATACCCATACAAAATCAAACCATTAAAAAGGCAAAGTGTCACCACGACTTAAATACGTTAATTAATATGATCCATTAAAAAAGGAATTCGTATTTTCTTTTTCTGCTATTTGTATCCCGTCTTTTTTTTACCACCAGAATGAGGCACCAATAAAATTCTCCAATTCTTTTTCCCCCTTCAAACAGTAGCAGCTGCAAAGGGTTTTATTTGTTTTTCCTCTTCTTATGATGATGAATATAAGGATGTACGTGATCTGGACCGCCGACCGAAGCCGACGACCGAAAAAATTAAGGTGGCGGCTGAAGATTAAAGTGGCGGAAGTTTAGGGTTTATGGGATGGACCGGTTAGTTCTCTGATACCATGTAGAATGGTAATGATTGAGAATGATTTGATTTGATTGATTGCAAAACACAATTACATTGTACACATAAATAGTACTCTACGGAATATTCTAGACTCGGGCTTGGGCTTGAGCCCGTTACATATTACAGACTAACATAATCATCCAAGCTTGAGCTCGGTTCGAGTAAAATTTGAATAAGGCTCGAGTTCGGCTCGAAAAGCTCGAATTTATACATAAATATTGTATTCGATAACCAAACTGATCAATAAAGTCAAGACAATACTTGATGAACTCGAGCAAAGAACTTATACAAAACATTCGAGAACATTAGGGTTTAAAAGGTCATTCTACGATAAAGTTTTAATTATTATACCAATATTCACGTTAGCATTTAGGTTATTCATATAAATATCTATAATAAATATATTTATGTACATGAAGGCTCGAAAAGCTTGATAAATACCCCCGTTGATGCTTGAAGCTTACACATCCACTATTTGCATGGAGTCATGGGGTGTGTCGAATTATGCACGTGACGTGGGATTCACCCTCATCCTATGTACTTAATTGTTTTTTTGGAGTAATATATTTTACCGAGAAAACCTTTTACCCAAAAAAATAGCTTGATAAATACTCGAGCTTGAGCTATTGAAAGCTCGAGCTCGATGAAAGCTCGACTTGATCGAGTTAAGCCCAAGCTCGAGCTTGATTCGCTCAAAAAAAGGGATTTGGTAAAAGGTGTTTTTAACACATGGTAAATTTTATTACTCTTAAAAAACATTTAGGTACATAGGATGTGAGTGAATACCACATCTCAACTGTTCCATTGACGAGAAAACAAAAGCATCATTTGGGCTTCAAACCGAACATATCATAAAAATGACAAACCAAACTTAGGAAAAACTACTCAATAAAACTACTTACGTCTAGTATGACCATGAACCTTTATATCATAAGCATCACAAAAAGCTAATTGCGCTTCAATTAAATCTTCGCAGTCATCATCAACATCATACGGGGTTATCATCATAATCATTTTTCTAACGCTCATATAAGCTCTTCCTCCATATTTCACCTTCATTCTTGGATGCCATGAAACCTCTTGTTTCATCAAAAACCTCTTCCACTTCATTGGCACTATCCTTGTCACCTACACCAGCCACATTAGACGTTGGTGCTCTTGTGCCAATTGTACCTCATTCACAAGTTTCCACCCTCATGGGATTACCCCCTTTTGCCCGTCGTCCATAATAGTTTCCACCCTCATGGGATTACCCCCTTTTGCACCTAAGACATCATCATTTTCAACCAAGCTATATGCATAAAAAAGGTTCGAACAACTTGCCTCTCTACTAGGTGTTTCAATATTATTCTTCGTACAACTCGTAGTAGCACCATTCTACTTAGAAATAGGTTTATATACCTGTTTAGTCGACTTAAACTCAAATTTAGAACCCATATTAAAGCCACTAGTCGGTTTCATTCCATCAATTCCAACATTACTTCGATTTAACTTCGCACCGCCAGAATGCACTTCCTCACAATTTATAGGCTTAGTAGGAACCATTTTAGGGCAATGTTTCGAGTCATGTCCAAAAATCTTGCAATTGGCACATCGTGGAGGAGTCCATTCGTATTCAATAGTAATTGTTTCGTACATGTATCCGTCATCCAAATTTGGGATAACAATAAAAATCATTGAGTCTTTCAAAGTGTTTTCAGCACTCATTTTAATCATAGTACGTGCATAGCTATTTCGTCTCCATGATTCGTTGCACATCGTACTAGTAAATGAATCAAGCATTAATGGTTTGGCAATCATACTAGTGAAAATCTTGTCTTGTTTATAACCCTACTGAATCCTATTCTTACCCATAGTAATATGAAGTTAACGATTGAGATAGATATGACATAAACACTCATCCAGTCGCTTGTGTGTCTCTCAAAAGTTGCCATTTCGAGAATTAAAGTAGAAGATAATCATCAATAGAAAGTAAAAGTAGTAATAAGCTTAACGAAACAAAATCGTTTTTATTAGTCGATAGTTTGTCATAGTCGATATATCGTATCTTGGCCCATTAGTATATTTGTTATGTGTTTAGTCTCAACCCGCTTACTTTAGTTCTAGAATCATCACTTGTATCTTATATATTGATTTGTATAACTTAATGAGAATCAAGGCACTAATTACATTCCATTATGGTATCACGTACCAATCCTAATCCTCTCCCAACTTCTCTAAAAAATATACGCCTCTCCCTCCTCCTCTATTCCAACCGTACACTAAATAAACCCTAACCCTAAAATCAGCATCCATGGCCGTTGATGACAATCCACCTCCACCCCCTCCATCTCCAAGCGCCGATAAACTAGTCCCTTCTAGTATCACCAACAAAGTCCCTGTCAAACTCAGCCTCGAAAAACACAACTATAATTCTTGGAGTTCATTGTTTAAAATCTACATAGGAAGCCTTGGCCTTAAATCCCACGTAGAAACAAAAGCTTCAACCGATGCATCATCTAGTGCTCCCGATCCGGAGTGGTGCAAACTTGATGATCTCATCAAGATGTGGATCCTAGGATCCCTATGTGATTCCCTACAAGAGCAAGTTGTCTCTACACCGGGAAATGCAAAAGACATATGAGATCATCTTCGAGGACTATTCCATGAAAACATGGATGCTAGGGCTATCAATCTTGACAATGAACTCCATTCCATCAAGATTGGTAATATGTCGATCAACGAATATTGCACCAAAATAAAGTCTATGGCGGATAGGCTTCAAAACCTTGGTTCATCGGTAAGTGAAAAGAACTTGGTTATTTATGTGGTTAACGGGCTTGATTCAAGATTTGCTACTATAGTCAAAATAATAAGGCATCGTGAACCCTTTCCATCATTCGAAACGACTAGGAACATGCTATTACTTGAAGAATCTACGTTGAATGACGAATCTGACACCTATAGTACACTCGACAGTAGCTCTTCCTAACCAACTATATGGCCACTAACCCATCCGAACCAAAAGGTAACATTCATTCTCAACCTAACAAACCTTCCAATATTCCTTAATTATGCAAACATTTTAATAAGGGTTCATGCAAGTTCGGTGATCGTTGTAAATTTATACATGATCACCGAAATCGATTGGGACTCACCAACGTACCTAAACCTGGGCGACATACTGGATATGCACCATATAACCAAAATATTGTATACGGTGTTGCACCTGGTTACTATCAGTCACACATGGCTCAACAATATTCACATTCTGTTATTAACACATATCTAGCCCAAATACAACAGACCCCAAGCCCACTTGACATCATAATACCATTACCAAGCCATCACTCCACAAGCCCAAAACGCCCCCCAACACTACCAGATTCAACAACCCATGCCCCACTCCAACCGCCAGCCTAGTCTAGTGGTATTTTAGGACGTGCTCCAACAATGTACGCCTCACAAGCTACTAAATACTCCCTAGTGTGTTAGCACTATGACTTTGCAGGACCCGACTTGGAACATGGATACAAGTACTTATTCTCATCTCAATTCTAATGCTCATAATTTAAGTACTATTTTTAATGAATGTTTATACCCATATGTACATGTTGGTGACGGTAATTCTATTCCCGTTACTAACACCGTCCATAGCATTATTCTATCTCCTCATCGCCCTCTTCACATTCATAATGTAGTTTTCACACCTAACATCATTAAAAATCTTATTTTTATACGTCAGTTTACTAGGGATAATAATTGCACTATTGAATTTGATGCCTTTGGTTTTTCTTTGAAGGATTTCTTGACTCACCATATCCTCATTCGATGTGACAGTTGAAAGTGATCTCTATCCAGTGACCAAGCCATCATCTATCTCTACTGCTTTACTCTTTACCAGTTCCTCCACGTGGCACCAACGCCTCGATCACCCCGGTGACGAAGTGCTACGATCTCTTATTTCACGTCAGCTTATTTCATGTAATAAAGAAAAGTCTACACATGTTTGTCATGCTTGCCAACTTGGCAAACATGTGAAGCTTCTTTTCTATAGTTCAGATTCTATTGTTGAACATTGTTTTGATATTATTCCTTCTGATTTATGGACTTCCCCAATTGTTAGTTCAGGTGGTTTTAAGTATTATGTTATATTTCTTAATCATTTCTCTCACTATTTGTGGATTTATCCTCTCCGCTCTAAATCTGACAAGTTCGCTAAATTTCTAAATTTTTGAAATTATGTTAAAAATCAATTTAAATCTAAAAATAAAAAGTTTTCAATGTGATCACCATGGCGAGTTCGATAATAACCACCTTCATACACTTTTTGCAAATCACGGTATTTAACTTAGGTTTTCTTGCCCAAAAACTTTCCAACAAAATGACAAGGCGGAACGAATGCTATGAACCATAGACAACGTCATTCGTACACTCCTATTTCAAGCACACCTACCCCTTCCTTTTGGGTTGAAGCCCTTCACATGGCCATATACATCCTTAACCTCCTACCATCAACCGCCATTAATAGTGACACCCCCTTCAAATACTTTTTCAAAAAGAACCCGACTACTCCCGTTTACGTATCTTTGGGCGCTTATGTTATCCTCACCTTTACTCCCCTCACAAACTTGCCCCACGTGCAACCCCATGTATCTTTCTGGGTTATCCCGCCTATCATCGAGGTTTTCGATGTCTAGACCTTGAAACAAACAAAATCATTATTTCTAGACACGTCACTTTTGATGAAACACAATTTCCCTACAAATCCATGACACCCACGTCCACACCATCATACATATTCCTAGAACCTGCACATTCCCCTCTACTTAGCCACGTATTAAACAACCCCGTTCCCAACAATCAAACCGAATCCCCAAACCTACATAATAAAACTCACTCCTACAAACACCTAATCAACCCAAACCTATGACATACCCACCTCCTATGACACAACTCCTCATATACCAGATTCCCCCATGTACAACCGATCACACCTCCTAGCCTAATAACGCCCCCAATCCCAAGCCCACTAATGTTGCCCAACTCTCTTCCGCACACCTCTCAATACAATAACGCACCCTCCAACAACGACACCTCGGTCAGACAACCCAAAAACGAGCAACCACGAACTCACCACATGCTCACTCGATCTCAATGCGGAATTGTCAAACCCGTCGAACGTCTCACTTTACATACGCCATCTCTTCACCTATTCCTAAATCTTCGTTTCTTGCTTTAAAAGATCCTCAATGGCGTAATGCTATGAATGATTGTTAGACGTAACATTTTTATTAGAAGTGATGGTCATTCACGTTTAGGAACTTTGTAACGTGTGTTAGATATCGTGCTAGAATAGTCGACGGGCTCATGGATTGGGCTAAGCTAAATGGCTAAATGTTATGTTAAGCTAGCCTTGTATAAGTTGTCATCCAATCCAAGTGCAATCCAAGCCCATCCCAAAGCCCATTAGGGCATATGTAAGGAAGTATAAATATCCCTCAAATGTTCATTTGAGGGGTGTGCTTGAGTGTGTGTGTGTGTGTGTGTGTGTGTTTTCTTTAAGCAATACAAGTTTTCCTTTCTTATTTCTCTCTACACATATACGCATAATATCAACATCAAGTCACCATCTTTCTCTTAATCTTTCTTCTTCATATTTATGCATATAGCTTTATGTTTGTTTCGTGGTATACTCGTGTGTGCTAAGCTTTGGTATAACGTGATAAGGTTGAGATATTTAAAGTCCTACAATTGGTATCAATCACCTAACAATGGTTTAGGAGTGTGTGTGTTCGTTTTTTGTTAAAGCTTTACAAGCAAAGTTGCGTTTTTTCCTATAAAACGTGGGCTTTTTGCATTAAGTTTTGATTTTTACGTAGTTTTAAGCTTAAAGTTGTAGTTTTTATTGATCATTAAGTGTTTTGGAAGAAGTTTGTGCAAAAGAAATCATTTGGAAACGAGTTTTTGGGTGAAAAAATTGCGTTTTTGCAAAACTGGGCATTTTTTACGCGTAAGCATTGCCAGTCAAAACCCTTTTTTACGTGTAAGAAAAGTCAAAACCCTCTTTTCCTACGCAGAAGGTATACGCCGTAAGATTTGAATTTTTACGCTTAAGCTTTTGGTGACAAATCTGCAACAACGGTTACCTGTTTTTCCTTGCTTGGATAAGCTTGAAAAACACTTCGACTTGTGGATATCTTTCACGCTTGGACGAGTGTGAAGGATTTTGCTTTTAAACCTAATCCTACTTCTAAGTATAAAGTTTACGCATAAGCTTACGTTTAACCTTAAGTTTACGCATAAGTCTTGGTCTACGCATAAGCATAATCTTACGCCTAAGGAGAGTTTGCACGAGCCTACACCTAAGCCAATTTCTACGCATAAGCACTCAATCCTACTAAGAACAAGTTTTTAAAGTAAAATCTTAAGCAAAAATTCAAACGGCCATAACTTTTGAACCGTAACTCCGTTTTCAGCGTTCTACACATCAAAACGACCGTGAGAACGAGGAGAATGACATGCCGAATAAAATAAAGTTGCTTCGGGTCAACTTTCAAGTCCTAAAAACGCTCCGAAAAGAAGTTATTAAGGTTTTTAAGTTTTTAGACCAAATTTTCACTACAACAACCGAGCTTAATCTTCATCAAACACAACTCCTTTATCGTTGAATCGATCCTACATCAACTTTATCATCAAATACCTTCATCAATGGCTACTCAACAAGACATTCATGCAGCCGTGCCAAAACCGCCCCCTATTTGGAAAAAGGTGGTTATCTTCAATGGACAAGTCGTATGCTCCGCTACATCAAGACCAAACCTAATGGAAAACTAATGATTCAATCCATTACGAATGGACCCTTCAAGCTTCGACAAGTCCAAGACCCTGGAAATGCTGATGCAACACCTCCCGTCCCATCATCCTTTCGTACTCAATATGAATCAGAATACATTGAAGAGGATAAGAAGCAAGTCGAAGCAGATGACATGGCAATTCATATTGTCCAACTGGGTTTACCAAGAGACATCTTTGTCTGCCTGAGACAGTTGTGAAACCGCTCGATATGTGGGAATGTGTTAGACGGCTTTGTCATGGAACGTAAATTGGTCAACAAGATATGGAGAACAAGTCGCTAACCGCCTGGGAGAAGTTTACATCTACTCCAGGAGAACCCATTGAATCCTACTATGGAAGGTTTTGCACTTTAATGAATGAGCTTATCATAAACAAGTTGGAACCCGTAACTATCGAGTAACATCAAATTCCTTAACAATCTTCCGTAAGAATGGGGACGATATGTCACTATTGTCAACCAAACAAAAGACTTACATCAGGTGAACTTTGATCAACTCCAATTCTCAAACAAAACCAAACTAAAGTGAATGAAGTCAGGAAAGAAAGATTGGCAAAGAATCATGATCCATTGGCACTAATTGCAAAGACTCAAACTACGGTGAATACACAACAACAAGCTTCATCATCTTCCACTAACAACAACTTGCAAAGAATACATTCCACAACCACAAGCTGTTTTCCCTCAACAACAATTATATCTATTCAACAACAACCGTATCCACAATACCGTGAACAAGGAATCACGATCCCAAACTGAACAAGAAGAGGCTTTGTCACATGCATTTGCATTCTTGGGTAAAGCATTCAAAAGTCGCTATTCCACACCAACTAACAACAACCAAAGGATTTCATCAAACACTCGAACATGCAAATTGCAGTACCGGTTTGAATATGGGTAATCAAGGACAAATGGTTGGAGTTATTGGGAATCAACAGGATATGCTACCGGATTTCACATAGGTAATCAGCGGTTCCGTATCGTGGTAATCAGTTGGGTCGAATGTTGGAAATCGATGGGACGTAATGTTGGGAATAGAGTAGTGGATAATCCAATGGGAATGTTGCAGTCCAAATCGTTGGGAATTATGGAAATGTGAATCATGGTAATCAGGTTAAGTGTTACAACTGCCAAGGAGTGGGTCACATGGCAAGGAATTGTCCTACTAAGCGAAAAAGAAGAATGTGAGTATCTTCGAAAGCTATGTTAGAAGTAAGGAAGCGTGGATGCAGTTGAGTGCCGAGGAAAATGATTTTTCGCTATTATGGACGATTTGAAGTCCTCGAGGAAATTAATGCTAACCGCATCTTCATGGCAAATATTCAGAGACTAAGTACGACATCACTGAAGCACCTCCTGTCTATGACGCCAATGCAATATCTGAGGTACCAATCATTGATCCATGCTATAACAATGTCAAATTTGATGTGCTTACTCATGATGAACAACATTCTGTGACATCATCACCTACTTATGATACATACCTAGACAATCCGAGTTGTAGCAATACTAAGTCTAAAACTCCGTGATGTGGATCCTAGTGGAGGTCAGGTGGCACAAAATACTAGACGATGAGAAAACACGTGCTTATTTTGAAACATTAATCAATAACTATGGCATTGAAATTGAGAAAGTTAAAACGGTCAATCGCTGGGTTAAGGCCGCGAATGTTAAATTGACCACTGAGCTTGAGAGTTACAAGGAGAACGCAAAAGCTTTTGAATTTCACAAAACAAAGAGCCGTAATTAGAAACGGTTATCTAAATTCTGTTTAAAAGAACAACAATTGCAAATCAAGTATAACACACTTTATGTGAATTTGAACTTGAAAATAAAATCTTTAAACAAGGAAATTTCTGATCTAAATGACCAACTTTCTAAACAAAAAACAACGTTTTCTGATCTTGAAAAAGAGAAGAAACAGTTGATTACTGATTTTTCAAAACGAGAAGATTCTCTCATTGATGAAATTCTTGATAAAGATGAAAAAATCAAAAAATTAGAAAATTTGCTTGTTACAACGGGTCATTCAGCTAAATCAACCAATATGCTGATTAATCAAACAAATCCGTATTTTCATACAACACGTAAAATGGCCCTTGGTAACAACCCTTCTTGTTTCCTCAAGAAAGCTCAGAAAGAACGGAATGTGTTGAACAATGGAAAAACTTTGCATGAACCCATAATTGTTCATGATTCTCTTGAAACGTTAGAACTATCTGAGGAGAGTAGATAAAAATTGAAACAAAATCATCCGAAATCAAACCAATCGACTATAACAAATGGAACAAAATTTCTGGAATTACTTTTGTTACACAAAAAGAAAAGTCAAAGTTTTCCATCACACCAAGTGTTTTAAACAAAGTGTCAACACCAGCCAAAATCGTTTCAAAACCAGCTTGTTGTTTCAAAATCTCTTTCGAACATTGAACAAATGTCTTCAAACAATCCTTTTAACACAAGTGATGCTAGAAGTATTTTAGGCAATGTGAAAACTAGAATTGCGGGACTTCAAGAGACTGTTAAAACTAAAACCCATATTACAACTAACATATGGTTTTCTAGTTTTGATAATGAAAATAAAAAGTTTTTTGAAACTCAAATTACCCCTCACCAATAACATCAATTCAAGGGTAATTCATTTTGAACAAGCATTTTGAAAGAAACAAACTGACTTTGTCAAGGACCATAAATCGTAAAGCGAAGCTAATGCAAGTGTTGAACACATCAAAGTTTTGGAAAATTTAAATGATTCTCTCTTCAAGATGTTCTCGACTATCGATATTATGTCCATTATTTTACAAACATATTCTCGTTGAAGATCATGAAAGACTCCCAACTGAGACCGAAATTGTTTCAAAATATGAAAAAGCTCTTGAAAAACTTGAAAAGAAAATGTATCATATTTTAAACAACTTGATCGAAAAACTGAGGAATGCAAGTATGACAAACTGTCAGATGAGCGTGCCTACAATGACATGAAAGCTTAAAATGATCTTTTGAGGGCTCAACTGAATGTCAAAAAGGAAAGGCAAGTGGATACCTAGATTACAAAACCATTGATCGAGGAGAAAGCAAATGTTCCCAAACCGTTTTCAAACCAAAATGTCTGTTTCTCGCCTCCTCCAAAAGTCAATGAGAAAAATGATTTATCAAAACCAGTACTCCACCGCCTTGCCTAAACAAAATGTTGAAAAAGGAAAAGCGATTATCGAGACACCAAAAGTTTTAGCTCCTGGCCTTTTTAAGATGAGTACCACTAATGCGTCACTTCCACATCTAAAACATTTGGAACAAACGACATAAGTTTAGAAAAGCACTCTAAAGAGACTAGGAAAGCTGAAACCACTTCTCTAGATAAAAATGTGATTCCTAATGAGTGTGCCTTACCTTCTACAGGACTAGAAAGCACCTCTAGGAGCAGCAGACTAAAGCCTAAGAGCAATACAAGGAACAATAGAGTCTCGCATGCCTCTAAGAGTAGTAGCTTGAATAAAGAGAGGAAAGTAGAAGAACACCCTAGGAATTTACCGCTTTGTAATAAGAAAGACATTTCATCCGAATGTAATGAACCTATGAACTCGCTAAGTTTAATGAATCTTGAATCGTTTGTTTAACTTGCAAAAAATCTTTAATTAATGTTCAAGATGATTGTGTTTCTAAGAATGTGAATGATAAGCTTGTTAAGAAGAACGTTCCAAAAAGAACTTATGCTAAACGAATAGAAAGGCTAGTTGCAAGACTTAGGCTTTACACTAACGATAGGAAGCATAGTGTTTACTTTAGGGATGGCATTTGGAAACCCACGGGTAGAATTTTCACACTCCAGAATGGTACAATGAGTGACAAAACCAATACCGAGTAGAAAAACTTTTGAGTGTACTCGGATTTTACCTCTAACCCAAAAGGAACCAAAATCAAAACGGTTTCCAAAATCTTCTTCTCTTTATTGGCAGTGTTATCGAAATATGTCTTTGGATCGTCAACTAGGGTTGCTCCAAGCACATGACCGAAAATCAAGTCTGATCAATTTCGCCCTGAAATTCATGGGAACCGTGACGCTTCGAAAATGATCATGTAGCAGCTATCATGGGCTTTGGAGATCTACCTTTGGAAATTATTTGATCACTCGGGTTTACTATGTCGAAGGGTTGGGACACAATTTATTTTCAGTGGCAGCTCTGGATGCGGATTTAGAGGTTACTTTTTCAAAATGCTTGCTTCTAGAAACTTGATGGCACTAATCTCCTAACTGGGAATCGTGATACAAACTTGTATGCTATCGACATTAACCAAATGGCCTCTTCATCACCAATATGTCTTATGACACGAGCATCTGGAACAAAGTCCTGGTTGTGGCATAGACGACTATCCCATCTCAATTTAGACACAATCAACAAACTTGCCAAAGACAACATCGTCAATGGACTTCCAAAGTTCAAATACACCAAGGATCACTTATGTCCATCATGCGAACAAGGAAAAAGCAAAAGAGCATCATATAAACCCAAATCGCATCTAGTTCGAAGCAAAGTTGCATAAGTTGCACATGGACTTATGTGGCCCAATGAGAGTTGAAAGCATTAATGGGAAAAGTATATTCTTGTTATCGTCGATGATTATTCAAGATATACATGGGTTAGGTTTCGAGATCAAAAACAAAGCACCGTGACATCATCATCACCTTCTCAGCGAATTCAAGTACTTCTTCAAACTCTAGTAAGGTTGTAAGAATGCACAACGACCAATTCACAAATCGAGTTAAGCACTTATTATGAAGATGTTGGAATCACTCATCGACATCAACTGTTAACCCACAGCGAGAATGGGGTAGTTGAAAGAAGAAATCGAACTCTTGCGAAGCTACCGCACAATGCTAATCTATTCTAATGCACCGTTATTTCTATGGGTTGATGTCGTTGCCACGCTTGTTTCACTCGAATCCGATCCCTAATCCATCCAAGATTCAATAAAACCCCGTATGAACTAGTGAACAACAGAAAACCTGATATCTCTTACTTTCACGTGTTTGGCGCTTTATGCTATCCGACAAATGACAGAGAAGATCTAGGAAAACTGAAAGCTAAAGGTGATATTGGAATCTTCATTGGATATTCAGATAGCTCGAGGGCATTCAGGGTGTATAACAAGAGAACTAGGAGGATCATGGAGACGATGAATGTGAACATTGATGAACTTTCACAGATGGCTTCTGAGAGACTCGCTCTAGAACCCGCGCTTAATCCGATGGCTTCTAATCAACACAGATTAGAACCCGCACTCAAAACCAATAGACTTCTGGACACATCAGTTCAGGACTCATACAACAAAGAGCTCCATTAATTTTTGCTGGAACTCCTCATGAAAAAGAATGGGAGAATTTCTTCAAGTTAATGTTCGATGAATACTATGGTGGAACCTCGAAAAATGCGTCAAACTTCGTTAATTCAATTATGTCTTCAATTATTTGTGTGTATGCTTGCATGTTTTCCATGTCCGGCTAATTTACTTGTGTGTTTGCTTAGGGAATATGAAACTTAATTATTGAATATTGATTGGTTGTCTCTTATCTTAATTGTTAATGATCTAGTATTGCGATAGGTCATTCGTTGTGTAGTTAATGCTTGATTAATCTTTGTGAACCTTAGCTTATAGTACCTAGAGTCATTGTAGGCTAAACCATCCGAAGAGTACCTTAGAGTTAAAGTTTATAAATCCTAGAGATTTTGTAGTCATTAACCTTGGTAGTTTCAAAGAGATAGGGATAAACGCATACCCTATAACCTTAGACACACAACGCGATTAAGAATAAGGACGTGACAATTCAACCACCAATAGGAGATAATTAAGGAGTAATAAAACCTAAGTAAACACATCTTTAAATCATCATACGAGCACACAATAATTAGACATAGACTACATACACCTTGGATTAGATAATTAGACGAATAGAGTAATTGGTAGAAATACCAACCCCCAAATCCATACCCCAGATTCTACCTTTCCATTTCCTAAAAAACATAAAAAGATAAAAAATAATCTTCCTCAACCCCAACCTTAGCGTAGTAACTTCTCACTAGCATTCCTATTCCCTAGAGAACGATATCAATTCCCGTGGCTTACCCTAATACTACACTACAACGATTAGGTTCACTGCCTAGGTGTTGAAAAACTTGCTCGATAAAAAGGAAGTTCCTTGACCCAACTACGCTGTAGCGTTATCAAGTTTTTGCCGCACGCTGGGAATAGAATAGCTCGTTAGGAGTCCACCTCGTTTAGGTTTCTTTGCTTGATTCCTATCAAGTAAACTTTTTCCAATTTTAGCTTCCTCGTAGTCTATCCCCCTTCTTCGTTACCTTGTCGTAAACCCCATCACTTTTCATCATGAAAGGTGATAACCCACCACCATTCATCAACCTACCACCAAATGACCCGCCAAGAGCCCGTGACTCTTTGGTGAATACTCGAGACCGCCACCTAGGCTATAGAAACACCATTGAGCTTCCGACCAAGCCCAAACTACGGCCCCCTGTGATCCACACCATCCGTTGGTGCAAAACGGATGCATTCCATGGACTTCGCTTCAAGATCCTAATCAGATCTTAAGGATTTCTTTAAATTGTCGATTCCATCGACCTCGATGCTACTACTGAGACCACGCACTGCAGCTCTCTTCCACTCTCTCTACGGACCAAGCTAGTAATTGGCTTGAGCTTAATTTCCCGGCTCCATCTCGTTGGATGATCTACCTCTCGCTTTTTGCTCAATTTTTCCCACCAGGGAGAACCACTAAGCTTAGGAATGATATCTTGATGTTTCAACAACGTCAAGGTGAATCTCTCACGGCATGGACTCTCATTCAAGGACTTAATCCATAAAGTCCTCATCACGCATTGATCTGGCTCAAAGTCGAACTCTTCTATGATCATGTCAATTTTCCCACCAAGCGATCCATTGACCAAGCGGCCGGTGGAAAACTTAGTGACCTCACCATGGAAGAATCATGGGGTATAATAGAGAACCTTGCTCTATGACAACGAAAGTTGGAATGACCGTGAATTTCCTAAAACCGCATAATCTCTCTTGCCTCCCATTGACTCACAATCTTCCAACCGTAGGATGATCGAGCTTGAAGATCAAGTTAAATTCCTAATGAGCTCCTACGAAAATCCTAAGTCTTCACGCCATGTGAACAAAGTTTCTTCCTCGTGTGAGCCGTGTGGTGATCCTCATAACACGCGCACTTGCACCCGATTCCTAACAAGCCTCCTAACTACGCATCCTCGCGATAATGGAACGGAAGATTCCCTTCAACACCCAGACCTAGGACTTTTAATGACGCCCGAGAAGCATGGAAGGGTAAACTCGACTCTATTGGACAAACCAAAGAATTCACATCTAATGATTTCTATTGGCCCCCATCTCATGGCCCTACCCAACAAAACATTGAAGGGATGTTGCAAAACATAGTCGCATCCCAAGAAGCTCAAATAGCTAAGCTCTCGGAACAATTTAACCAACAACAAGCCGATATGGATAGGAAGATAGATAACCTCATGAAAGCCATAACAAATAGTGACAAGAAGGTTAATGTTATCTCAACTCCCTAAGCTCCCATGTAGAGATTAAGGACCCAAGTAAGTTAGCTAAGCATGTTCAATTCACAATACCATCACTCTTTAGTAAAGCCAAATAGAACAAATGACGAACCGAACCAAGAAACGGTACTTGAGGTTAGTGAAACTCCTAAGGATGAAACAACCGAGGAAGTATGTGAAGTAGGCAATGACTATTTCAATAAGTTTCCTACGGAAAAAGAGCTCTCTCACCACCCACACTTAGTAACGCAGGCCTCCGTCACATGTACGCTAGGAAAAGCCCTAGGATCAAGTTTGGGAACCCTTGGAATCTTAACATACCATGTTGCATAGGACACCTTTTCGCGGCAAAGGCCTATGATGGATCGATATACTTTAATCAAACTATCTTAACTAGCTTGTTAAGGTTTAATAACCTCGGATAAATCCTAAGTTATTAACAAAGAAACACTGAACAATCTTTATTAAGTACGCGGAATTTCCTTAATAAAGCTAAGAAGAATAACCTTTTATTATAAACTCTAAATCATGCATATACTGATACTCTAATACAACTCTAAGATAATCGAACTTCTTTCTAAAACACTAATTAACTTGTGAATTGTGAACTCTAAAACTCATAGACTCATTGTCTCTAATGCCAATCTAGGAGTCCTTTTATAGGCTCAAGGATATCCTAGTCGGTTTACAATTGATAACCTTGTACGACAAGTAATCTAAACATAGAATACAATACTTTCCATAAACGAATAACAATTCTTTTGTTCTTGCAGATTTTGACTTCTAGATGCAAAGATTTGACTTTGTCTTTAGTAGTACTTTGACTTTTGACTTTTTCCAGACTTTGGAGCCTACAAGATTTCATATCCCAACAGCCTACATTGACCGCAAGTCCCCAATAAACATAATGACTAGCACCTACTATAATTGGGTAATGAAGAAGCCTATCCCAACTAGGCAAGACCCCGATAATCCTAGGGTTAGTTGCAATTTTCTTGGTAGAGTTAAGGGATTGCCCGCTCACGTAGGTAGTTTCATGCTTCCTACGGATTTCATAGTGGTGAATGATATTAGTACGGCCATAGATCCTAGCTTGTCTCACGTTATTCTAGGAAAGCCTTTCATAGAAAACACCGGGATGAATTATGATCCATCGTTGGGATAGTGCGATCAAGGATGAGACCGATGATGTAGCTTACCAAATACCGTTAAGACTAGAAGTTTTCATCACTATCTAATGATGAAAAGGAACTTAAACTATCGGTCTACTATAGGAATGAGGAGGATAAGGAGAAGGGAGTATATTATGTAATGGCCAAGGTTCTAGGTTTCTATAAGGATTGCTTGAAACTAGGACCGGAGTATAGGACCCATTGGGAGAAGATGACCTCTTAGAAAAGTGCATCATAGGGCACTTCAACAACATGGAATCCCAATGAAGACCGTCATGATGAAGAAGGTGACGGTAAGGAAGTCACATAGGAGCACGACTTCGAGTCTAGCTACAAGACTCATAAATAAAGAAAAGCGCTTCGTGGGAGGCAACCCATGCTTAATTGTTTGCTTGTTTGTGTCATATATCTTTTATTGATTGTTTATTCTGATGTTTAAATTTGTAAAAATGCTTCATTTTGTTTTTATCCTCGTCTTAATTACATATAAAGGTATTTTACATAAGGGATAAGTGTAGGGAGGATTACACACGTTTTCAAAAGAAAACTAAACATGAGAATTACAATTAATTAAAAGATATACATGTGTGTTTGTTCGAGTCAAATGCTTGTATCGAGTCATAATGGATGTTTTGCAGGAAATTTTTCCAGATTCTAAAGATGTAAATTTTCCAGAAAATCGCACCGTTTTGTCGATAAACCGACGGCGCCAGATTGCAAATGACGGCGTCAGGAAGGAGCAAAAAAACAATGATTACTTTTTCTAGTTTTACGAGCTACGTTATAAATTTTTGGAATTTTCAGTCTTAATTTTTCGAGAATTACGTAAACATCCATTCCCTGAAGCATTATATCCTAGTTTAGTAGAGTCTATATATATATTGTTGTAGATTTTTACCTTGAAGGTTTAAGTTTATTTTTCTTCATTATGCGGGGTTTAATTTACCAAGAAGAAGATACTTAACATGAGAAAGGAGAAAGAAGGTTCCAAACATGTTTTTAATCATAAACACTTTGAGAGATTTTCCAAACATGTTTTCAATCATAAACACTTTGAGAGATTTTCAAGAAAAATGGTTTTATGGCAACATGGGACAGTCATGGAGTTATAAGGTGACTAAGGATAGGTAAATCCGTCCTATGATCCGCCAGAGCCGGAGGGATCTACCCAAGGACATCACCAATAGTTAGTATTAGAAGTTCTTAGGTATGATTGAAAAAAGGAGTAATGTGAGAAAGGAGAAAGAAGGAGTTGAAGAATTAAAAAGAAATGTAATGAAAAAGGGTGAAAAGAAATAGCCCTCCATAATCAACCTTAGGCGTAAACCCGGGTTCAATTCATTCACTCTTGGTTGTCACTAAGATGACACTTTGGTATTGAAGACAAAGGCGTCATGGACCCAGTGACGCTGATAAACCTTCTATCCACTCAATTCCTCTTAAAAGGGATTTGTTTCATTCTCACTGGGAACCCTACGTAAATGGCTTCTTAGAGATCGTTGGTATTGAAGAATACCTCTCCTAGTCTCCGCAGAAAACCAAAATGCACTAATTGAGTCTAGAGCCACGTGATTCATCAAAAGTTCTCATAGGAACACTTGACATGACGTATCGCTTGCTTGTTCATCAATAAGGACACAAGTGATATATTATAGAGTCCTCATGAGATCTTAGCAATACTGAGAACATTTATGAGAAGTTTCACATCTGTGATCTTCAATGATTGAATGGAAACTCTGCCAGGGGTCAACATCAGCGACCCTGACAGCAGAATCGTCACTGGTAACTCCCGTAGATTACGCTTAGTGTGAAATCTCAAGCGGTCTACGATCAAGTGGGGTGATGCTTGGTGTACCTCGGCGACTCCTTTGAACTGTAGGTGTACTTCGGTACATGCGTTATCTCACATGTGGGACTCCGGTTCGGGAGCGGCCTTTGTGAGAATTAGAGACGTGTTTTCACACTATCTTTGTTAACACACTCGAAGTTTAAACTTGTAAGCCGGATTACTTGTAACCCATGTTTTTATGTTTTCTTCTTATGGATGCTTGCGGAGGAAGAGATCGGTCGCAGATTCTCCACATGATCATACCAACAACACATGAAAGTTCTCATCAAAATCAAAGGCAACACAAAGTTATAGATGATTCTTCGTCAATGTCAAAGAATCTACAAAGTTTAAAGACTCGAGAACTACATCATTGGTAATTAAAAGACAAATAGAAGTGTGAGCATGGTGGAGAAAGACGTGAAGACACCTAACCATCGAAGTTGACAACGGCAGAATACTACATTAAATGATCACAAAGCATGAAGGAACAAAGAATTAAGACTATTCTATATCTACACGCAAAGTTCAAGCTCGAGGAAAGTAAAGACCTAATCAAGTGGAGCATCTTTTGAATGATCACCCGCAGGGGAGATTGTTAGCCGTAACATTTTTATTAGAAGTGATGGTCATTCACGTTTAGGAATTTTGTAACGTGTGTTAGATATCGTGCTAGAATAGTCGACGGGCTCATGGATTGGGCTAAGCTAAATGGCTAAATGTTATGTTAAGCTAGCCTTGTATAAGTTGTCATCCAATCCAAGTCCAATCCAAGCCCATCCCAAGCCCATTAGGGCATATGTAAGGAAGTATAAATATCCCTCAAATGTTCATTTGAGGGGTGTGCTTGAGTGTGTGTGTGTGTGTGTTTTCTTTAAGCAATACAAGTTTTCCTTTCTTATTTCTCTCTACACATATACGCATAATATCAACATCAAGTCACCATCTTTCTCTTAATCTTTCTTCTTCATATTTACGCATATAGCTTTGTGTTTGTTTTGTGGTATACTCGTGTGTGCTAAGCTTTGGTATAGCGTTGATAAGGTTGAGATATTTAAGGTCCTACAATGATGAGTATAATGCATTAATTAAAAATGATACTTGGGTTCTTGTACCGAAGTCACCTGATGTTAATATGGTTCGATCTATGTGGTTATTTAAGCATAAATTTCATGCTGGCGGGACTCTGAGCCATATAAGGCTCGCCTAGTTGCTAATGGAAATTGCCAGTAACTTGGTGTTGATTGTGATGAGACTTTTTAGGTCGTTAAATGGGCTACCATTAGCATTGTGCTAAGCTTTTGATCTCGCAATGGTAAACGTACATCGACGGCGTTAAGAATGCATTTCTCAACGGTAATTTATCTGAGACTGTCTATGTGCACCAGCCTCCTGGATTTGTTGATTCTCGATACTCTCATCATGTTTGTCTTTTGCAGAGATCTATATATGGTTTGAAACATGCACCCCGTGCTTGGTTTCAGAGATTTGCACGTTATGTCACACAGGTAGGATTTTACCACAGTCGATGTGATTCATCATTGTTTATTTATCGACAGGGCTCTGATTACTTACTTACATATGTGGATGATATCATTCTTACAACTTTCTCTAATGCATTTCTACAGCAGATTATTGCTTCTTTACACAGTGAGTTTGACATGACTAATCTCGGGGACCTCAACTATTTCCTTGGTAACTCTGCTTTTCGTCATCCTACATGTTTATTTTTATCTCAACGGAAGTATGCTATTGAGCTTCTTGAGCGTGCTCACATGGTTAATTGCAACCCTTCTCGGACACCAGTTGATACATAGTCTAAACTGGGTCCCGAAGGTGTACCTGTTCAGGACCCTACTTTGTATCACGCGACCTTATAGGTGGTTTACGGTATCTCACTTTACACTCCCGGATTTGTCTTATGCTGTTCAACAGATTTGCCTTTATATGCACGATCCGCAAGAGCCTCATCTAGCTGCTCTAAAGCGGATGTTACGATATGTTCATGGGACATTGGATTTTTGCCTACACCTATATGCATCCTCCTCCAACTTCTCTTGTTTACTTATCAGAGATCTTTGATTGGTGGCTTCCCTTCTACGACGGTTCACTTTAGGTTATTGTGTTTTGGAGATAACTTACTATCTTGGTCCTCCAGCGGCAACCAACACTCTCTCGTTCTATTGTTGAAATTTGAATGCATGGGTGTTTATAGCGTTATGGTGAGGCTGCAAGACTCCGTGTCTGCTCCGTGAGTTACATTCACCTCTTTCATGTACAACTCTTGTTTCACTGCGATAACATCGATTACCATTTATTTGTCTGCCAGCCCTGTTCAACATCAGCGGACAAAACACATTGAGATAGACATACATTTACGTCCAGAGACATGGTCACCGCCGGTCAGGTTCAAGTTCTACATGTTCCTTTCCATTACAATACGTGGATATCCTCATCAAATGATTGCCTTCAGCTTTGTTTGAGAAATTTCACTCCAGTTTGAGCGTTCGGCCTCCTCCCGCTCCAACTGCGAGGGAGTATTAGTCGATAGTTTGTCATAATCGATATATTGTATCTTGGCCCACTAGTATATTTATTTTGTGTTTAGACCAAGCCCGCTTACTCTAGTTCTAGAATTATCACTTGTATCTTATATATTGTTTTGTATAACTTAATGAGAATAAAGGTCTAAGAGCATTCATTAGTTTTCCTATGTGCACAATGCTTATATATCATTCATGAAACTAAGAGCATCCATTATGGTGTTTCAAGAATAGGTCTAAAATCTTTTGAAGAGTTCCAAGAATTTGTGTACCAGAAACCATTTTATGTATATATGACATGAATAGGTTTATGATTTTGAAGAGGCCTAAAATTTCTATATATTGAGAATGTTGAGAGTATTTTATGATATGAAAAGGTTTATGAATAAGTTTAACTAGAGTGGAAATAAGTTTATGATTTAAAATTTTTATTAATTAATAAAGTTTTAAATGTATAAACCATTTTATAAATCCATCATAGCAGATGCCGTAATAGACACATGCTTTTTAAGAAAATTCCCTAAATAAGCCAAAAACTCAACCACAGTCCACCAAATTATGACAAGCTTTCCAAATCCAAATTATGACACGTGTCGACATGCAGTCTGAAAGTAGGTGAGATATTTTATTATTTTATTATAAAATTCAAATCTACCCTTCATATTATATTATCATTTATTAACACTACACATAAACTTATCTCACTTCACAACCACACATCCTTATCTTACCTACTATCCTCTCCTCATTTACATCTCTTTCATTTTCTCAAAACAATCAAACAATCATTTCTTCTCAATATCTCAAAGTTGTTACCCATGTTTCTCAGAGCTCCAGCAACCCTACTCCACCTGAACGGATTCATCTCCGGTGAGAATCTAACCGGAAAATATGTCTCACCACCATCGGTGTGGTGTGTCGTGTGAAAGGCTCATCAAACAACCCAGCGTGTTAGATCTCGCCATCACTAGTGGGTTTTTGTTTTTCTTGGTTATTTCCTGATTCTCGACTAGAAACCACCCAAAGAGAGTGTTTAGTTCTTCTTTCTTCACCCACTAGGGTGTTCATTTTGCTTATCTTCATTGACAAAGGCGTTTGTTTCGACTTATTTGCAGCTCCAAAAAACTACGTAGGTGATAACCTAACTTTATTCATTGACATGATGTTTCATCAAAAAAAAAATGTAAAAGTTGGCCGTTGTAAAGAAATAAAAGTATGTACATGAGAATTATTAAGCAAGAATATATAGTTTTTAATCGGGTTATTACGTTACTATCTTTAGCGATAATGTTATTGAGTTGGTAATCACGGATGTGAGATACAACCATTCTTCTATACTTATGATTTATGTGTTAACCTCTTTTGCTTCGAATAGAATCCAGAAAGAGACTTCAACTGAACTTTTAGCTTATGCATATCTAGTGATAGTTTTTAGTAACCTTTTTTATGGTTTAACTTTTTTGTTATACACACCAACTTTTAGTAATTTTTTTTTTTTTTTTAAATGTTTTATTGAAAAGTTCTACGCTTAATATTTGTGTTTTTACTATAAACACACTAAGCTATGATAGAATTAGTTGTGAGTTCGGGGTTTTTTTACTAAGCTTCTCAAAAAAGCTTATAGATTTATCATAAACTTATTGTGTTATGGTAATTGAATAATCCAATAAGCACATTTAATAAGCATACCAAACACCCCTTTAGTTCTAATCTGAAGTTTTCTTATTTGCTGTTATGACTAACTTTGTTGTTATCCTCACTATAATGCAACATGTTAGTGGTTTTGCGATTTTATGATCTTATCACATACTAAAGTGTAATGCAATTTTTTGTGTGTACGTTTTAGAAGAGGATTAAGTATCAACACATGATTGTCGTGGAAGGATTTTCTACCTTTGCTCAAGGTATGAATGTATAATTAAGTTGAATTCTTTGATTTAGATAATATATGAATGTATTTTAATATATCAAAGATGTGTTTTAGTGCCTATATAGGGAATTTTATGGTAGGAATGTTCGAATATGTGAGTCGGATCATGTTATCTTGTTAGAAATACATGAGCTTATTGGGGCACACACGTAAGCAAAATCGTGAGATGAGATTAGTTAATAAAAGTCAAAATTAAATTGATTTTAGTCAACCTTTAAAATTTGGACCAGATGCGTGACCAGAGTCACCGGTGCATCACATCTGTTTTCTCGACAAAATAACTTTGAAATGACCAATGTGGGGTGTAGGTCGAGGATCGGTCGAGGCAACCCAAAAACGAAAATCGGTCGTTTTTTCAACCGATATTTACACACTTTCCTTTCAATCTTTTTTTATTATTTTTAATTTTTATAACTTGAGTATCATTGGCAACTTGGTCGTGTCTGGTCATCGGAGAGAATTCATTATTTATACGTAAGCAAATCGTGTGATGTGATTGGTTAATAAAAGTCAAAATTAAATTGATTTTGGTCAAACTTTAATAAATTTAGTGAAAATTTTTGATTGATAGAAAAAACACATAAAAATATAGGTGTCAAATTTGTGAAAACAAAAACTTAAAAAAAGATGAGGTAATTAATGAAACTTTAGTGGTTGAATTTTTAAAAATTATATAGAGTTAAGTGTAATATTATAAGACTCCATGTTTTTTAATAACTTTGGATTATAAACAAATACCCCCTTATACTCTATACCCTTTATACTTTATATCTTAAAAAATACAATGTATATGTTGTTTTTAAAATAACAACATATAAATTTGCATAAAGTTATAAGTATCAATTTTTTTACTTTTACGTTGATAAGGATAAACTTTTTATTTCATTTTAAAAGTTTAACTTATGTGGACAAGAGTTTACATTTTAAATCTGGCTAAATTCTGAAAACGAGAATATAACTATCAAATTGTAAGCACGGGTTACTTTAACATAAAAATAAATATACTTATTATACTTATAACAATATTTGTAAAAACAAAAACTTAAAAAAATATGAGGTAATTAATAAAATTTTAGTGGTTGAATTTTTAAAAATTATATAAGGTTAAGTGTAATATTATAAGTTTTCATGTTTTATTATAACTTTAGAAATTAAACAAATTCACCTTTATACTTTTTACCCCTATACTTTATATATTAAAAATATAATATACATGTTGTTTTAAAATTACAACATATAAATATGCATAGGATTATAAATATCATAATATTTCTTTTACTATATAAGTTCAGTAAGTACTCATTTATTTTATTTTAAAAGTATGATTATGTGGACACGAATTTGAATATTAAATACGGCTAAATTTTTGAAAACGAAAATATAATTATCAAATTGTAAGTAAGGGTTCTTTGTAATATGAAAAACAATATATACGTGATTGTACTTATAACAACGAATCATGTAATTCTTATTTATTTATATAAGGATATGTAGAAAAACATTTTTTAAAACTTTAAGGAATATATTTTAACCTCATCGACGCTAATTATGTGTTACTAAACTCGCATCTTGTGTACAACATAATATCAATAGTGAAATTTAAATAACAACATCAACATATATGTCTGCTAAATATAGTTAAATCTTGAGTTATCTAAGAGAAATTTTTGCAAAATTTTATTTTAACAAATTCTAATGGATATTAATATATAATGGAAAACTGGTGCATAAGTATATAATTATATGTAATTACCTTTAAACACAAAATATTCATTATTAATCAAAATATTTTTTTTGTCAAAGCCCGTGCGTCTTGCGAGTATTATAACTAGTATTATTATAACCAACATACATGTTGTATAAAAACTATAAAGAGCCAACAAGACGAATGGTGGACCTTTTAGTCAAAGTTGAGTAGTTGACTAGTCCATGTGGGCATGGCTCACTTGTCACCTGAAAGGATAAACACAATTAGTTCTTGAACACCCATCTTATGAAAAATTTAACTTTTATTAAGCAAAAGAGTGTTTAGCGAATATGTAAATAAAAATTACAAGAAACCCTTCTACTTGAGCATTGCCCTTCATGTGGTAATCAGAGGTGCGCAACAACAGTAACACAACAGAAAACATGAAAATAAGAATAGGAAGAATTTGCCTAACACGCAATTTTATTGAAGAAAAACTAACTCAAAACTTTCATTGGTACAAAGGTAATGCCCTACCATTCTCGGTATATATAGACTAACCAATACATGTTAGACTACAACTAGGATTACTCTTTTACTTAAACTTATACTTATCTAACTTGTTGGAAGATAACTAATGCATATTAAGTAAACATAGTAGATTTGGACTTGCACTCCAACGTGTATTCCTTGAATCTAATCCACGCATTGCAGCCTTGTCGAGACACCACTCGAGAATTCGCCAACAATCACCCCTTGAATTTCTGAGTCGAAGAGGGTAAGTCTCGCACACCAAGTAACAATCTCATCTCCTTGAACCTTACATGCGCCAAGGACTTCGTTAATGGATTTGATCTTTGTTCTTCATCGGATACATGCTCAACAATTACCTGCTCATTCCCAGTCACTTCCGCCAATAAATCCCTTAGCCAAATTGCTTGACAAGCAGCTGTAGTAGCCGCCATGAACTCAGCTTCACACGAAGATAACACCACGGTAGTTTGCTTTTATGAGCACCATGTAATGGGTGATGTACCAAGATTGAAAACATGTCCAGTAGTACTCCGTCCATCCTCAATATCAACATTATGACCGATATATCCCACCAGTCTCATGTCATTACTACGATTTTATTTAATACCAAATGAAGTCGTACCTTTAAGATAACGTAGAATTTTCTTGATTGCACGAGCACGTGATTCTCTTGGACTTTTCATATATCGACTAACCATTCAAATCGAGTAAGTCAAATCTAGACGATTATGCAAGAGGTAACGCAAGCAACTCACCACATTTCGATATTGAGTAGCTTCAACTTCTGGTTCATCTTCGTCTTTTGTCAACTTGAGTACCGGTTCCATCGGACATAGAGTTGCATTGCAATCTTCCATACCAGCTTCTTTCAAAATCTTCATTGCATATCTCTCTTTCTTGATCTCCATGTAATCCTTTTCTTGTGAGACTTCGATACCTAAGTAATAAGTTAACTCACCAAGATCTGATATTTTAATTGAGACACCATTCTCCTTTTGAACTTATTTATGAGGTCTAAGATCGTCCCAGTCACGAATAAATCATCCACATTAACCACAACAATGATAAATTCTTCATTGGGCACCTTTCTATAAATCGCATTTTTTTGCACGCATTGTAGAAAACCCATATCTTTTAAAGTACTATCAAGCTCCTTTCTATCACCATTTAAAATAGCCGTTTTCTTATCCATGTGATGAATCTTCCATCCTTTCTCGGCTACGAGAGCAATCAAGAGTCGTATGGTCTCGAGTTGAGCTACCGACGCGAACACTTCATCAAATTCATCGCGACCTCATTCTTGTTCATCATTTACTGTAGCGTGAACAGTAAAACGGCTGTGAACAGTAGCTTGTGGGCTGTGAACAGTCATTCATGGGCTGCTATTGTGACCCGTTAAGGGTTGTTTATTTCCAGCAGCTTCCAAGTCTGAATCAAAACAGTTAAAATCCTACTGAACACTACGAGTTGTGCTAACTTTATAGATCCAACGGTCGGGTTTTTTTATGATCCCATATCTTCAATGATCTCTGACCTTCAAAGTGTTGTTCTAATCTGTGGTTAGATGATGCTTTTTTGGAATGGTTGTGACTCATGAAGTGAATTGTGAAATGAAGACTAATCTTAGCATGACGTGTTGGCAAAATCCTGGGTGGTTTTTGATTGTGGCTGCAATGCGTGGATCAGATTCAAGGAATACAAGTCCAAATCTACTATGTTTACTTAATATGTATTAGTTATCTTCCAGCAAGTTAGATAATTATAAGTTTAAGTAAAAGAGTACTCCTAGTTGTAGACTAACATGTATTGGTTAGTCTATATATATACCGAGAAGGGTACGCATTACCTTTGTATCGATTGAAGTTTTGAGTTAGTTTTTATTCAATAAAATTGCGTGTTAGGCAGATTATTCCTGTTCTTATTTTCCTGGTTTGTGTTGTGTTACTATTTCTGTGCACATCTGATTACCACAATTGGTATCAGAGCTTATAGTGGATCATGGAGGATTGTTGTTGCGTATAAGGGTTACAGTCAGCATCAGTTATCTTCTCATTATAGCCTAGGGAACCTGCGTTGGAGGAGAAGCAATCTTAACCTGTTTGAATAGAGATTTAGGGTTAATTAAAACCTTAAAAGAAGTTAACTAAGAACTGTGATCTGCTAGAAGTGAATCAGACACTTAGGAATAACAAAACCCAAAACCATCAATCGACTTAGGAAAAACTGTGAAACCGGTTGGTTATAGTTGTGGGCTTTCTGATTTATTTGTATAGGCTGATAATGGGTTGATCAGTGATTTTAAGATATCACAACCTTTTGTTTCGATCTTGGACAGCGATTTGGAAACAGTTTTTAACTGTTGATTGTCTCATTTGTTTTAGTTGAATTTTAGTAGGGTAATCTGGGAAACCGTTGATAGGCCTACGCGTATTCAACACGAACTAAGAACAAACATATCCAAACCATGGTATAAGGGCTGGAAAACTCCCCATTGCAAACATATTCGTAGTCCAAACAAAGAACAAGGATGGTGGTTGGAGAAAGCTCACAACCTTTGTAAAGGATACTACTTTGATGTTTCAATGCCCGGTATTAACGTCAACGAACTATACCATATAGAGGATGCGTATGGAAGTTCTTCTTGGAATTCATGGAGTATTGGATGTGGTAGATCCAGGCTCGGATGATTCCATGAAAAACAATATAGTTAAAGGCTTATTGTTTCAATCGATCCCAGAAGATTTGATTTTGCAAATCGGGAATTTGAATATCGGAAGGAGATGTGGGAAGCATTAAAAACCCGTAACTTAGGGGCTGATCGTCTAAAGGAAGCGAGGCTTCAAACCCTAATTACGGAGTTTGAGAATCTGAAGATTTCAGATAACGGTACCATAAACGAATATCTTTGCAAAGTTATCAGTTATTGTATCTAAATCAACCACGCTTGGAGAAGTCATGTCGGAACACAAGATGGTAAAGAAGTTTCTCACAAGTCTTCCTAGACGTTTTGTCCATACGATCGGACACAAATCGATGAAGCACTGGCATTGCAACATCAACCCATAGGAAGCACACGTCGTATCTTGATCGAAACTCGTAATTTTGATCATCAATTAATGCTTCAATGAATGAATTCGATCCACCAGCTATAATGGGAAGTTTCCCTCTTCCCACTAGCGATTTCATCGTAAGAGAAGCCGTGCTAACAAAATTTTGAGCAGTTAAATCAGCTACTATCCCCAAAAGGTGATGGGGGACCCCCTCGCACTCCTCATAAGTCATTTTATTTGTTACTATGTCCAAACCCTCGTAAACTTGTATTTTATCCGAATTTATTATTTCGGCAGGGTAACGTGTGGCGAGATCAATCGAGAGACGAGACTTACCCGTACCCGTAGCACCCATAACGACTACTACTTTATCTTTTTGTGGTCGATGTCGAAGCACTGATAAGTCCATACCACTAATTGGCATTTGTAGTAAAGATGGTTGAGCTTGTTGGCACCCGATCATAGTCATTTTCATTGTTGATACTTTTTTTATAAAAAAAAAGTAACAACTTTTTGAAATGAATACACTATAAAATGAATATATTTTTATGTGGCAAGTTGAAAATGTGTGTGGTGATGGTTGTTCAGTTTTGAATCATATGAAATTACTTTTTGTGAGTTGAGAGAAAATGTAAGGCAAATGTGTGTTGAAATGGCATGATGGAGCACACAATTAAACACATATGTGGTATTTATAGTGAAGAAAAAGTTCAATTTGAATTGACAATTCGTTTTCTCTTATCATTAAACTTGCTATTATTCCTTGTACTATTTTGTCTTTTCTCCATGGTGGTTGTCTTGTCAAATCAACAACATTGTCTCCAAAAGTACATGAACCAAGTTACTCTTTTACAGCAGACCCGTCACACCACATCATCAATCTAATCTTAATCTACACTCAAATTGAAGGAAAAATATGTCAACCATAAAGATTCAATCTTACAAAATCTTTATTTTCTACTTGTGCTTTTATCTAGCGGAGTGTGAAGATAATGTCAAGGTCCATAAACTAAATAAAAGTATACATTTTAAAATGATACCAAAGCTAAATCGGTATAGTGTCAAGATCCAAAAGCTAAATAAAATGCTACTTTATCTAATGGGAGTAGAATAAGACGTGACAAAATTGGTATAGTGGGTTGTTCTTGATTATGAATTTGTTTATTTGGTATCGAAAAGTGAAATTTAGATTTGACACCATGAATATTGGATCTTGAAAAAAAGTAAAGATTTAATGTTGTTGATTTTTATTAAGATGGGTGGGCAAGAATGTGATGGATATGGTGATGAATAAGGTGGTGTGGATGAAAAATAGGGAAGAAGAAGGAACAGGGAAGAGAAAATTTGAGAAAGAAAGAGAATTTTTTGTTTGTGGTTAAGTGGGGATAAAGACAAAAAAACATGACTAAAATTATAATTTTACCCTCGTGTGGGTTGACTTAACAGGGCGTTAAAGTGAGGGACGAGCGTAGATAACGTTCGCATTTGGGACGAACGGTGTAGTTTACTCATTATTTTTTAATCAAACATTCGCTCTAGTGAAATTTGATCACGGCTCACCCATAAGTGCAAAGGGTGTGGACGAGAAATGGGGCAGGGAAGCCCATTTAAACACCACACCATTGCTAGCGGGATATTCCAAAAAAATAAAAAAATAAAAAAATAATAAATTCCTCACTAAACTTGAGTTCCAAATGTTCAATTTTTTTCTACTTTTTAACAAACTAGTTATAATACCCGTGCACGCACGGGGTTTTGATAAAAAAAAAAATTATTCTGTATTAATACTGAATATTGTGTCTTTAAAGGTAAATGCATATAATTATATAGTTATAAGTTTCGTGCAGAAACGAAGTTTACACATAAATCAAATTTATTTGAACTATTTAGTTAAGTATATACACATATAAAAATTTGCCCATGAAAATTGTGATATAAGTACAACTAATACTTATGCACGAGTTTTTCATTATCCATTAATATCCATTCGAATTTGATAAAATATTTGTAAAAATTTATTTTAGGTAAATCAAGATTTAATTTTATTTAGCTGACAAAGATGTTGATGTTGTTATTTAAATTTCATTACTGATATTATGTTGTACACATGATGCAAGTTTAATAGCACATAATGAACATTGATAAAGTTAAAGTATACTATTTAAAGTTTTAAAAAAAATATTTTTCTAAATATTTTTATATAAATAAATAAGAATTACATGAGTCATTGTTATAAGTACAATCAGCGTATATTTATTTTATATTAAATTAACCCGTGCTTACAATTTAATAATTATATTCTCGTTTTGATAATTTAGCCGTATTTACAATGTAAACTCGTGTCTACATAGGTTAAACTTTTAAAATTGAAATAAATGAGTACTTATTGAACGTATATAGTAAAAAATCTTGATACTTATAATCTTATGCAAATTTATATGTTGTTATTTCAAAACAACATATATATTATATTTTTTTAAGATATAAAGTATAAAGGGTATAAAGTATAAGGGGGTATTTGTTTATAATCTAAAGTTATTAAAAAACATGGAGGCTTATAATATTACATTTAACTCTATATAATTTTTAAAAATTCAACCACTAAAGTTTTATTAATTACCTCATCTTTTTTTAAGTTTTTATTTTCACAAATTTGACACCTATATTTTTATGTGTTTTTTTTATTAATCAAATTTCTCCACCAAATTTATTAAAGTTTGACCAAAATCAATTTAATTTTGACTTTTATTAACCAATCACATCACACGATTTTGCTTACGTGGCGAAATCAAGCTCTCCTATTGGCCCATTGATAACCATATGATTTTTAGCATATGATTTTTAGTGATAACCATATGATTTTTAGCAAATCATCAGCTATCAACAGATTTGATTTGTCTTTACCAAAAGTTGTACCCTTCTTGACTAGTTAGTTCTTCTATCTAATGGTGAACTAATTACCAATAATGGTTTTTCCACTGCCTTTACCACAAGCCATTTTCTTGTGGGCTAGCCAACTCTTCACATTAACTGATATGGTGAGTTGATTACCATACAACTTATTAGCAAGTTGTCAACTAAAAACGGATTTGATATATCTTTACCAGAGCCGTTTGCTCATGGATTAGCCAATCCTTTTGTAACCATGGTGGATTGATTACCTATTCCATCTTAAAATCCATTTATTTCATTTAACCTTTGTTTCAAAATATTTTATACTCAGCAAAAGGTTTTGTTCAAAAATTACTTTAACTGGTTTAAAAACTACAAGCAGTACTTTGATGAAAGTACTGTTTGATCAGCAGTACTTTGAATAAAGTACTAATTTATCAAAAATAATTTATTCAATGAAATTCATACCAGTTTACTCATTATCTTCAGCAATGGTAGTCCAGTTGATAAATAGGTTGATAACCATGCAAGCAGTTTCATTATCCTCTTCTACTTCCAATCCATGCTCTAACATTCTTCTCATGAGCTCAATTGTGAGAGGATATCTTCTGTTTACAAACATGTGTATCATTTTACCATTCTCTAGCTCCAAAACATGAACTCCAGATTCTTCAAAGAATCTCCAGCAAACAATTTCCCAGTTTTCTTGATTCTTCCATATATCATCAGTGCTTTCCTCTTCTGATTCCCACATAGTTATAAGATCTCCAAGCAAAACCAGACCAATTCCTTCTGATGGAATATCTCCAAAATAAGCTTTTACCACATTATATAGATAGAATAAATCTACTCTATCTATAATATGTAACAAATCCCATAACCTATTAAAAACTTTGAAGCTTTCATCTTCCTTATGAAAAATCATATAATCTCCTTCTTTGGATTTCACAATATCAAAAGTACTAATCTGAGATCTGTTCATCTTCATGTCTGTATCTTCTTTTGAATAATCAAAATCTACCACTCTGAGATAATTTCTTAATGCATCTTTAGACTCAGATCTCAATTCAACTCTTTCTTTCTTTGAGAATTGTCTATTTGTATCTTCAGTTTTTCTTTTTCTTTTTAAGCTCTTCTTTCTTTCAAGTCAAAAGCTTCTTCTCTAAAATCCTTAATATCTGCAACACTCTTCTTATAAGCTTCGTCTCCGACATCATAGAGTCTTTTTCATGTCAACATAGTTCAACTTCTGCAATCCTTTATACCCTCGACCTTTTAAATATGCCATCATAGCATTCCTGTCCTTAGCTAAATTAGGTCTTCTAGGCATATATCTAACAGGAGTAGGTGATTGTAATGGTTCTTCAGCTTCAGCATCTAATTGCTCTTGCAACTTTTTAGCCACTTATTCTGCTGCTTTGAGCTTCTTCAGCTTCTTGAGCTGCTCTATCTTTAGCATTTAACTCTTCTTGAAGCTTTCTAGCGGCTGACTTCATTCCTAGCAATTTCAATTTCTCTAATTTCTGCTAAAGTAAGTTTCTTCTTCTTTACTTCTACTAAAACACCTTTCCCTTTATCCTTAGGATCAATTGCAGGTTGAGAAGTTCTTTGTTGTTCATCATCTTGCACTTCTCTAATAGTAACACCACCTCTAGGTTGTGATAATTCTTGAAAAATTGTAGCAATGAACTCATCATCACTTGCAGAATGAATTGGTTTGAGAATAGCTTCCTCCTCTTCTTGTATAACAGTTGTAGAAGGACCAGCTTCCTCTTCAAAACTCAAAACTCTTGGAGTTATCACTTCTTGGCTAAAAGTACTTTCTTTGTTGAAAAGCAGTACTTTGTTGTTCAGTACCTTGTTGTTTAGTACCTTGAAATTGTTCTTCTTGTTCATCAGTACTTTCAGGTTGTTTCTTCTTCTCAACATCTTCTTTCAAATTATCTTTTGCTAAATTCCTCCCCAAGTTGACGAAAGAATGTTGATGAACCCTGTGGCGTTTGTTTTTCTTAGACTGCTTTTGTGCCTTCTTCTTTGATTTAACCCAGATACGAAATTCTTCAACTAATGGCCACACAAAAATCTTTAGCCTTCTAAACTTTAGTTTTAATTTCTTTATCTGTTTGGCTTGAACCTCTGTAGTCTTTTTCAACTTGACCAACTCCCTTGTCAAAACATAGTTATCCAATGTGATGTCATCAGGAGGTATGGTATGTGAATACTCTCCTTGAATAGGTGGATGATCTTTTGGTTGAGAAAGCGAGAACCCTTGTGGAGATGGAGAAGGTGAAACTGCAACATCTTCTTGATGTTCAGTACTAGGAGAAGCAGTACCTTGTAGAGATGCAGTACCTTCATTTGATGTAGCTGTGGAGAAGGCTGTACTTGCAGTAGTACTGCAGATGCAGTATCTTCAGTATCATCACCTCATATGTCAGCTCTAACAGCCTGAACAACATCCATCATGGAAGTTGTTAAAGGAGTATCTGGTCCCCTGAATAAAACACTTCTTTTTGCCATAAAAGTAAAAATCTTGGATTGTTGAACAATAACAGGCAATAAAGCTGTAGGTTTTGGCACATTAGAAAGTTGCTTGTTTAAGAAAACATGTATAAACCTTGGGTACATCAGCCAAGTAGATCCATGTGAAACATTTGAGAGCATTCCATCCAGTATTAGCCTTGAGAAGTTAAAAACTCTATCTGTAGCTAACCCAACCATAGCAGATGCTATATTTGACCCAAACTGCTCCCAAGAGGTACTCTTAGCACTTATGCAATGGAGCAACACATGAACCAAAAACTTCCAATGCGGACAAAATAATTGTTTTCTAAACGTTTGTTCATTCAAAGATCCTTCATAGCCAATATGTCGAAAAGTATCCCATATCAACTGCTTATCAAACCTTAAAGCCCCATCTGCATCATTGAACAATAAATCTTCTCGGATGGAGTCTTCAGTAATCTTAATAGTTCTTCCAGCAACTGTTGATCTAATATAATATTCGTCATTCTCCATGTTATCTCTAGCATTAGCCCAAAATTCTTGTAATCCGGGCTCAATTATATCCGGCTCCACTAAAAGAGCATAATGATAGGCGAACCATAAGATAATCAATTATATCATGAAAGAGCATATTCGCGTCAGTCTTATCCAAATTAGCGACCATATTATGCTTAGAAACAGTAGGACGATTCGCCATTGTTGATTATGTAAGCACAAAAGAATTTGACTCGAAGAATATGAATATGATGAGAGAAAGATGGAAAAGATTCTAATGTATCAATATGAGAGGGAAAATCGGAAAGTAGGTATTTATAGGTGAGATTTGAAAAATCACAGCCTAAAATAACATTCGACCGTTAGCATTAATTACCCTCAAGACAACCGTTGGAACGATTACTTTAATAAGACAAACAGTACTTCCACGTAAGCGATACTTTCCCAAGCGGTACTTTCCAAGCAGTACTTTCACTAAAAGCGGTACTTCCAATTCTTCATTATCAACTAAGTATACATAACTATCCTCCCCTCAAGCATTACACAAGACTATTCAAATACTAAATAGTCCTCCCCTTAAATGTAGCTCAGTAGTTAATCATGCCAATGCTCACCACCAAGTGAGTGAATCTAGAAACATCAAAACCTTTGGTGAGTAAGTCACTACATTATCATCTCTGTGTGAACCTTAACCACATTAATAAGCCTGTGCTCATAACAATCTCTGATAAAGTGATGCCTAATCTGGATGTGCTTTGTCTTGGAATGATAAACTGGATTCTTCACAATACAAATAGTACTCTCATTGTCAATGTTAATAGGAGTATTCTTGAAGTTGAATCCATAGTCCAAGAGCTGATTTTGCATCCACAAAACTTGTCCACAACACTTGCAGGCTACTCATATTCAACTTAGAGGATGTTGCTGCAATTGTTTATTTCTTGCATTGCCGGGAGACTAATCTTCTTCCAAGATATTGGCATCCTCCAGTGGTTGATCTTCTATCATAGTTATCACCTGCATAATCACTTCTGAAAAAGCCTCTAAATGAAAAGGTGACTCTTTAGGATACCACAACCCCAACTTTGGTTGTTGCTTCAAATAACAGAAGATTCTCTTTCCTGCATTCATGTGAGAGATCTTTGGTGAGACTTGATATCTAGCACATAGACAAACTGCAAACATAATATCGAGGCCTTGATGCGATGAGATACATAAGAGAGTCAATCATTGATCTATAAAGCTTGACTTCAATAGGGTGTCCATCTTCATCTTTGCCCAATGAATTGATAGATTTAATGGGTGTAGTAACAGCCTTCATATCATCAAAATTGAATTTCTTAAGTATGTCTGTAACATACTTGTCTTGACTGATAAAAATACCTTCCTTTGATTGCTTAACCTGAAGTCCTAAAAAGAAAGTCAACTCTCCCATTGAACTCATTTGAAATTCTTTCTGCATCACCTGCTCAAACTCCTTATCCATGGACTGTTTGGTAGCCCCAAAAATGATATCATCAACATAAACTTGAACTAACATGATATCTTTCTTGTCTCTCTTGATAAACAAAGTCTTGTCAATAGCTCCCCTTCTATATCCATGTTGCAATAAGAATGTAGAGAGTCTCTCATACCAAGCTCTAGGTGCCTGATGAAGGCCATAAAGAGCTTTAACCACCTTGTAGACTTTGTTTGGGTGTTTAGGATCTTCAAAACCAGGAGGTTGTTTGACATAAACTTCTTCTGTAATCTTGCCATATAAAAAGGCACTTTTGACATCCATCTGGTAAACTTGAAAGCCCATATAAGAAGCAAAAGCAAGAAATATTCTAATAGCTTCTATTCTTGCTACAGGAGCAAACACTTCATCATAATCTACTCCTTCTTCTTGTCTATATCCTTGTGCTACTAACCTTGCCTTATTCTTGATAACATTACCTCTTTCATCTCTTTTGACTCTAAAAACCCATCTGGTTCCAATAACTCTCTTCCCATCTGGAAGATCACATAAAACCCAAACCTCTTGAAGTTTAAATTGAAGAAGTTCTTCCTGCATAGCTTCAACCCAACTTTCTTTAGTTAAAGCTTGAGCAATATTCTTGGGTTCTTCTTGAGAGATAAAACAAGTAAATAGACAGGTTTGATGATCCTTATGATTCAGCCTGTTTTGTTTATACACAAAGCTAAGTAAAGCATTGTGAGGTGTAGAAAAAGTCTTAGCTCTGTGTCTAGTCAGCACTCCAGAAGTAGAAGGACCAATGATTTGATCGGAAGGATGATCCTTATGAGTTCTTAAGTTTGGAGACTGTGGAACTTCATAATTATCCTCTAAATTAGTAACATCAGGACCTTCATTGGAATTTGGGAAAATACCTTCATCTTCAAATTCATCATCAGTATCTTCTAATCCGGGCATGGTATGATCATCCAGATCGGCTAAAGTACTTGTCAGCTGGTGCAGCGGTACTTTGTTGAAAATCTGTCCAAATCTTGTGAGAGTACTCTGCAGTCTTGTTCTTCCTCTTTGCATCTTCATAAGTTCTCCTTTGTTCATCAGTGTAAGAATGTGCTAAAACATCTTGAAGAAGCATCTGATTAAGTTCCTCTTGAATAGATTGATCCTCGGCAGATAAAGAAGATTCTGGAGCAACAGTACTTTCTTGTGGGGCAACAGATACTTTGTGTTGGAACTTCAGTACTTTGTTTTGGACTAACAGGATCTTCATCAGAAACAGCATCAGGTCTAATATGAACTCCATGAACAACATATTGTAAATCTTCTCCACTGTGCACTGGTTGATTTTCTTCTCTAACAGGTACATAGTTCATAGATGGAGTTAAAACCTCAAGATCAAACATCCAATCAGGACCTTTACCTTTCTCATTGTCTTGATCTTCTAAAAACTCAACATGAAGACAATCTTGAACCTTCTTAGTAACTTTGTTGTATACTCTAAAGCCCTTACTGTTAGTGCAATAACCCAATAAGTATCCTTCTTGACTTGCCATCAAAATTACCCAGATTATCAATAGTGTTTAAAATAGTAAGAGGGCATCCAAAAGGTTTCATAAAACGAATGTTGGGTTTATTGCCCATCAACAATTCATAAGGTGTCTTCATCTGTGGTTTAGTGACTGAGACTCTGTTAAGTACATAACAAGCAGTACTTACGCCTTAACTGAATAGGTAGGTGAGAATCGCTAACATTGTTCTTCTTGCTTCAATCAAAGTTCCTATTCTTCCTTTCTGCAACACCATTCATTTGTGGTGTTCGTTGCAATACTAAACTCCCTTTTTATACCTTTGTTTGCACAAAATTCATCCATAAGCTTGTTCTTAAATTCAGTCCCATTGTCACATCTAATACCTCTAACCTTGAGTCTCAATTGGTTTTCAAGAGCTATAATCGATTCGAATAACATCAAGTATCATCTTTAAATAACAAGAAAAATACCCAACTGAATCTACTGCAATCATCTGTTACAACTAAGCAGTACTTTTTCTTGTTTAAACTTGCCACAAAAACAGGTCCAAACAAATCCATATGTAACAGCTCCAAAGGTTCTCTAATAGTTCTCTCCTCAAGCTTCTTGCAGGAAGCTTTGTGTTGTTTACCCTTCTTGCATGCCAAGCATGATTGATCATGCTTGTAAGTCTTTGAAGGTAAACCTCTAACTAGATTGCCTTTGACCGGTTTATTGATATTCTTGAAGTTAACATGGCCCAATCTTCTATGCCATTGATGTGCCTCTTCAGGTGTTGCTTTAGCCACCAAACATGTGGCTCTTCCATAGGAATGTAGACTCTTCATGTCTAAACTATACACATCATTTGTCCTTGGTACTCTAAGAACTACTAATTCATCATCAACAGGCTTAAAGTCAGAGGAAAGGATAAGACATTCGTGGAGTGAATAACACAGGATGCTTTTTATCACAGATTTGTGATACTGACAATAGATTGAACTTTAATTCCTTTACATATCTAACATTCTCAAAATCTATAAGCCCTGCTTTGATAGTCCCTTTTCCATTAATCTTTCCTCCATTGGGATCATTCCCAAATGCAACTCTTCCTCCACTAATCTTCCTAAAATCAGACAGGATCTCTTTGTCTCCTGTCATACTTCCAGAGCAACCACTATCCACAATAAGATGATCTTTAAGCTCCTCTTCTGGGTTGCCCTGCACATAAAGAAAAGAGTTAGAAACTTTTAGGAACCCAAGCCATTCCTGACTTGTGTTCCCCTTGTGGAGTTACAAACTCAAATTCTTTGAGTATGTAATTACCACTATCTTTCAAATGATGATCGAGAATTATCTTTTGATCTTTAGCATGTGGATTTTCAAAACTTTCTGGTTTTTCACAAATCTCTTTTTCTGTCATCACAAAAACATCTGATTCACTTTTGGTTGAAAGTACTGTCTGTCCCTCTGCGGTACTTTCCCTCTTAACCCATTCTGTTTTAACACTTGGTTCCTCTGATCTAAATCTCCTATGTGAATTGTAATACCTTCTAGGTTGATAGTGAGATCTCTAGAATTTCTATACCAAGTATTGTGATCAGTACCTTGTTTTTGTCCGAAGCGATTACTTTGAAAAAGTCTGGGCGAGTTAACGATACTGGAAAGTCTTGTGAGATACTGAAGGTTTTGAAAAAGGTTTTTATTTGGTGTGGGTATCTATGATCCGGTGAGAAATTTTTGTGATTGTCCCTATTTGAATTATTCCAAACTGGTTTGTGCTCTCTAGGTTTAGGTTTGGCAGTCCTATTCTTTGGAAATTTTCTAAGGTATTACGAGTGATGTTCACATCTTTAATTAGATGAGTAGAACTAAAACACACAAAAACAGGTTTGACCCATATTGTCAAAGTGACATCTTCTATGTCTATGCCCAAAATTATTTTGCCTTCTTGGTGAGTGATTAAACTGTTTTGACCAAAATTATCCCAAAAAGGTTTAGCAGATCTGTTTTGAAAAGGTTTTGAAGAAGATCTTGCTTGTGGAGCAGTATTTTGATTTAAAGGTACTGCTTGATTTTGAACATCATTTTCAACAGGTTCTTTGGGTTTTCAGACCTAGATTGAGCAACTAGCTTTTTCCTAAACTCTAGACTGTCTACTCCAAAACGAGAAACATCAGGCCTAAGGGGTTGATGAATGCCGTGGGATGTGGAACAACATGATAATCATTAGCTTTCTTATATTCAGGAGGTGAGTCACTTATTGAACCATCATTACTAGATGTATCTACATAATTAATGAGTTCTTCATCACTAGTGGTTATATCCTCATACTCACCTTCATCCTGATTACTAGATTGGTTTTCTTCTATCTTACTAAAATCCATTCCAAAACCTAATCCAGTTTAAGGTAGGCTCTTTGCTGTTTTTGAACATAAGAAACATGTGACAGACCGACTTCACCCAAGCAGCAAACTTAGCTAACAAATCATCTCTTTCCTTAGTTAATTTCTCAATTTCAGAAATTTACAGTTTAATTTCCATTCACTAAGCTTTAACTGGTAATCCTGTTGTGCATATTTTTCAGCCCAAGCTACTTCATTAGTTTCATGTGCTAAGATTTTGGCTTCCATAGATTCTAAGGTTATTTGATAACCTGCTACCTCAGAACTAGCCTTAACACAATTATCTCTCTCAATCACATAACCGCTAAGTAATTTATGATAAAAATCATAGCAATTTGAGCATACCTCGGAGATAGGAGATTGATTTGGTGAAGTAGCCACCAATGCAAGTTGAACAGGATCATCTTCACTTTCCTTGCTCCAGTCAAATCCTCCAAAGCCATCATTAGATTCCAAAACAACATGTTCAGGTTCTTCAGCAAAAACAGTGCTCCAATCCAATGCTTCTACTAAATCTTCAATTTCTTCTTCCACTGCTACCATGCAATAAGTTACTGGTTCATCATCAAACTCTTCACTCCAGTCAACTTCCGATAACTTCTCTTGAGCAACCAAAGCCTTTGTTTCATAATGGAATTTCCTTAAGCTTAAGTTTTGGCTTTTCAGATGTCCTGTTTGCTTGATACTTAGCAAACATGCACTCTCTTGCAAAGTGACCAGTCTTTTGACAATTGAAGCATTCAATTTTAGATTTGTCAAAAGTTATGCCCTGTTTTGGTTTGAAATCAATGCTTTTGCCTGTCTTCTTCATGTACTTTTTGATCCTTGCAGTGATCATAGCAACTTGCCACCTGATATCAATTTCTTCAAGTGCATCTTCTTCAATCTTTGCTAGATCTTCTTCATAAGTGACAGGTAAACTAGCTTGTTGTGCAAAGAAGGAGCACATAACTTCATCTGAGGCCATAGTGGTAGTTGGTGGGGCATGTTGAACATATGAGGGGGGTGTATAGACAGCAGTACTTTGAGAAATAGCACTTTGAGGAGAAGCAGTACTTTTAATGGAAGTACGGCCTTCTTTCGAGATGATACAAAAGCAATATTGTGAGACTTAGAACTTGTTTGACCACTCATCTCATGCTCATACACCTTAAGTTGATGATAGAGATCATCAAAGTCCATGACATCCAAACCTTGTTGTCCTCTGATCATTGTAGCAATCACATGCCATGAAGATGGCAAACTCCTAAGAAACTTCAAATTAGCATCCTCAACTGATACTTCTGCCTTGTATAGCTCCAACATGTTGAGTAGATTCTGAAACCTATCATATGCAGAATCAAGACTCTCTCTTTCACCAACTGTGAAAGTTTCAAACTGTTGCTTTAGCAAATTTCTGTGCATCTTTTTAGAAGCTTCATTCCCTCCAAATCTGGTCTTGAGAGCAGCCCAAAGCTGCTTAGCATCTTTAGCATCATGAAATTTGAGAAGATGACCATCTGGAATGGCGGATAAGAGAATGTTGAGTGCCTTCTCTGATTCCTTAAGGTTCTTCTGGTATCTTGGTTTAGGTGCCTTGGGTTGTCGGGGAATATCAATGGGGTGCGTACAACTTCATTCCAATTCACAATTACATTCCATAGAGCATGGTCTGTAATGGCAATGTACTGCCTCATCTTCATGCACCAGAGATCATATTCTCCCTTCTTGATTATTGGAATTCGGAGTGAGGTGATTGAGGGTGGTGGAACAGGTCACGACATCTTGAATATAGTTGAAGTAGGGTTCTTCCTAGTCGAGTTTCCACAGCTCACGATACCACTTGATGGATCGATATACTTTAATCAAACTATCTTAACTAGCTTGTTAAGGTTTAATAACCTCGGATAAATCCTAAGTTATTAACAAAGAAACACTGAACAATCTTTATTAAGTACGCGGAATTTACTTAACAAAGCTAAGAAGAATAACCTTTTATTATAAACTCTAAATCTGCTTATTATGCAGATACTCTAAGATAATCGAACTTCTCTCTAAAACACTAATTAACTTGTGAATTCGTAAACTCTAAAACCCATAGACTCATTGTCTCTAATGCCAATCTAGGAGTCCTTTTATAGGCTCAAGGATATCCTAGTCGGTTTACAATTGATAACCTTGTACGACAAGTAATCTAAACATAGAATACAATACTTTCCATAAACGAATAACAATTCTTTTGTTCTTGCAGTACTTTGACTTCTAGATGCAGTACTTTGACTTTGTCTTTAGTAGTACTTTGACTTTTTGACTTTTTCCAGTACTTTGCAGCTTACAGTACTTTCATATCCCAACAGCCTACATTGACCGCAAGTCCCCAATAAACATAATGACTAGCACCTACTATAATTGGGTAATGAAGAAGCCTATCCCAACTAGGCAAGACCCCGATAATCCTAGGGTTAGTTGCAATTTTCTTGGTAGAGTTAAGGGATTGCCCGTCTACGTAGGTAGTTTCATGTTTCCTACGGATTTCATAGTGGTGAATGATATTAGTACGGCCATAGATCCTAGCTTGTCTCACGTTATTCTAGGAAAGCCTTTCATAGAAAACACCGGGATGAATTATGATCCATCGTTAGGGATAGTGCGATTCAAGGATGAGACCGATGATGTAGCTTACCAAATACCGTTTAAGGCCGAAGTTTTCATCACTCTCTAATGATGAAAAGGAACTTAAACTATCGGTCTACTATAGGAATAAGGAGGATAAGGAGAAGGGAGTAGATTATGTAATGGCCAAGGTTCTAGGTTTCTATAAGGATTGCTTGAAACTAGGACCGGAGTATAGGACCGATTGGGGAGAAGATGACCTCTTAGAAAAGTGCATCATAGGGCACTTCAACAACATGGAGCCCAAATGAAGACCGTCATGATGAAGAAGGTGACGGTAATGAAGTCACATAGGGGCACGACTTCGAGTCTAGCTACAAGACTCATAAATAAAGAAAAGCGCCTCGTGGGAGGCAACCCATGCTTAATTGTTTGCTTGTTTGTGTCATATATCTTTTATTGATTGTTTATTCTGATGTTTAAATTTGTAAAAATGCTTCATTTTGTTTTTATCCTCGTCTTAATTACATATAAAGGTATTTTACATAAGGGATAAGTGTAGGGAGGATTACACACGTTTTCAAAAGAAAAGTAAACATGAGAATTACAATTAATTAAAAGATATACATGTGTGTTTGTTAGAGTCAAATGCTTGTATCGAGTCATAATGGATGTTTTGGGAAATTTTTCGATTCTAAAGATGTAAATTTTCCGAAAATCATGCACCGTTTTTGTCGAGGATAACTGACGGCGTCAGATTGCAACGGCGTCGAGGAAGGAGCAAAACAACTGATTACTTTTTCTAGTTTTCGAGCTACATTATAAATTTTTGGAATTTTCCAGTCTTAATTTTCAGTAAATTCTGTAAACATCTATTCCACAAGCATTATATCCTAGTTTAGTAGAGTCCTATATATATATTATTACCGCCGATTTTACGCGAAGGTTTCGTTTGTTTTCTTCAAGTGTGCAGGTTTAATTTACCAAGAAGAAGATACATAACATGAGAAAGGAGAAAGAAGGTTCCAAACATGTTTTCAATCATAAATACTTTGAGAGATTTTCCAAACATGTTTTCAATCATAAACACTTTGAGAGATTTTCAAGAAAAATAGTTTTATGGCAACATGGGACAGTCATGGAGTTATAAGGTGACTAAGGATAGGTAAATCCGTCCTATGATCCGCCAGAGCCGGAGGGATCTACCTAAGGACATCACCAATAGTTAGTATTAGAAGTTCTTAGGTATGATTGAAAAAAGGAGTAATGTGAGAAAGGAGAAAGAAGGAGTTGAAGAATTAAAAAGAAATGTAATGAAAAAGGGTGAAAAGAAATAGCCCTCCATAATCAACCTTAGGGCAGAAACCGGTTCAATTCATCACTCTTGGTTGTCACTAAGATGACACTGGTATTGAAGACAAAGACGTCATGGACCCATGGCGACTGCAGATAAACCTTCTATCCACTCAATTCCTCTTAAAAGGGATTTGTTTCATTCTCACTGGGAACCCTACGTAAACTATCGGCTTTCTCTTAGAGATCGTTGGTATTGAAGAAGGAGACCCTCTCCCTAGTCTCCTTCCGGAAAACCAAAACGTACTTATTGAGTCTAGAGCCACGAGATTCATCAAAAGATCTCATAGGAACACTTGACATGACATAAACGCTTGCTGTTCATCATTAAGGGCACAAGTGATATATTCTAGAGTCCTACGCAGATCTTAGCAATCTGCAAGAACATTTATGAGAAGTTTCACATCTGTGATCTTCAATGATTGAATGGAAACTCTTGCCAGGGTCAACATCAAGCGGCCGACGGCGGTCACCGGTAACTCCGTAGATTACGCTTAGTGTGTCTCAAACGGTCTGATGCGTGGGGTGATGCTTGTGTACCTCGGCGACTCAAAGCGTAGGTGTACTTGGTACATTTTGCGTTATCTCACATGTGGGACTCCGGTTCGAGCGGCCTTTGTGAGAATTAGAGACGTGTTTTCACACTATCTTTGTTAACACACTCGAAGTTTAAACTTGTAAGCGCTAGATTACTTGTAACCCATGTTTTTATGTTTTCTTCTTATGGATGCTTGTGGGAGGAAGAGATCGTGCAGATTCTCCACATGCTCATACCAACAACACATGAAAGTTCTCATCAAAATCAAAGGCAACACAAAGTTATAGATGATTCTTCGTCAATGTCAAAGAATCTACAAAGTTTAAAGACTCGAGAACTACATCATTGGTAATTAAAAGACAAATAGAAGTGTGAGCATGGTGGAGAAAGACGTGAAGACACCTAACCATCGAAGTTGACAACGGCAGAATACTACATTAAATGATCACAAAGCATGAAGGAACAAAGAATTAAGACTATTCTATATCTACACGCAAAGTTCAAGCTCGAGGAAAGTAAAGACCTAATCAAGTGGAGCATCTTTTGAATGATCACCCCTTAGGGGGAGATTGTTAGCCGTAACATTTTTATTAGAAGTGATGGTCATTCACGTTTAGGAATTTTGTAACGTGTGTTAGATATCGTGCTAGAATAGTCGACGGGCTCATGGATTGGGCTAAGCTAAATGGCTAAATGTTATGTTAAGCTAGCCTTGTATAAGTTGTCATCCAATCCAAGTCCAATCCAAGCCCATCCCAAAGCCCATTAGGGCATATGTAAGGAAGTATAAATATCCCTCAAATGTTCATTTGAGGGGTGTGCTTGAGTGTGTGTGTGTGTGTGTGTTTTCTTTAAGCAATACAAGTTTTCCTTTCTTATTTCTCTCTACACATATACGCATAATATCAACATCAAGTCACCATCTTTCTCTTAATCTTTCTTCTTCATATTTACGCATATAGCTTTGTGTTTGTTTTGTGGTATACTCGTGTGTGCTAAGCTTTGGTATAACGTGATAAGGTTGAGATATTTAAGGTCCTACAATGATGAGTATAATGCATTAATTAAAAATGATACTTGGGTTCTTGTACCGAAGTCACCTGATGTTAATATGGTTCGATCTATGTGGTTATTTAAGCATAAATTTCATGCTGGCGGGACTCTGAGCCGCTATAAGGCTCGCCTAGTTGCTAATGGAAATTGCCAGTAACTTGGTGTTGATTGTGATGAGACTTTTTTTCCGGTCGTTAAATGGGCTACCATTCGCATTGTGCTAAGCTTTGTAGTCTCTCGCAAATGGCTCGTACATCAGCTTGACGTTAAGAATGCATTTCTCAACGGTAATTTATCTGAGACTGTCTATGTGCACCAGCCTCCTGGATTTGTTGATTCTCGATACTCTCATCATGTTTGTCTTTTGCAAAGATCTATATATGGTTTGAAACATGCACCCCGTGCTTGGTTTCAGAGATTTGCAGGTTATGTCAATGGTAGGATTTTACCACAGTCGATGTGATTCATCATTGTTTATTTATCGACAGGGCTCTGATTACTTACTTACATATGTGGATGATATCATTCTTAAAACTTTCTCTAATGCATTTCTCCAGCAGATTATTGCTTCTTTACACAGTGAGTTTGACATGACTAATCTCGGGGACCTCAACTATTTCCTTGGTAACTCGCTTTCGTCATCCTACAGGTTTATATTTATCTCAACGGAAGTATGCTATTGAGCTTCTTGAGCGTGCTCACATGGTTAATTGCAACCCTTCTCGGACACCAGTTGATACAGAGTCTAAACTGGGTCCCGAAGGTGTACCTGTTCAGGACCCTACTTTGTATCACGCGACCTTATAGGTGGTTTACGGTATCTCACTTTACACTCCCGGATTTGTCTTATCTTTGTTCAACAGATTTGCCTTTATATGCACGATCCGCAAGAGCCTCATCTAGCTGCTCTAAAGCGGATGTTACGATATGTTCATGGGACATTGGATTTTTGCCTACACCTATATGCATCCTCCTCCACTTCTCTTGTTACTTATACAGATGCTGATTGGGCAGGCTTCCCTTCTACATGACGGTTCACTTTAGGTTATTGTGTTTTTCAGGGAGATAACTTACTATCTTGGTCCTCCAAGCGGCAACCAACACTCTCTCGTTCTATTGTTGAGGCTGAATGCATGGGTGTTGCCAACGTTATGGCTGAGACTGCAAGACTCCGTAATCTGCTCCGTGAGTTACATTCACCTCTTTCATGTACAACTCTTGTTTACTGCGATAACATCAGTGCCATTTATATGTTTGCCAATCCTATTCAACATCAACGGACAAAACACATTGAGATAGACATACATTTCGTCCGAGACATGGTCACCGCCGGTCAGGTTCAAGTTCTACATGTTCCTTTCCATTACAATACGTGGATATCCTCATCAAATGATTGCCTTCGGTATTGTTTGAGAAATTTCGCTCCAGTTTGAGCGTTCGGCCTCCTCCCGCTCCAACTGCGAGGGAGTATTAGTCGATAGTTTGTCATAATCGATATATTGTATCTTGGCCCACTAGTATATTTATTTTGTGTTTAGACCAAGCCCGCTTACTCTAGTTCTAGAATTATCACTTGTATCTTATATATTGTTTTGTATAACTTAATGAGAATAAAGGTCTAAGAGCATTCATTAGTTTTCCTATTTGCACAATGCTTATATATCATTCATGAAACTAAAGAGCATCCATTATGGTGTTTCAAGAATAGGTCTAAAATCTTTTGAAGAGTTCCAAGAATTTGTGTACCAGAAACCATTTTATGTATATATGACATGAATAGGTTTATGATTTTGAAGAGGCCTAAAATTTCTATATATTGAGAATGTTGAGAGTGTTTTTTGATATGAAAAGGTTTATGAATAAGTTTAACTAGAGTGGAAATAAGTTTATGATTTAAAATTTTTATTAATTAATAAAGTTTTAAATGTATAAACCATTTTATAAATCCATCATAGTAGATGCCGTAATAGACACATGCTTTTTTTTAAGAGAAAATTCCCTAAATAAGCCAAAAACTCAACCATAGTCCACCAAATTATGACAACTGCTCAACTCCATCTAAATTATGACACGTGTCGACTGAAAGTACAAAAGTAGGTGAGATATTTTATTATTTTATTATAAAATTACAAATCTACCCTTCTATATTATATTATCCTTTATTAACACTACACATAACTCATCCACTTCACAACCACACATACCTTATCTTACCTCTATCCTCTCCTCATTTACATCTCTTTCATTTCCTCAAAACAATCAAACACGCATTTCTTCTCAATATCTCAAAGTTGTTACCCATGTTTCTCAGAGCTCCAGCAACCCTACTCCACCTGAACGGATTCATCTCCGGTGAGAATCTAACCGGAAAATATGTCTCACCACCATCGGTGTGGTGTGTGCGGCGACGAAAGGCTCTTCAAACAACCCACGCTGTTAGATCTCGCCATCACTAGTTGGGCTGTTTTGTTTTTCTTGGTTATTTCCTGATTCTCGACTAGAAACCACCCAAAGAGAGTGTTTAGTTCTTCTTTCTTCAGCCCACTAGGGGTGTTCGTTTTGGCTTATCTTCAGCCCAACAAAGGGCGTTTGTTTCGACTTATTTGCAGCTCCAAAAAAAAAAAAAAAAAACTACGTAGGTGATAACCTAACTTTATTCATTGACATGATGTTTCATCAAAAAAAAAGTAATAGTTGGCCGTTGTAAAGAAATAAAAGTATGTACATGAGAATTATTAAGCAAGAATATATAGTTTTTAATCAGGTTATTACGTTACTATACTGCGATAATGTTATTGAGTTGGTAATCACGGATGTGAGATACAACCATTCTTCTATACTTATGATTTATGTGTTAACCTCTTTTTTGAATAGAATCGAAAGAGACTTCAACTGAACTTTAGCTTATGCCTTATCTAGCTGATAGTTTTAGTAACTTTTTTTATGGTTTAACTTTTTTGTTATACACACCAACTTTTACTTTTTTTTTTTTTTGTTTCTTGAAAAGTTCTAAGCTTAATATTTGTGTTTTTACTATAAACACACTAAGCTATGATAGAATTAGTTGTGAGTTCGGGGTTTTAATACTAAGCTTCTCAAAAAAGCTTATAGATTTATCATAAACTTATTGTGTTATGGTAATTGAATAATCCAATAAGCACATTTAATAAGCATACCAAACACCCTTTAGTTCTAATCGAAGTTTTCTTATTTCTTTGTTATGACTAACTTTGTTATTATCCTCACTATAATGCAACATGTTAGTGGTTTTTGCAGTTTTATGATCTTATCGCACATACTAAAGTGTAATGCAATTTTTTGTGTACGTTTTTTAGAAGAGGATTAAGTATCAACACATGATTGTCGTGGAAGGATTTTCTACGCCGAGGTATGAATGTATAATTAAGTTGAATTGCTGATTTAGATAATATATGAATGTATTTTAATATATCAAAGATGTGTTTTAGTGCCTATATAGGGAATTTTATGGTAGGAATGTTGGAATATGTGAGTCGGATACATGTTATCTTGTTAGAAATACATGAGCTTATTGGGGCACACACGTAAGCAAAATCGTGAGATGAGATTAGTTAATAAAAGTCAAAATTAAATTGATTTTAGTCAACCTTTAAAATGGACACTGATCGTGACCCAGGTCACCGGGTGCCACATCTGTTTTCTCGACAAAATAACTTTGAAATGACCAATGTGGGGTGTAGGTCGAGGCAACCCAAAAACGAAAATCGGTCGTTTTTTCAACCGATATTTACACACACTTTCCTTTCAATCTTTTTTATTATTTTTTAATTTTTTATAACTTGGTCATCGACTGTGGCAACTTGGTCGTGTCTGGTCATCGGAGAGAATTCATTATTTCGCCACGTAAGCAAAATCGTGTGATGTGATTGGTTAATAAAAGTCAAAATTAAATTGATTTTGGTCAAACTTTAATAAATTTAGTGAAAATTTTTGATTGATAGAAAAAACACATAAAAATATAGGTGTCAAATTTGTGAAAACAAAAACTTAAAAAAAGATGAGGTAATTAATAAAACTTTAGTGGTTGAATTTTTAAAAATTATATAGAGTTAAGTGTAATATTATAAGACTCCATGTTTTTTAATAACTTTGGATTATAAACAAATACCCCCTTATACTCTATACCCTTTATACTTTATATCTTAAAAAATACAATGTATATGTTGTTTTTAAAATAACAACATATAAATTTGCATAAAGTTATAAGTATCAATTTTTTTACTTTTTACGTTCAATAAGGACCCACTTATTTCATTTTTAAAAGTTTAACTTATGTGGACAAGAGTTTACATTTTAAATACGGCTAAATTACTGAAAACGAGAATATAATTATCAAATTGTAAGCACGGGTTACTTTAATATAAAAATAAATATACGCGATTATACTTATAACAATATTTGTAAAAACAAAAACTTAAAAAAATATGAGGTAATTAATAAAATTTTAGTGGTTGAATTTTTAAAAATTATATAAGGTTAAGTGTAATATTATAAGTTTTCATGTTTTATTATAACTTTAGAAATTAAACAAATTCACCTTTATACTTTTTACCCCTATACTTTATATATTAAAAATATAATATACATGTTGTTTTAAAATTACAACATATAAATATGCATAGGATTATAAATATCATAATATTTCTTTTACTATATAAGTTCAGTAAGTACTCATTTATTTTATTTTAAAAGTATGATTATGTGGACACGAATTTGAATATTAAATACGGCTAAATTTTTGAAAACGAAAATATAATTATCAAATTGTAAGTAAGGGTTACTGTAATATGAAAAAAAAATATACGTGATTGTACTTATAACAACGAATCATGTAATTCTTATTTATTTATATAAGGATATGTAGAAAAACATTTTTTTAAAACTTTAAGGAATATATTTTAACTTCATCGACGCTAATTATGTGTTACTAAACTCGCATCTTGTGTACAACATAATATCAATAGTGAAATTTAAATAGCAACATCAACATATATGTCTGCTAAATATAGTTAAATCTTGAGTTATCTAAGAGAAATTTTTGCAAAATTTTATTTTAACAAATTCTAATGGATATTAATATATAATGGAAAACTCGTGCATAAGTATATAATTATATGTAATTACTTTTAAACACAAAATATTCAGTATTAATACAAAATATTTTTTTTTGTCAAAACCCCGTGCGTGCACGAGTATTATAACTAGTATTATTATAACCAACATACATGTTGTATAAAAACTATAAAGAGCCAACAAGACGAATGGTGGACCTTTTAGTCAAAGTTGAGTAGTTGACTAGTCCATGTGGGCATGGCTCACTTGTCACCTGAAAGGATAAACACAATTAGTTACTGAACACCCATCTTATGAAAAATTTAACTTTTATTAAGCAAAAGAGTGTTTAGCGAATATGTAAATAAAAATTACAAGAAACCCTTCTACTTGAGCATTGCCCTTCATGTGGTAATCAGAGGTGCGCAACAACAGTAACACAACAAAAAACATGAAAATAAGAATAGGAAGAATTTGCCTAACACGCAATTTTATTGAAGAAAAACTAACTCAAAACTTTCATTGGTACAAAGGTAATGCCCTACCCTTCTCGGTATATATAGACTAACCAATACATGTTAGACTACAACTAGGATTACTCTTTTACTTAAACTTATACTTATCTAACTTGTTGGAAGATAACTAATGCATATTAAGTAAACATAGTAGATTTGGACTTGCACTCCAACGTGTATTCCTTGAATCTAATCCACGCATTGCAGCCACAATCAGACACCACTCAGGAATTCGCCAACAATCACCCATTGAATTTCTGAGTCGAAGAGGGTAAGTCTCGCACACCAAGTAACAATCTCATCTCCTTGAACCTTACATGCGCCAAGGACTTCGTTAATGGATATGATCTTTGTTCTTCATCGGATACATGCTCAACAATTACCTGCTCATTCCCAGTCACTTCCGCCAATAAATCCCTTAGCCAAATTGCTTGACCTTGCATTGTAGTAGCCGCCATGAACTTCGGCTTCACACGAAGATAACACCACGGTAGTTTGCTTTTATGAGCACCATGTAATGGGTGATGTACCAAGATTGAAAACATGTCCAGTAGTACTCCGTCCATCCTCAATATCAACATTATGACCGATATATCCCACGGTCTCATGTCATTACTACGATTTTATTTAATACCAAATGAAGTCGTACCTTTAAGATAACGTAGAATTTGCTTGATTGCACGAGCACGTGATTCTCTTGGACTTTTCATATATCGACTAACCATTCAAATCGAGTAAGTCAAATCTAGACGATTATGCAAGAGGTAACGCAAGCAACTCACCACATTTCGATATTGAGTAGCTTCAACTTCTGGTTCATCTTCGTCTTTTGTCAACTTGAGTACCGGTTCCATCGGACATAGAGTTGCATTGCAATCTTCCATACCAGCTTCTTTCAAAATCTTCATTGCATATCTCTCTTTCTTGATCTCCATGTAATCCTTTTCTTGTGAGACTTCGATACCTAAGTAATAAGTTAACTCACCAAGATCTGATATTTTAATTGAGACACCATTCTCCTTTTGAACTTATTTATGAGGTCTAAGATCGTCCCATCCACGAATAAATCATCCACATTAACCACAACAATGATAAATTCTTCATTGGGCACCTTTCTATAAATCGCATTTTTTTGCACGCATTGTAGAAAACCCATATCTTTTAAAGTACTATCAAGCTCCTTTCTATCACCATTTAAAATAGCCGTTTTCTTATCCATGTGATGAATATTCCATCCTTTCTCGGCTACGAGAGCAATCAAGAATCGTATGGTCTCGAGTTGAGCTACCGACGCGAACACTTCATCAAATTCATCGCGACCTGATTCTTGTTAGTCATTTACTGTAGCGTGAACAGTAAAACGGCTGTGAACAGTAGCTTGTGGGCTGTGAACAGTCATTCGTGGGCTGCTATTGTCACCCGTTAAGGGTTGTTTATTTCCAGCAGCTTCCAAGTCTGAATCGAAACAGTTAAAATCCTACTGAACACTACGAGTTGTGCTAACTTTATAGATCCAAAGGTCGGGTTTTTTTATGATCCCATATCTTCAATGATCTCTGACCTTCAAAGTGTTGTTCTAATATGTGGTTAGATGATGCTTTTTTGGAATGGTTGTGACTCATGAAGTGAATTGTGAATTGAAGACTAATCTTAGCATGAAGTGTTGGCAAAATCCTGAGTGGTTTCTGATTGTGGCTGCAATGCGTGGATCAGATTCAAGGAATACAAGTCCAAATCTACTATGTTTACTTAATATGTATTAGTTATCTTCCAGCAAGTTAGATAATTACAAGTTTAAGTAAAAGAGTACTCCTAGTTGTAGTCTAACATGTATTGGTTAGTCTATATATATACCGAGAAGGGTACGCATTACCTTTGTATCGATTGAAGTTTTGAGTTAGTTTTTATTCAATAAAATTGCGTGTTAAGGGTGATTATTCCTGTTCTTATTTTCCTGGTTTGTGTTGTGTTACTATTTCTGTGCACATCTGATTACCACAATTGGTATCAGAGCTTATAGTGGATCATGGAGGATTGTTGTTGCGTATAAGGGTTACAGTCAGCATCAGTTATCTGCTCATTATAGCCTAGGAAACCTGCGTTGGAGGACAAGCAGTCTTAACCTGTTTGAATAGAGATTTAGGGTTAATTAAAACCTTAAAAGAAGTTAACTAAGAACTGTGATCTGCTAGAAGTGAATCAGACACTTAGGAATAACAAAACCCAAAACCATCAATCGACTTAGGAAAAACTGTGAAACCGGTTGGTTATAGTTGTGGGCTTTCTGATTTATTTGTATAGGCTGATAATGGGTTGATCAGTGATTTTAAGATATCACAACCTTTTGTTTCGATCTTGGACAGCGATTTGGAAACAGTTTTTAACTGTTGATTGTCTCATTTGTTTTAGTTGAATTTTAGTAGGGTAATCTGGGAAACCGTTGATAGGCCTACGCATATTCAACATGAACCAAGAACAAACATATCCAACCCGCGGTATAAGGGCTGGAAAACTCCCCATTGCAAACGTATTTGCGGTCCAAACAAAGAACAAAGATGGTGGTTGGAGAAAGCTCACAACCGCCTGTAAAGGATACTACTTTGATGTTTCAATGCCCGGTATTAACGTCAACGAACTATACCATATAGAGGATGCGTATGGAAGTTCTTCTTGGAATTCATGGAGTATTAGATGTGGTAGATCCAGGCTCGGATGATTCCAAGAAAAACAATATAGTTAAAGGCTTATTGTTTCAATCAATCCCAGAAGATTTGATTTTGCAAATCGGGAATTTGAATATCAGGTAGGAGATGTGGGAAGCATTAAAAACCCGTAACTTAGGGGTTGATCGTATGAAGGAAGCGAGGCTTCAAACCCTAATTACGGAGTTCGAGAATCTGAAGATTTCAGATAACGGTACCATAAACGAATATCTTTGCAAAGTTATCAGTTATTGTATCTAAATCAACCACGCTTGGAGAAGTTATGTCGGAACACAAGATGGTAAAGAAGTTTCTCACAAGTCTTCCTAGACGTTTTGTCCATACGATCGGACACAAATCGATGAAGCACTGGCATTGCAACATCAACCCATAGGAAGCACACGTCGTATCTTGATCGAAACTCGTAATTTTGATCATCAATTAATGCTTCAATGAATGAATTCGATCCACCAGCTATAATGGGAAGTTTCCCTCTTCCCACTATCGATTTCATCGTAAGAGAAGCCGTGCTAACAAAATTTTGAGCAGTTAAATCAGCTACTATCCCCAAAAGGTGATGGGGGACCCCCTCGCACTCCTCATAAGTCATTTTATTTGTTACTATGTCCAAACCCTCGTAAACTTGTATTTTATCCGAATTTATTATTTCGGCGGGGTAACGTGTGGCGAGATCAATCGAGAGACGAGACTTACCCGTACCCGTAGCACCCATAACGACTACTACTTTATCTTTTTGTGGTCGATGTCGAAGCACTGATAAGTCCATACCACTAATTGGAATTTGTAGTAAAGATGGTTGAGCTTGTTGGCACCCGATCATAGTCATTTTCATTGTTGATACTTTTTTTATAAAAAAAAAGTAACAACTTTTTGAAATGAATACACTATAAAATGAATATATTTTTATGTGGCAAGTTGAAAATGTGTGTGGTGATGGTTGTTCATTTTTGAATCATATGAAATTACTTTTTGTGAGTTGAGAGAAAATGTAAGGCAAATGTGTGTTGAAATGGCATGATGGAGCACACAATTAAACACATATGTGGTATTTATAGTGAAGAAAAAGTTCAATTTGAATTGACAATTCATTTTCTCCTATCATTAAACTTGCTATTATTCCTTGTACTATTTTGTCTTTTCTCCATGGTGGTTGTCTTGTCAAATCAACAACATTGTCTCCAAAAGTACATGAACCAAGTTACTCTTTTACAGCAGATCCGTCACACCACATCATCAAGCTAATCTTAATCTACACTCAAATTAAAGGAAAAATATATCAACCGTAAAGATTCAATCTTACAAAATATTTCTTTTCTCCTTGCTACTTTATCTAACGGGAGTGTGAAGATAATGCCAAGATCCAGAAGCTAAATAAAAGCATACATTTTAAAATGATACCAAAGCTAAATCGGTATAGTGTCAAGATCCAAAAGCTAAATAAAATGCTACTTTATCTAATGGGAGTAGAATAAGACGTGACAAAATTGGTATAGTGGGTTGTTCTTGATTATGAATTTGTTTATTTGGTATCGAAAAGTGAAATTTAGATTTGACACCATGAATATTGGATCTTGAAAAAAAGTAAAGATTTAATGATGTTGATTTTTATTAAGATGGGTGGGCAAGAATGTGATGGATATGGTGATGAATAAGGTGGTGTGGATGAAAAATAGGGAAGAAGAAGGAACAGGGAAGAGAAAATTTGAGGAAGAAAGAGTATTTTTTGTTTGTGGTTAAGTGGGGATAAAGACAAAAAAACATGGCTAAAATTATAAATTTACCCTTGTGTGGGTTGACTTAACAGGTGTTAATAGGGGCCGTTAAAGTGAGGGACGAATGGTAGATAACGTTTCGCATTTAAGGACGAACGGTGCAATTTTTTCGGTCAAAGGACGAAACTTGTTGGTCAACGCAAACCACAAGGACGAACGGTGTAGTTTACTCATTATTTTTTAACCAAACATTCGCTCTAGTGAAATTTGATCACGGCTCACCCATAAGTGCAAAGGGTGTGGACGAGAAATGGGGCAGGGAAGCCCATTTAAACACCACACCATTGCTAGCGGGATATTCCATAAAAAAAAAAAAATAAAAAAATAATAAATTCCTTGCTAAACTTGAGTTCCAAATGTTCAATTTCTTTTTCTACTTTTTAACAAACTAGTTATAATACCCGTGCACGCACGGGGTTTTGATAAAAAATATATTCTGTATTAATACTGAATATAGTGTATTTAAAGATAAATGCATATAATTATATAGTTATAAGTTTCGTGCAGAAACGAAGTTTACACATAAATCAAATTTATTTGAACTATTTAGTTAAGTATATACACATATAAAAATTTGCCCATGAAAATTGTGATATAAGTACAACTAATACTTATGCACGAGTTTTTCATTATCCATTAATATCCATTCGAATTTGATAAAATATTTGTAAAAATTTATTTTAGGTAAATCAAGATTTAATTTTATTTAGCTGACAAAGATGTTGATGTTGTTATTTAAATTTCATTACTGATATTATGTTGTACACATGATGCAAGTTTAATAGCACATAATGAACATTGATAAAGTTAAAGTATACTATTTAAAGTTTTAAAAAAAATATTTTTCTAAATATTTTTATATAAATAAATAAGAATTACATGAGTCATTGTTATAAGTACAATCGCGTATATTTATTTTTATATTAAATTAACCCGTGCTTACAATTTAATAATTATATTCTCGTTTTCAGTAATTTAGCCGTATTTACAATGTAAACTCGTGTCTACATAGGTTAAACTTTTAAAATTGAAATAAATGAGTACTTATTGAACGTATATAGTAAAAAATCTTGATACTTATAATCTTATGCAAATTTATATGTTGTTATTCCAAAACAACATATATATTATATTTTTTTAAGATATAAAGTATAAAGGGTATAAAGTATAAGAGGGTATTTGTTTATAATATAAAGTTATTAAAAAACATGGAGGCTTATAATATTACATTTAACTCTATATAATTTTTAAAAATTCAACCACTAAAGTTTTATTAATTACCTCATCTTTTTTTAAGTTTTTATTTTCACAAATTTGACACCTATATTTTTATGTGTTTTTTTATTAATCAAATTTCTCCATCAAATTTATTAAAGTTTGACCAAAATCAATTTAATTTTGACTTTTATTAACCAATCACATCACACGATTTTGCTTACGTGGCGAAATCAAGCTCTCCTATTGGCCCAATTATTTTTTCAATGAGAAGGGTTTTACAAAAATATGTTTGACCAATGCCATGAGATTAGGATATAGTTGTCTGGCGAACATCTCTCTTGTCACTCCAGGGACGGTTTCGAGAAGAAACTTGTGAGTATAGTCTCTGATCGTCTTGTTCATTTCCCCTTGGATATCTCGACTGAGAAACTGCTGAATCTGCTCTCTTTCCTCTGAAAACTCGTTCATCACATCTTGGAGTAAATTAAGTCTGTCGGCCAGTTGATTGAATTTCTTGTTTACTACGTTTCGTTTCCGTACTTGCCTGACAGCCTTGAAAATTTTGGTCTTAGCCCGTGATGCCCAAGTGTTGGTCGGTTTCTTGACTAATTTGGATGTGGATCTGGTGGTAGCATCTTTGGATGGTGGTGGTGATGAGTAAGATGACGAATCAGAAGATGATGAGTCATGAGATGGCTCTGGGTCATTTGGCGGTTCAGAAGTTTCTTCCGGGTTGTGTTCAGGATTATCTAGAATATAATCATCAGCTTCTTTGTGAGCTTTAGCCTCTTCTTCAGCCTTAACCTTGGCCTCTTCTTCTGCTTCAGCATTTTGCTTAGCCTCTTCATTTGCTTTGGCTCGAGCTTCCTCGTCAGCTTTTTCTTTAGCAGCTTCCTCAATGTCTTTATCTGTAATCATCTCATTCTGTTCCTGTTCCTCTTCATCCTCAAAGGTGAATGGAACCTCATAAGATTGCTGCTTCTGCTATGTGGATTTCTTGGCGGTGGCACCAGTTCGCTTATCGGGTCGATTAACCGCATCACGAATTGGTATTGTAAGTGCACCACCACTGGAATCACCAGGGCCTCTTGTTTGTTCGCGATTAAATTCCGAAGCAGCATGCTGAATCCTTAGATGCTTTAGTGTCTTGTGATAATCTTTTTCTTCATCATTTGGTTCTTCATCTGAACTATCTTCTTCTTCCTGCTCTTCAACTGGAGTTTTACCCTTGTCAGTTTTGGGACTATGTGGTTTCTCAACTGTTGTCGTATCATCTGTAACAGACTCCGAATAGTGAACCTCCTCATCCGTCTCAGTATCCTCGGAGTCTTTGTCCTTTAGTTTATGTGCCGATTGAGGATTAGGGGTGGCACCTTTTGTTGGAACTTTTCTTTTTCGGGAAGGATTTCTTTTTGGATACTTAAGGGCACTCCTAGTGCTTGCTATACTTCCAGTACTACCTCTTCTGGTTTTCTTAACTGGTATGGCAGAAGACTTTTCATCCATGAAGCCGACTTTGCCTAATGTCAATCGTGAATACGATTGAAGGCTTTTAACATCATCAGTGAGTAGGCAGTCAGTCAAAACTACACCTTGCTTCTTTGTTGATGAGCCTTTGAATCTGAAAACATTTAAGGTAGGATCAAACAACGCAGAATGATGGTTGGGGTCATCAAGTCTCAAGGGAATGTCATGATTATTCCCGAGTATCCTTTGGATCAACAACTTAGTGTATCTGATGTAGGGGACCTTTGTGCCAGGCTTTTTGAGGTAAGACATCATGTCTTCCCAAATCAGACTTGTGAAATCAATGTGCATTTTATTGACCATGCCCCAGAAAATTTGTAGTTCAATAAGCTTAGGAAGCTCATAACCGCTGTCTCTACCGGAAACAGACTTAGCGATCATGATGTATAAAGTTCTCCATGGCTGAGGGATGTTCTTTAAATCAACAGAAGAGTGTTTGGTGATGATTCTCGTAGCTTCATCATAGCCAATATCGACCATGAATTGGAGTGTAGCCTCCTCAAATGGAGTAGGAACAAAGTCAGCAGGATGGATAGCAGGGAGCAGAAGAATTGCTCTTAAATCAGCAACAGTGATGGTGACTTGTTTATTGTTGAGAGTCACCGTGACAGCATCTTGACCATCAACTTTTTTCATTGTGTGCCAGAACTGATGAATATAGATCACATGTACCGTTGCTGAGTTGGTGAGCATGTTGTTGTAGGGATGAGTCTTAAGAATATCCACGGCAATTCGGCATGAAGACTCAGAGCATGTGAAGTTCTCAAAGTCAACCTTAAGGTTGTTCTTGCCAATCTTCATTCTATAACCAGTAGGGAAAATGTCTTCAATTGTGAGCTCGTTTGGTGCGTTAACGTTTTCCATTGTGATGTCCATATCGTGATCTGAAAGAAATTGAGCCAAAAGAACCAACATATTGAAAGACATTACGTTAGTCAAAAGTTGATTTTAATGTCCAATAATTGAATATGATATGTTAATGATTGTTAAGAGTCCAATGTCACTTGTTGGCTAACAGTCCAAAGTAGTCGTGATAAGTATCGTGAGTATATTACTTTTGAATTTTAAAGTCCAAATTTTCACTCATTCACATAACATTTTAACCATTATAGCTTATAGTGACATTTTGGTTTTGTGACGTTATGAGTAACTTATTTACAAGTTTATTCATTGGTAAGGTTAAAATTTAGGCTTAAGCGTAAGAATGAAAGCTTATGCGTAAACAGTGTGTGACCATATGCGTAGACATAAGCTTATGCGTAGGAGTCTCTCTTACGCGTAAGAAATATTACGCGTAGGAAAAATCTCTTGTCATAAGGCTTACACGTAAGCGTATGTTTGGGAGCTTATGCGTAAGGTTTACTCGTAAGAGTGAACCTTATGCATAAGACTCCAAGTTTACGCATATCCTTCACAGGATACGCGTAGTCCCCATGTAGACCCTTACGCGTAAGATTTCTCTTACGTGTAACCTCTACGTAAGGGTATTCCTTATGCGTAGTATTCCAATCTTAACCTTGATTCTGATTTTGCACGCGTAAAACCTGAAATAAATTCATCATAACATTTCCATTAACACTTTTATTCAACCTCTTTCAATCACACATGCCAACACAAGTCACATTTGGTTACACGTAGACTAAGTTTATGCGTAAGCTAAAACCCTAGAGTTTCAAATTCTACGCGTAAATGTTTCAACCATGGGAATCCAACCAAACTAATTCTAGGACAACTTAGAAGCTATGTGATAGGTTTCCAACAAGTTTTAACATCTAACACCTCAAGATTCAAAAGTACCCAATTTAACGAGTCTAAAACCTAATCCTTAATTTCTCAAAAATTCATGTTTCTGGGTAAGAACCAAGAGTGTAATCGGTTAATTAAACATGTTTCAAACACATTACAAGCAAAAAATTATCCAGAAACATTCACAATGGAAAAACCCCAAAACCACGCATAAACCCTAACTTTTGAAAAATGATTAAAAGGTTTTCTGGGTTGGATTTCATGATGACAATGGTTTAAAAACATGATATAAGCTTTGAAAACATGACTCATTTCATCAAAATCAACCTCAAGTGATTTTGAGTTCATACGCATATGCGTAGAACCTGAAATCACTCATATAGGAAAATCAAACCGTTGGTTTTGTGTATAATTAAAAACCTATGCTTGGAATCATTCATAGAAACTTTAACCACTTACAAATTTGAAGATTATAACACGGATTTGAAGGTTTGATTATAGGTGTAGGATGAGGTGGTTGTGGTAATAAATGAGTGAATTAAATGTAGAAATGTTTTAGGTGAAGGTTTTGTTATAAAATAAATTTAAACTTTTGACAATTTTGGTCCCTCCACCTCAACCATTTTCATCCATAGCCCATAACTTCCATTTTGGTTAAGTATGAAGTGTAAGTTTGGAAAGAAACATGACGACACTCCCCCTCGACTTTAAAAATAGAGAAATTTTACAACTTTGGGTCCGAGGAATGTATAGAAACAAGAAACGTATCCACCATTATCAAAGATACAACCAATTCTGGGTAACATGCAAGTACAAGGTTTTATGAAACATAAAATATTTACTTTCTCCCCCTCAACACTTGTTCGGGAAAATTGTGAAAAGTTTGATAGAATAAAGTGTCGACCAAAGATTCGTACTTGCAATGTTTGAAAGAAATTAGATAGAAGAATATTTTTATATTTTTATAAATTTTATATTTTTGTATTTTGTTTTTGAAAAAATATTTACAAAAGAGGTTTTGGTGTTTGACTGGTTTTAAGATTGTTTTAAAAGTTCGTCCAGTTCCTCTGGAGTCAAACACCTCATACCAATCCGGTGGACCAACTCAGTAAACCTAGCAGGAGCTAAGGCTTTGGTGAGAAGGTCTGCCTGTTGATATTCAGTACCCACAAACTATAATTCAACGGTACCCTTTTCCACATGCTCCTTGATGAAATGATATCGAAGATCGATGTGCTTACACTTTGAATGTTGGACGGAGTTGCACGAGATCGCAATAGCACTTCGATTGTCGAAGTATATCGGGATTCTGTCAAATACGTAACCATAGTCTTTGAGTTGTGTTCTCATCCATATGACTTGAGCACAACACGCCGACATGGCTACATATTCTGCTTCGGTTGAGGACAACGATGTACAATCCTGCTTCTTCGATTGCCATGACACCAGTTTATCACCAAGAAATTGTAGAGCACCTGAAGTAGTTTTCCGAGAATCTAAGCAACCTGGGTGATCAACGTCTGAAAAAGCTATTAGTTCAAAACCAAAATCCCGGATACGGATCCCCAAATTAATGGTTCCCTTTATGTATCAGAGGATTCTTTTAGCCTCAGAGAGGTGAGTTTCAGTTGGTCTCGACTGATAACGGGAGCAAAGATATACAGAAAATACAATGTCAGGTCTACTGGCTGTTAGATACATGAGAGACCCAATAATACTTCGGTATTTGGTAGGGTCAACCAATTTCCCATGCAAATCAGCATCCAGTTTCCTTGTATGTGCCATTGGTGTGGCATAGGTATCACAGCTTTGCATTCCATGTTTGTTTAAAATTTCAAGAGCATATTTGGACTGACTCAGGAAAATACCACGGGGTGATTGATGAACTTGCAATCCTAGAAAGAATGTAAGTTCACCCATCATGGAAATTTCAAAATGTTTTTTCATAAGTTTTGAAAAAGCGTTTGAGTACTTTAGATGTGTTGACCCAAAAATGATGTCATCCACATAAATTTAAACGATTAAAATGTGTTCCCCGTGATATTGAATGAAAAGTGTTGGGTCGACCGATCCTTTAATGAAATTATTGGCAATAAGAAAGGATGATAACTTATCATACAACGCCCGAGGTGCTTGTTTGAGACCGTAGAGAGCCTTTTTCAGTTTGAAGATGTGATTCGGGAACTCTGGATCAACAAATCCTTCCGGCTAACTAACATATACCTTTTCCTTCAGATTCCCATTTAGAAAAGTAGTTTTGACATCCATCTGAAAGACCGTGATGTTTATGTGAGCCGCGAATGCCAGAAAAATCCGAACAGCCTCAAGTCTAGCAACCGGTGCGAATGATTCCTCGTAGTCAATCCCTTCTTCTTGTCTATAACCTTTAGCCACCAGACGTGACTTATTTCTGATAACCATACCTTCAGCATCTAACTTGTTTTTCCAAATCCATTTAAGACCAATAACATAGACCCCTGTTGGTTTTCAACCAATTCCCATACTTCAAGACGTTTAAACTGATTAAGTTCTTCTTGCATGGATTCAATCCAGGTTGTCATAAGTCATTGCTTCTTTAATGTTTTTGGGTTCAGATTGACAAATGGTAAGTGCATAAATGCAATGTTCACTGGTACGATCTGAGGCGTTGTCTAGATTACTGACCGGTTGATTCGGGTTTCCAATGATGTTTGCAATAGGATGGTCTTTAGTCCAACGATGTGTGGAGGGTTGATGTTGATATACATTGTGCAAATTAGGAGGATTCAAATGGCTTGTGGATGATTCCGCAACATCGGCGGCAGTTTTCATTAGCAAAAGGATTAAAGAACGCATTTGGATCATAATCTGCAGGTGTAGGTACTTCTTGGTTGAAGATCATCGGTGGTTCGCGTCATTGGATGTGGTTTGTTAAATACATGTTGTAGAATCAATTGGAGGTGCATCTTCAACATTAGTTGTTGTTTCAGTATATCAAGTATTGGATTATTATCGGGGTTGCGTGAAACATTAGATACATCTGGAGCATGTTGATCAATATCATCACTAAGCGATGGAGCAAATAGTTTGTTCCATTTAACTTGAAAAGTAAGCTTCGTTCGGTGATGATGGGATTTGGGGAAATTTTAGGCGGTTATGTCAGGGTTCCAAGTTTGTTTTTGCTTTCGAAGCCATTTCTGTAAGCTCATTGAAATTGGCATGAATCGTTTCCATAATCTCCCTTGCACGACGATTCGGATCCGTATCCTTTAGAATTTTCACGATATCAACAAAGACTCCAACATCAGCTTTAGCCTTGAGCTTTCCAAAGTCATCACGATCATTATTTGGATAGCAAAGGGATCCAAAGACATGAAAGTGTTTGAGATTCGGTTTGTGGTTGTGGATAAGCTTGTAAGGTGTTTTGTTGTGGCGTTTAGTAATCATTGAACGGTTTTGAGTGTAGCATGCAATCGATGAATGCGGCTTGACCCACAAGTAATCTGGAAGTTTTGCATTAATCAACATCGTTCTTGCAGCTTCCACTAACATACGGTTTCGTCTTTCAACAAATCCGTTTTGTTCTGGTGTTCGTGCAATGGATGTTTGATGCCCAATTCCCACTTTATCATAATAAGCACGTAGAGTTTGATTCACAAATTCAGTTCCTTTATCTGTTTTGATTTGTCACGGTCTGTGTTCGGCTGAACTTGAATTTTCATGAGAAAGGTGATGATTATCTGTGGAGCTTGATCTTTACTTCGAAGAAAATAAACCCAAGTCCATCTTGAGTAGTCATCAACAATTAGCAAAAAGTAGTGTTTGCCATTAATCGTCTGCCTTGTAGCGATCGGCCACCAAATCCATGTGAAGAAGATGGAAGCACATCTTTGTGTTTTGTGTTCCACCTTTGAAGGAAAGTGAGCACGAGTGCTTTTCCCTTGTTCTAAGGTGAGCATAGATGATCTTTAGAATGCGAAATCGTGGAGACCTTCAACAAGTTTGAAGCGTGCAAGGTTGGTTATGGTTTGAAAGTTTAGATGTGAGAGAGCGGCAGTGCCATAGCCGAGATTTTGTAAATGTTGCCTTAGAAAGTAGACAAATGGGAGATGAAGCAATCATGTCTTGCATTGAGATTGTATAAAGACTTGATGTGCATTGACCAGACATAAGATCGTTTCCTTGTAGATCACGAATGAAACAAGTTTTCTCCTAAAAGCAACTTCCAATCTCCATCACAAAATTGACCGACCGAAAGAGATTGTGGCAAGACCTTCCACATAATAAACTCTGTACGATTTTGATATTACCATTGATGTAATCTCCGAAGCCCATGATAGCCGCGAAGTGATCATTCCCGAATCGGCGATGCCAATGAACTTTGAAACAAAGTTTGATAAAAGTTTAAGATTGCTTTTGTCATGTGTTCTGAACATCCGCTATCAACAACCAGGAGGATGATCGTATCACTGCATTATGCACGAACGACACAGATGGAATAGAAGTAGATATGGAACCAGAAGAGTTAGAGGGTAGATCGATTATAGTTGAAACTCACACGTTTATGATTTTTGGTATCCATGTAAAGCCAAGTGTATTATGTAACCATTTCTGCCATCTCCAACTAGTCTTAGCTTTGGTCTTAGTGAATGCACTAGGTGATAAGTTCTTCCTAGGAGGTGAAGTGGGTTCTATGGGTACATCAATGATTAAAGCATGAGCACTAGAAGGCGGTTTACCTAGCACAGACTTAGAAGCATTAGGGGGCCTAGAGGTATTCCGTTTTCTATTGTTCTGCTTACGAGATAAGATAGAATTAGCAACACATTTATCATGACAACCAGAAAACATGCTTTTACGACAACCAACACAAGAAGCTTCAAAAATAACATTTAAAGTACTTAAAGGTTCATGATAAAGCTACACGCGTCGTTCGGGGTCAAACGAACTTCCTTTTCTTCGAGCAAGTTTTATAACACCCTAGGCAGTGAACCTTATCGTTGTAGTGTAGTAATTAGGGTAAGCCACGGGTATTGATATCGTTCTCTAGGGGAATAGGAATGCTAGTGAGAAGTTACTACGCTAAGGTTGGGGTTGAGGAAGATTATTTTTATCTTTTTATGTTTTTAAGGAAATTGAAAGGTACGAATCTCGGGGTTTGGATTTGGGGTTTGGTATTTCTACCGATTACTCTACTATCTAATTATCTAATCTAAGGTGTATGTAGTCTATGTCTAATTATTGTGTTTCGTGTGATAGTTTAAAGATGTGTTTACTTAGGTTTTACTACTCCTTAGTATCTCCTCTGGTGGTTGAATTGTCACGTCCTTATTCTTGGATTGGTTGTGTGTCTAAAGATGTAGGGTATGCGTTTCTCCCTAACTCTTTGAACTTACCAAAGGGTCTCGTCTACAAAACCCACTGGGGATAATAAACTCTTACTCTAAGGCACTCTTTGGATGGTTTAGCTTACAACTACTCAAGGAGTTATATTCTAAGGTTCACAAAGATTTAATCAAGCATTAAGTACACAACTAATGACCTATCGCATTACTAGATCATTAACAAACTAAGATAAGAGACAACCAATCAATATTCAATAATTAAGTTTCATATTCCCTAAGCAAACACAAAAGTAAATTAGCTTGAACATGGAGAACATGCTAGCATACACACAAATAATCAAAGACATAATTGTATTAATGAAGTAAAGCATTTATCTTGATGTAAGATAGGGTTTGGAACCCTAAAATCTTGTGACAAGACGGCCTTGGTTCGGTTTAGGTTTTACTCCAAAGACTACACACAAATCTGAAAAATTGATTCTATATATAAGATTACATGCGACGGCGTCGCTTATGTTTTGTGGCCGTCGGATCGCCGTCATTAGGGTTTCGTCTTTGTACGTTAGTCTTGCGACGGCGTCACCTTATGCTGGCCGTCCTCTTCGACTTGACACCGTCGGATTGAATCTAGGCCGTCGAGTTGCGACGGCCTACTCTTTATAACTTGACGTCGTCGCTTGAAAATAAGAGTTTTGGCTTCGTCCGTCACAAAATCCTCCGACGGCATCGCAGATAAGCGATGGCCGTTACCTTATGTTTTCGCTGACTGGTGTCTCGATTCTTGACTTTGGCCATTTTCTTCGTATATTCGCGCCTTTTCGTCCAAATAAGTGGCATTACAGCAATTTGCCTTCAAGAGACCTAAAAAGTGAAAAGGAACTATATTAAGTAATAACGGATACAAAAGTAATCAAATAAGTACGTAAATGACCCCTCAAAAAGGTACATTTTAAAACCTTATCAAATATCCCTACACTTGGTATTTGCTTGTCCTCAAGCAAATGTGCTTTAAGCCAATTAATTTATAAGTTAGGGGTCATGAAGCATTGGTTTAAAACAGTCCACAACACATATAAGCCCCGCAAAAGTCATAACAAGCACGGAAATTACATACTAGCACCTCACATGGGGTGTTTGGATACTCGCATCTCTCTCGGGTGTATATGAAATATAACAAATTGGAAATGGAAGATAAACACTCATTAAACGGTCCTAGTACATAGATTACCATAGGCTTGAGAATAGATCAAACCTCCATCGCTTTGGTGTAAGCACCTAGGAAAGACTATCAAAGTGGTCTTTAAAGGGTTGTAACGTTAGGCTTACGGTAGGGAAACAAAGGGTTTGGTGAGATAGGCTTTTAAGAGGTGGCAAGTCAAAAATCTCTATGTTAAATGCATACGAAGAATGGCATTGCTAAGCCAAGACTCGACACTCTAGACTCTAGCTAACTGAAACAAACAAACATAAATTTAAAGGATAGATGTAGGATGGTAGCCGTTTTTTTTTATTTTTTTTTTTTTTTTTATTTTTTATTTTTTTACACTCTATTTTTTTCTCTTTTTCTATATATATATATATATATATATATATATATATATTCATACACTTTTACTCTACCATCCTCTACATTAACATCAAAATGATAGGGATTTATAGGCACATCCCTACACTTGAGTTTTATTACTCTAACACTAATTTGACCCGAATTGAAAAGATCAAAACACTTGGGGTATGTTATTACGCAAATAAAGGGAATTTAACGTTCAATCATTTTATAAACTTTAACTTTTCCCATGAGTCCCAATCGTCCCAAAACGTGTACAAAGGATATGACTCGACTTAGCAACTCATGCAAGCAACCGGATAATTGAACTAAGGGTTTAGGGTGATAACAAAAATGCACTAAAAGTGAGTGCATACAAGGTAGGCTAAGGCGATTTGGGTGTATATTTGGGGTGGGGTGTAAACAATGCTCTTCATTGATATTCCGGAAAAACGAAACATCACGAGAACCGCGAAAAGGATAGGCTCTGAGGGGTTAACTAGGGGTATCGTGTACTAAAGATGAGTACAATGCAAAGGGTGTGGGGGAATTACTCAACCGATGTGGAAGAAGTAATTATATTACGGGTATCAAATAAGGGTTATCCTAATGCCTCTTATCATTTAGTTATTCCTAACTACACAAGTGTAGTCTTACTAGCGATCTCGGAATGAATCACAAAACAAGTTCTAGAATCTAATATACTACCGGTTCACACTCTAAGCATTAAAGATGAATGCTTTAATTCCTACTAATCTAAGGGCGATCCTCACATTTTGGGTGGAATTTAGGTGGTAAAGGGTTTTTGTGCTAGTCATGCAGCTTCCTATCCGTGAGACGCTTTTGTTAAAACTAATGGCCCACTCCTATATGTCATGAAAAATTAAAATTTGGTGCCAAAATTACCCTAACCGACATTTTCTCATGGTTTATTACACAATTACAATTGGACAAAGCAAATAATCAAGGATAAGCATAGTTTCAAAGTTCCCGTTTTATTTTCCTCCCTACACTTAAAATGAACATTGTCCCCAATGTTCCCCGAAAGTATCAAAGTTATGATAATGGAAGGTAATGAAAAGCGAAAGAAACTAATACTCCCCGATTAGCTTCAGGTAGGATCCGTATGTTAAGTAGTGGTTAAATCCTTTCCAAGAAGAATGTGTGCGTGAAAAGCTCCTTCAAATCTTTTGTTTCTTCTTCTTGATAAATGAAACACGCACATTTGAGAAAACAAGCGAAACCTTCGCGTAAAATTGGCGGTAATAATATATATAAGACTCTACTAAACTAGGATATAATGCTTGTGGAATGGATGTTTACGAATTTCGGAAAATTAAGACACGGAAAATTCCAAAATTTATAAGTAGCACAGAAAGCGAGAAAAAATGTAATCGATGTTTTTACTCCTTCCTTACGCCGTCAGAGGTTATCGACAAAAGCTGGTATCGATTTTCTGGAAAAATTGAAAATTTACATCTTTAGAATCAACATTTTCGCAAAACATCCATTAAGACTCGATACAAGCATTTGACTCGAACAAACACACATATATATCTTTTAATGAATTGTTATTCTCATGTTTCGTTTTTTTGAAAATGTGTGTAATCCTCCCTACACTTATCCTTTATGTAAAATACCTTTATATGCAATTAAGAGGCGAGGTTAAAAATAAAATAAAGCATTTTTACAAATTTAAACATGAAAATTAACAATCAATAAAAGATATACGACACACAAATAAAAAGGAAAAGGAAAAACATGGGTTGCCTCCCGAAAGCTTGTTTTTGTTCGAGTCACGAGCCTGACTCTACCCTTATTTAACAGATAAGGGAGAAGTTTTCCCTACACTTAAGTTTAAGTACGAGTGATAGTAGCGATACACACCTTAGGGTGGAAATTTGCTACGTGAGGAGAGGGTGATGGGTGATTTATATTCTCAAAGGAGTGTGCTCCATTCATTATAACCTTACCTAAGTCTATTGGTGTAGCGGGTGAATCAAATATCTCTCCTAAAATGGATCATCTTCTATCAACTTCAAAAGATTCTTAGTTAAGGATCCATCTTGACCTAATAAACCGGTTTAAACCCATAATGTTTCTTGTTATCAACCATGAATGGGTGATATAAGTGTGTAAGGTCATGGGTTACTCCTATATTAGCTTTCACTCTACATGGCCTAGAGTCTACCACCTTTATCAAGCAACTACCCAGACTATCTATTTTGATGGGTGGATTGGGGCCTAATTCAATTCCAAGATTCACATCTAAAGACGGAAAATTAGGTAAGGTTTTTGGTTGAGGCTCCGTTTATCAATCAATTAGGAACTTCCCTAGGACTTAGAGAGAGGTCATGACAACAAGCATCTAAACCTACATTCTCTATTGGCATTTGGTCCAAAGGTTCTATATCAATCGGGGTTCCTATAGTCTCTTCTACTTCTTTAGGGGTAAGTTATAGGGCGTGTGTGTTCCCAAGTAATGGTAGGGCTTGTGGGCTTGGAGTTTCCACCTCACTTTCCATTATATCTTGATCTCATATGCATTCATTTTGTACTATTGTAAGCGCCTCTAATCATCTCCTTCCTAAACAACCTTTTTCGATTTGAACCTTCCAAATTAAGAATAGGTCTAAACTTTCATTTTTTGGGTCCCATGTTCCACTTCTAAATTGGGCGTGAATCTCAAATATTTCCCATGCATCTTGAACACCACGTCCCCAAATATCCCCATCCGCTACATAGTCAAGTCTCATTTGGGTTTTAAGTGGTTGATCACGAGTGTAAAAGAATTGAAGTGGAGACAACAAATCAAGACCATGATGAAGGAATTTTTGTAGTAAGTATTTAATTCGAGTCCATGCCTCGGGAAAGGATTCATCATGATGTTGTTGGAACCTTAAGATCTCATTTTGGAGTGGAAAGGGTAGATTATGTATTGGATTATGTCGATTGGGTGAAAATTTTGGTGGATTCGCGTTCTCCATAAACTAACGGCATAGTCAATGGATAAGTTTTCTGAACAAAGGCACAAAGAAGAGGGATAGACTACAAGGAAGCTAATAAAAAAAATCTCACTTGATAGGAATCTTGTGAGTAGACCTAAACGAGATATAAATCAAGCCTAAACAATAACTATTCCCGAAAGCGCCAAAACTTGATAACTTACGCGCGTCGTTGGTCAAAGGAACTTCCTTTTCTTGAGCAAGTTTATAACACCCAGGCGTGAACCTAATCGTTGTAGTGTAGTAATTAGGGTAAGCTAGGGTATTGATATCGTTCTCTAGGGGAATAGGAATGCTAGTGAGAAGTTACTACGCTAAGGTTGGGGTTGAGGAAGATTATTTTATCTTTTATGTTTTTAGGAAATTGAAAGGTCGAATCTCGGGTTTGGATTTGGGGGTTGGTATTTCTACCGATTACTCTACTTATCTAATTATCTAATCTAAGGTGTATGTAGTCTATGTCTAATTATTGTGTGCTCGTATGATAGTTTAAAGATGTGTTTACTTAGGTTTTACTACTCCTTAATTATCTCCTATTGGTGGTTGAATTGTCACGCCCTTATTCTTAGTTGCGTTGTGTGTCTAAAGTTGTAGGGTATGCGTTTCTCCCTAACTCTTTGAACTTACCAAAGGGTCTAGTCTACAAAACCCACTAGGGATAATAAACTCTTACTCTAAGGCACTCTTTGGATGGTTTAGCTTACAACTACTCAAGGAGTTATATTCTAAGGTTCACAAAGATTTAATCAAGCATTAAGTACACAACGAATGACCTATCGCATTACTAGATCATTAACAAACTAAGATAAGAGACAACCAATCAATATTCAATAATTAAGTTTCATATTCCCTAAGCAAACACAAAAGTAAATTAGCCGAACATGGAGAACATGCAAGCATACACATAAATAATCAAAGACATAATTGTATTAATGAAGTAAAGCATTTATCTTGATGTAAGATAGGGTTTGGAACCTAAAATCTTTATACAAGATAGCCTTGGTTCGGTTTAGGTTTTACTCCAAAGACTACACACAAATCTTGAAAAATTGATTCTATATATAAGATTACACATGCGGCGTCACCATGTTTTGTGGCAGGTCGGATCGCCGTCATTAGGGTTTTCGTCTTGGCCACGTTAGTCTTGCTGGCGGTCACCTTATGCTGTGACGCCGTCCTCTTCACTTTCGACACCGTCGGATTGAATCTAGGCCGCGAGTTCGCGACGAGCCTACTCTTTATAACTTGACGTCGTCACTTGAAAATAAGAGTTTTGGCTTCTGACCCATCACAAAATCCTCCGCGTGTAGATAAGCGGTGGCCCGTCGCCTTATGTTTTCAGCAGCCTGAGTGTCTCGATTCTTGACTTTGGCCATTTTCTTAGTATATTCGCACCTTTTCGTCCAAATAAGTGCCATTACAGCAATTTGCCTTCAGAGACCTAAAAGTGAAAAGGAGCGATATTAAGTAATAACGGATACAAAAGTAATCAAATAAACGTAAATGACCCCTCAAAATTGTACATTTTAAAACCTTATCAAATATCCCTACACTTGGTATTTGCTTGTCCTCAAGCAAATGTGCTTTAAGCCAATTAATTTATAAGTTAGGGGTCATGAAGCATTGGTTTAAAACATTCCACAACACATATAAGCCCCGCAAAAGTCATAACAAGCACGGAAATTACATACTAGCACCTCACATGGGGTGTTTGGATACTCACATCTCTCTCGGGTGTATATGAAATATAACAATTTGGAAATGGAAGATAAACACTCATTAACCGGTCCTAGTACATAGATTACCATAGGCTTGAGAATAGATCAAACCTCCATCGCTTTGGTGTAAGCACCTAGGAAAGACTATCAAAGAGGTCTTTAAAGGGTTGTAACGTTAGGCTTACGGTAGGGAAACAAAGGGTTTGGTGAGATAGGCTTTTAAGAGGTGGCAAGTCAAAAATCTCTATGTTAAATGCATACGAAGAATGGCATTGCTAAGCCAAGACTCGACACTCTAGACTCTAGCTAACTGAAACAAACAAACATAAATTTAAAAGATAGATGTAGGATGGTAGCCCGTTTTTTTTTTTTTTTTTTTTTTTTTTTTTTTAACACTCTATTTTTTTCTTTTCTATATATATATATATATATATATATATATATATATATATATATATATATATATATATATATATATATATATATATATTCATACACTTTTCTACCATCCTCTGGTAACATCAAAATGAAATGGATTTATAGGCACATCCCTACACTTGAGTTTTTATTACTCTAACACTAATTTGACCCAATTTGAAAAGATCAAAACACTTGGGGTATGTTATTACGCAAATAAGGGAATTTAACGTTCCCCTTTCAATCATTTTATAAACTTTAACTTTTTCCCATGAGTCCCAATCGTCCCAAAACTATGTACAAAGGATATGACTCGACTTAGCAACTCATGCAAGCAACCAGATAATTGAACTAAGGGTTTAGGGTGATAACAAAATTGCACTAAAAGTGAGTGCATACAAGGTAGGCTAAGGCGATTTGGGTGTATATTTGGGGTGGGGTGTAAACAATGCTCTTCATTGATATTCGGAAAACCGAAACATCACGAGAACCGCGAAAAGGATAGGCTCTGAGGGGTTAACTAGGGGTATCGTGTACTAAAGATGAGTACAATGCAAAGGGTGTGGGGGAATTACTCAACCGATGTGGAAGAAGTAATTATATTACGGGTATCAAATAAGGGTTATCCTAATGCCTCTTATCATTTAGTTATTCCTAACTACACAAGTGTAGTCTTACTAGCGATCTCGGATGCATCACAAAACAAGTTCTAGAATCTAATATACCGGTTCACACTCTAAGCATTAAAGATGAATGCTTTAATTCCTACTAATCTAAGGGCGATCCTCACATTTTGGGTGGAATTTAGGTGGTAAAGGGTTTTGTGCTAGTCATGCAACTTCCTATCCGTGAGACGCTTTTGTTAAAACTAATGGCCCACTCCTATATGTCATGAAAAATTAAAAATTTGGTGCCAAAATTACCCTAACCGACATTTTCTCATGGTTTATTACACAATTACAATTAGACAAAGCAAATAATCAAGGATAAGCATAGTTTCAAAGTTCCTGTTTTATTTTCCCTCCCTACACTTAAAATGAACATTGTCCCCAATGTTCCCCGAAAGTATCAAAGTTATGATAATGGAAGGTAATGAAAAGCGAAGAAACTAATACTCCCGATTAGCTCGGTAGGATCCGTACGTGAAGTAGTGGTTAAATCCTTTCCAAGAAGAATGTGTGCGTGAAAAGCTCCTTCAAATCTTTTGTTTCTTCTTCTTGATAAATGAAACACACTGCATTTGAAGAAAACAAGCGAAACCTTAAAATCGGTAATAATATATATATATATATATATATATATATATATATATATATATATATAAGACTCTACTAAACTAGGATATAATGCTTGTGGAATGGATGTTTACTGAGAATTTCGGAAAATTAAGACCTGGAAAATTCAAAAATTTATAAGTAGCAGAGAAAGCGAGAAAAAAGTAATCTGATGTTTTTACTCCTTCCTTACGCCGTCAGGTTATCCTGACAAAAACTGGTATGCGATTTTCTGGAAAATTTACATCTTTAGAATCTGGAAACATTTCTGCAAAACATCCATTATGACTAGATACAAGCATTTGACTCGAACAAACACACATATATATCTTTTAATGAATTGTTATTCTCATGTTTACGTTTCTTTTGAAAACATGTGTAATCCTCCCTACACTTATCCTTTATGTAAAATACCTTTATATGCAATTAAGACGAGGTTAAAAATAAAATAAAGCATTTTTACAAATTTAAACATGAAAATTAACAATCTATAAAAGATATACGACACACAAATAAAAAGGAAAAGGAAAAATACATGGGTTGCCTCCCAAGAAGCGCTTGTTTTTGTTCGAGTCACGAGCCTGACTCTACCCTTATTTAACAGATAAAGGGAAGTTTTCCCTACACTTAAGTTTAAGTGCGGGTGATAGTAGCGATACACACCCTTAGGGTGGAAATTTGCTACGTTGAGGAGAGGTGATGGGTGATTTATATGCTCAAAGGTGTGCTCCATTCATTATAACCTTACCTAAGTCTATTGGTGTAGCGGGTGAATCAAATATCTCTCCTAAAATGGATCATCTTCTATCAACTTCAAAAGATTCTTAGTTAAGGATCCATCTTGACCTAATAAACCGGTTTAAACCCATAATGTTTCTTGTTATCAACCATGAATGGGTGATATAAGTGTGTAAGGTCATGGGTTACTCTTATATTAGCTTTCACTCTACATGGCTTAGAGTCTACCACCTTTATCAAGCAACTACCCGGACTATCTATTTTGATGGGTGGATTGGGGCCTAATTCAATTCCAAGATTCACATCTAAAGGCGGAAAATTAGGTAAGGTTTTGGTTGAGGCTGGAGTTTTATCAAAATTAGAAACCTCCCTAGGACTAAGAGAGAGGTCATGACAACAAGCATCTAAACCTACATTCTCTATTGGCATTTGGTCCAAAGGTTCTATATCAATCGGGGGTTCCTATAGTCTCACTTCTTTTGGGTAAGTTATGGTGATTGTGTGTGTTCCTCAAGTGATGGTAGGGCTTGTGGGCTTGGAGTTTCCACCTCACTTTCCATTATATCTTGATCTCATATGCATTCATTTTGTACTATTGTAATCATCTCCTTCCTAAACAACCTTTTCGACTGAACCTTCCAAATTGAGAATAGGTCTAAACTTTCATTTTTTGGGTCCCATGTTCCACTTTAGTGAATCTCAATATTTCCCATGCATCTTGAACACCCGTCCCAAAATATCCCCATCCGCTACATAGTCAAGTCTCATTTGGGTTTCGTGGTTGATACGGGTGTAAAAGAATTGGAGTGGAGACAACAAATCAAGACCATGATGAAGGAATTTTGTAGTAGTATTTAATTGAGTCCATGCCTCGGTAAAGGATTCATCATGATGTTGTCGGAACCTTAAGATCTCATTTTGGAGTGGAAAGGGTAGATTATGTATTGGATTATGTCGATTGGGTGAAAATTTTGGCGTATTCGCGTTCTCCATAACTGACTAACGGCATAGTCAATGGATAAGTTTTACGAACAAAGGCACAAAGAAGGGGGATAGACTACAAGGAAGCTAATAAAAATAAAAAATCTCACTTGATAGGAATCTTGTGAGTAGACCTAAGCGAGATATAAATCAAGCCTAAACAATAACTATTCCCGACAGCGCCCTTAAAAACGATAACGGCGTCGTTCGGGGTCATAGGAACTTCCTTTTCTTCGAGCAAGTTTTATAACACCCTAGGCAGTGAACCTAATCGTTATAGTGTAGTAATTAGGGTAAGCCACGGGTATTGATATCGTTCTCTAGGGGAATAGGAATGCTAGTGAGAAGTTACTACGCTAAGGTTGGGGTTGAGGAAGATTATTTTTATCTTTTTATGTTTTTAAGGAAATTGAAAGGTACGAATCTCGGGGTTTGGATTTGGGGTTGGTATTTCTACCGATTACTCTACTTATCTAATTATCTAATCTAAGGTGTATGTAGTCTATGTCTAATTATTGTGTGCTCGCATGATAGTTTAAAGATGTGTTTACTTAGGTTTTACTACTCCTTAATTATCTCCTATTGGTGGTTGAATTGTCACTTCCTTATTCTTAGTTGCGTTGTGTGTCTAAAGTTGTAGGGTATGCGTTTCTCCCTAACTCTTTGAACTTACCAAAGGGTCTCGTCTACAAAACCCACTAGGGATAATAAACTCTTACTCTAAGGCACTCTTTGGATGGTTTAGCTTACAACTACTCAAGGAGTTATATTCTAAGGTTCACAAAGATTTAATCAAGCATTAAGTACACAACGAATGACCTATCGCATTACTAGATCATTAACAAACTAAGATAAGAGACAACCAATCAATATTCAATAATTAAGTTTCATATTCCTAAGCAAACACAAAAGTAAATTAGCTAGGACATGGAGAACATGCAAGCATACACAAAAATAATCAAAGACATAATTGTATTAATGAAGTAAAGCACTTATCTTGATGTGAGATAGGGTTTGGAACCCTAAAATACTGTACAAGACAGCCTTGGTTTGGTTTAGGTTTTAACTCCAAAAGACTACACACAAATCTTGAAAATTCGGATTCTATATATAAGATTACACATGCGACGGCGTCACTTATGTTTTGTGGCCGTCGGATACGCCGTCATTAGGGTTTCGTCTTGGCCCGTTAGTCTTGCTACGGCGTCACCTTATGCTGTGGCCCGATCCTCTTTGACTTCGGCGCCGTCTGGATTGAATCTAGGCGATGCGGTTCGACGGCCTACTCTTTTTTATAACTTGGCGTCGTCGCGAAAATAAGAGTTTTGGCTTCGTCGTCACAAAATCCTCCGGCGGCTGCGATAGCGATGGCGCCGTCACCCTTATGTTTTCGGCTGACTTTGAGTGTCTCGAATCTTGACTTTGGCCATTTTCTTCGTATATTCGCGCCTTTTCGTCCAAATAAGTGCCATTACAGCAATTTGCTTTCAAGAGACCTAAAAAGTGAAAAGGAACGATATTAAGTAATAACGGATACAAAAGTGATCAAATAAGTGCTTAAATGACCCCTAAAAAAGGTACATTTTAAAACCTTATCAGTTCAGCATTCGTTACATCACTTTTTCCATTACATTTGCCAGACGCAATATCTAAAGTGGGAGTAACATGAGTTTTATTCAAAGTCCTAAGGTGTTCTTCTACTTCAGAGGTCTTTATTTTTCTTTTCTTACGTCGCAACTTCCTATTCTTCCTTGTTGTGCTCTTAAGCTGTGAAGTGCTAGCGTTGGGAAAAGAGGCAACTATTCCTGTTTCAGTGGAAGGAAGCACATTAGAATCTTGTGGTTTGTCAGTAGGTGTTCTAGAGTCAAGTTTAAGCTTTTCAGTTGCAAGAACATTAGTATTACTAAACTTATCATTATCATAATTTCTTAGCTTTGCTTTCAACTCAACAATAGTGTGCAACAAATCTTGATTTTCAGAGCGAATTTGTGCATTAACATGTACGACAACTTTAGTGTGTACAAGATGATTATCAAGTTCTTGTGATGCTTTTTCACGAGTCTGTTTGAGCAAATCAAATATGACACCATATTCTGTTTGACTTTGGCAATTTCTTGTTCATATTTTGAAATTTGACATTTTAAAGACACGTTTTCATCATCCGGATGTTCTATTTTGGATCACAGTTTTGAGCATGTGGGTTGATTTTGTTTTGAAAAGCAAGTTCTCGATTTTGACAATCTTTTTGACACCATTGAAGACGACGTTTTGCATTTGAAAGTTCGTTAATTAAACGCTCATTTTCAATTTTAAAAGATTTGATTTGCTGCACATTATATTCTCAACATTTTCAACAGATGCAACAAAATCAATAGCAATATAATCGAATGCATATGCAACAGAATGAAGTAACACAACATTTATGGTATCAGCACAGATAACATCTTCCAAGAGTCGATCAACATCTTTTCTTAACATTTTGTTTTTACGTTTAGTATTTGAAATCGATGTTTTACGTATTCTCGAAAACTCTTTTCATAAGTCCAAGCTCCTTGTGAAAATCCCTTTCCCAATAGATTGTACACATTTTCAAATTTGGACATGAGGTAAAATTCTTTACGAAAAATATCTCTTTGTGCTTTCAGCGCATGAGGCTATTGAAAATGTTCAACTTTTATTCAGTGATTTCAATTTCACGTTCCAAAGTTTGATGTAGATATGAATATTTAAAATATTTAAGAATTTGACATTGTTCGATAATGGCTTTATTTCATTAAATGAAGGTAAGGACCATTAATTTGTGTGACATTGGAAGGGGTCCATCATTAGTAGAGGACTCAGGAGTAGGTGTGATATCCCAAGGTGTGTTAGAATGATCTGTTGTGTGGCGAAAGTTACGGACTTTTGAATAGTTAAATGGTTTGTTATAAACAACATTTTCCAATTTTGACCGACTCTCGTCTTTTGCATCAAATTCCTTCATGCGATTATATTCAACAACACTCATAATGGAATCATCAATTCTATGTTCTGCACTGTAAACTTGAGGAGTTAGTTTGAATGCTCTATGTGAAAACTTTGGTTTGTAATCAGCAAGATTCGGTCCATATCCGTTTGGATTTGGTTTAAAAGTAAACTTTTGAATGGTTGTGATTGACTCACCATGTTTGTAAACAACATTTCGAAACTCTTTGATTTTGTTTTGTAAGTCGACAATTTCTTCAAGATAATCATCTATTTGTTTCCTTGAATGTTTTTTGTATTCCTGAAACTGTTTTGACAAGTTAATTAACAACTCGGACTTGGCTTTTGAGTTTAGAAGTGAGGCGTTAAGTTGTTGTTTATGATCATATTTCATTTGTTCTATTTGAGACAACAAAGCATTCTTGGATGCAACTAGATCAGTCTGTTTTCCAAAGATTTTTCATTTTGGTATGATTTAGCAAATGCGACTTCAAAACCTTTTTCACGTTTCTATTTAGTTTGAAAAATGTTGAGTTGGAATAGTCAGCAGTGCGTTTTTATCCTGTAGTTTCTTATTGATGTCAAGACACTTTTCCATTCGAGATTTTTGGGTCTTAATTAAGTTGGTCATGTGTTCAAGATCTGGATTAGACACAGGTTCAGCTTGTTCAACGTGAGTCTCAACATGATCATTATTTAGATCCTCAAATATAACCACGGAGTCAACTTGATTATCAATATTAACCATAAGGTCATCTTGATCGTCAAATATAACTACGGGATCTATTTGATTATCATCGGAATGAGATGTAGATGGCGCATGTTGAACACTCGATCCTTGTGGGATCTGAGATGTTAGCGGAGATATCGGATCGAGAAATAAATGTAGTTTGATCCGGTACACGAGACAAGCGGTCGATGTCATACCTGGGCCTGTGTCACTCATGTGGAGTTCTTGCATGTTTGCCATTAACATTACTGCTGCATTAGCCTGCAAGTCCTCCATGTCATCATCAGAATCTGCATTTGCCATGAAGCTCTGTTCCTTGTTGGTATCCTTGAGAGCTAAGAGTAAAGCCTCTTTGTGATAAGCGCTGCCTCTTGTCCTCGGCTTAGGGCATGCATTAGCCAGATGACCCTTCTCATTCTGTTATAACAACGAAGACCATTAACCCCATGAGCATTTCCTGTTCAACCACTTGAGCCCGTTGTTGTGGAGCACGCATGTTATTCCTTCCATTAAACCCTGACCACTACCCATCGGCCGAACATAACCACGATTATGAACTTCAACACGTCCATTGTTAACAACAGCTTGATTCCTTGTGTTGGATGAGGTACGAATGCGATTGTTGGATTTGTTGGAGTATCGGCCGAAGGCTCTTGCAATCATGACAAACCCTTGTTGCAATGCATCGAAAGCTTCTGCATCCTCATTAGATTCGCTGTAGAATGCTTGATAATTGTTGTTGTTAAATGGAACCAATTGAGTTTCTTGTGATTGTTGTTGCTGTGAGGGATCGAATGGTGTGATCTGAGCAGTTGGTTGTGGGGGATTTGTGAAGACAGTTTATAAGGTTGGAAATTAAGAATAACAAGCTTGAGCCCATAAAGCAAGAGTTTGATTATCCAGGAGTGAAGGTGAAACAGGAGCTCCACAGATGACTCTTTCTCTGTCAACTTCATTTTGGTGGGGCTTCAAAAAGTCATATAATAATCCGTATGTAGCATGATGAAGATTTTTCGCTTGACGGATGAAAATAACATACTTTTCCCAATCAGGACCAAGGCTACTGAGGAACTTAGTGTTGACTGCAATTCTTGGCATAACGATGTTATGTTTATCCAAGTCATTGATGATGTCTGAGAATCGATGATGATATGACTCTAATGTCTCCCCTGGTTCAATCATGAAGTGTTCATATGCTAAGTAGATTTTGGATTCCATGTCTTCTTGATTGAGTTCTGTGCCTTCCATTAGAAGATGAATGTGCTCCCACATTGCTTTAGCAATCTTCGACATCAACACTACGAAGTATCGATTGGGTAATCCCAAAGGATATATTGCATTGCAAGTTCATCGCTTCTAAGTGTAGAAGTTGGTCATGAGTAAGTTGATCAAGACCGACAATGTTGGTGATATCATCTCTTGGTGGATTAGCATTCGGATCTCCGGTGCAGATGATAGAAGGCATCGAAATGGACCTTCAAGGATGACATTCTTCAAGAACTTTCCATGTGGCTTCTTTAGATCACAAAACCTAAAGAACCTTATCACCCATTGATCGTAGTTACAGGGAGTGAGCATTGGAGGTCTATCAAGTGATCCAGCTTCATGAATGGATTGTTGGCTGTTTAAAGCTTCACACATCTTTGCAAACCAAGACGGTTCCTTCATAGCATACTTGGATGGATGCTGATTTTGAAAGTTTCTGTAAGGTTGTACTTGTAGACTAGGTTGAATCATTTGTGGTGGAATTGCTCCTTGAGGAAATTGTTGTTGAAATTATTGCATTTGTTGTGGTGATGTTGTTGTTGAGGATACATATGAGGAAAGTAGCTAGAGTATGGTGGTTGAGACATCTTGAAACTTGTGTTGATGATGGATCTTTATAGTCGAATGAAACAATGTTGATGAAGTAACCCTATGCGTAGAAATCAGCTTAAGCGTAGAAAGCACCTTATGCGTAAAAAACCAACTTACGTAAAGAGAACTTACGTAGGGATTAGCTTACGTAGACTTGAGGAACACTTAGCTTAGGCGTAAACCAAAGGCTTAGTAGTAGAATCCTTATGCGTAAGATTAGCTTATGCATAAGACTAGGCTTAGGCGTAAGAAAATGCTTAGGCAAAGAGAATTCTACGCGGGAATTTGCTTATCGTAAAACTAGGGTTTTACCCAAAAATCCTTTACACTTATACCGGTGTAAAAGATATCCAAAGTCGAAGTGTTTTCAGGCTTATCCAAGCAAGAAAACACCGAGTAAACCAGCAACGACGAAGATCAAATGAAGAAAAACTTATGCGTAAGAACTGCTTAGGCGTAGACTTTGAAGCTTACGAGTAAGACTAGGGTTTACTTATGCGTAGAAAGTACCAAACTTGACCAAAACTGTTTTTTAAGCGCAAAAATGTATAGTAACCTGATTTTTTGAATGAAGTAGCTTCAAAATCACCAAAATAACAAGAAAGTTGAAAACTTGATGATCCAAAATAAGTTTTACCCTTATGCGTAGAAACTACTATACGAACAAAACCAAGCACTAAAATGATTCTACACACGTAAAGTTTGAAACTTGATGCTAAAAACTTAAACTTTAATACTAAATAAACCTTAAAGTACAAGAATCTTGAGTTTTTAAGTGTAAAAAATTGAGCTTTTATGCGTATAAAAGTATAACACCCGAAACCCACGCGTATAGAGTAAAAAACTTCAAAAACAAGAGTGTTTCACCCAACTAGATGGCGAATGATACCACTGTTAGGTCATCATATTGTAACACAAGCATCAATATGTTAGAAAGATAGATAAGGTGATCGGTTGAACAAGAACACACAATACACGAATGAGTATGTGAAATGTTTAGGCGTGAATATTGAATGAAAGTGAACAACCAACTCCCAAATGGGAGTTTACAACATTATTTATAGGGGAAGGAACTAGGGCAACACTACAAGTTCTCTTCCTTCCTTATGGGCTTGGGCCAAAGCTTATGGGTTTTCTACATAAGCCTTGCCATTAATACTAACATAAAATCCTAATTAAGCAACCTATTACATGTTAATTACAAACACTTGAAATATAGTTTAGGAGTGATTCTAACAACGTTGTTTACTAATTTTCTGCACAAAATGGTGGTGTCTGTTTTGTTGCTGCCCCAACCGGGGGCGTTTTTTGTCGCATTTCGCAGCCAAATAAGGGCGTTTGGATATGATTATTTGGGTGTGTTTGGACAGCATAATTTCTGCACTTCAAGGGTTGTTTGGGTTGCTTATTTTCTACACTTAAGGGGGTGTTTGGAAGTGCTTTTTTTGAATTGTATGTCCTTTTATGTAAAAACAGAGCCTAAGTCTCATGTTTATAGTGAATTTTTTATATCATTTGTATGGTGAATTTATTAATTTATAGTAACTTTGACAAAAACCAGCAGTCAAAATTGCAAATCGAGCAATTAAGGTTAACTGGTGTTGAATGTTGCTTGAAAATATTAAAGAGAAAACATTGCAAAATGGGTTAGATAGCCGGATCTGGAAATGGGTTAGAAAACATTGCAAAATAAAGGAAATTGCTTGATTGGTGTTGCTTGAAAAGAAGACACTAGTTTTTTTTTTGTTTTTTGTTTTTTTTTTTGTTTTTTTTCTTTCCGCCTTGGATAGATTAAAAAATACAGTTTGGAGGTGATTGTAGTCGGAGTGATGGTTGAGCCATGGTGTTTGCGCTGTGGTGGTTGAGAAATGGTGGTTGAGAAGTGGTGGTTGAACAGTGGTGATTGGCCGGAATCTGCAGATGAAGGTGGCCGGAATCTGGGTTTGAAATGAGATAGAAAGAGAGAGAATAAGAAGATTAGGGTGGATATTTATATATGTAATTAAGGGTATATTTGTCATTTAATCAAAAAGAGATAAATTATTCCCACCTAACTTTTGTACTTGCAGTGACACATGTCAAAAAAATGATGGAGTTGAGCAGTTGAGCAGTCGAGCATAACCAAAATGAAAAAAGTCACATGAAAGTGACAATGTAAAGGACCATGGTTGAGTTTTTGGCCTATTTAAAGAATTTTCTCTTTTTTAATTTTTTTCTTAACAGAGATAACATATCACCCCTAATCCATCAACCTGTCGTTCAAAAGAAAAGTAAAAAATTAATGACTAAAACTTTTTGACTTTTTTGCTCTTAAATATAACGATTTTTGCATACAACGTGAATCATTTGAAAGGTTTCGTTATCATGTCACTATCAACAATAATTTAATCAAACAACGGGTCAAATCAATTTTCACAAATTTATACAACTTTTTTTTTGTACGTTACCGTCCTAATTCTAGTTTATTGCGACATATGAACACCGAATCTAAGGCTAAACCACCTTTTTGATGAGTACAATCGATTTGGGTCATCGAGAACTTAATTTTTGTGGGTTTATACGAGTCCTCGATGACAAATTCCCCAACACGATGTTGTAGCCATTTATCTTGTTTAGCTAGAAAATGTTCTGATGTCACATGTTCACCGTTGGATACTGAAAATTGAAACCTAACTGGCTTGATGTTCCAACCATGAACTGGTTGAGTGGTCGATGAGCTTTTGCTGATTTGTCCTTCGGATGGTCTCCCAAGTCGTAGGCGAAAGAAAAGGCTATAACTCCCTGCTGGAAATGAAAACTCCAAGTCTCCATCAACTTCTAACCACCATATTTGTTGGAGATACGCAATCGTATGAAATCTACATTTTACATAAAATATAAAATTTCGTTAATCAAATGTTGACAACATCGTAGACATATATATTATACTAACACGTATTTTTGTAAATATTACGTAGTGAAAGTGTTGATTGTAGGTATCAGTTTGGAATGATGCATTAATTATAACTTGAGACAAAATTATAACTTGAGACAAATGCCGTATGAAAACGTGGGAATAAATGTAAGCTATTAAATAAAAGCCCATTGAATCAATGGAGCATTATTATAATGGTTGTAGCACTTGTGCTTGAGTCAATTGACTTATGTTCAAGTCCTATTCTTGGCGTTCTTCGTATAGTGCCACTTCCGCAAAACCATGGCACAAAAAACTTTGTGAATAAGAGTTCGGGGTCCGAGTCTTGGTATCTTCACTCAGGTTGCCAATCTGTAGGTCAGGAGAGTTGTTGGAGCTATTCCTTGTGGGGTGGACAATGGCTGATGCCAAAAAACACCTGGGGTCAGGGTGTTCTCGTCAATCTACACCTTTTGTGAAAAAGCCCATCGAAGTTTTCAAATAAACATATTTTAGAAGAAAAAATAATAATAATAATAATAATAATAATAATAATAATAATAGTTAATAAAGAAAAATCTACAAGTTGGTCCATGATCCATAATTGTTCGTCTTTCTTGGTCCATACTCCATATCTGATATTTATGACATAATTCATAAAGGTTGTGGTTCAAAGTTTTGTTACATTTAAAGCTAAGATAATACAGTACTCCGTATATAATAATGTTGATAATATAATTGAGTGGTAAACAAACAATTTTACGTAAAACCCTATACAGTACTAATTTGAAAATGTCAAAGTAACAGCTAATAATATTGGTTAATCACTTAATCATTATTATACTGATATAGTGATATGGATGTTGAATGTCAAAATTAAATGAACGTGCTTCAACTAAATGAAATAAATATCTAGCTGATCAAATTCTGATATATACCATACGTTATAGTATGAGAGGAAAAAGACATTTGCGACGTTAACAGACACTTCTTTTCTTAGAACACAACATATATCGATAGAACTTTTGCAAGTTGCTAGATCGAGGAAACGATTACAACGTGTTAAAACAAGTTCACACAACCTCATTTTGGATCGTTGATCCAACTGATCCATACTGGATACTGATTTTTGCCTACGAATAATCCCATAGTGAGAAATTAAGAATCTTGACTAGGACAATCCCTAGCTTTTTAGTAAACTATTTTTTAACAAGAGATCGAAGAAGTATATATGGATCAACTTAACGATATGTTGTCAAACTGCTTTTCGATTATCGATCATATGAAAGTTATAATCACAGTTCTAAATTCTCATATATAGTGACTGGAGTAGCTAGCTATATTATATATGCGTTCACAAGATATCATGAAATGACAAAATTTCTCTAAGAATAAATGATCAAACCTTGATTGGAGAGTGGGGATATGACTCCAATATCTTCGATCATCGATGCCTGTAATCTTCATTCCTTTCCATGAACATAACATGCAGATCCCTCCTCTTTCTTTATCCATCCACACTTCCTGCATTATCATGTCATAAGACATAGATCCATTAGCATAATAGCTTACATATGTCATATGTACATGTATGTTTCTAAGTGGGTGTGGCAGTCTAGACTAGAAAATATATAGTGAAAACTTGTCCTACCTTTGTACCACTCGAAAATCGAACAGGAGAACACAATCCAGCATAAATATCTTTCTTCACCAACCATGATTGGGGACTCCCTTCATAAAACATTAGTTTCTCGGCTAGAGTCCTATAGTTTTCAGGCAACTTTGGATCCCATATAAAATCAGCCGATGAGGCTCGATGAAAAGCCTTACTGGTTCTTGCCAAGTTACATATATCCGGAGGGTCCAAGTTTGCTAGAATAATAGCTAGACAATTCTCTGGTAAGTCTCCAAGACCGGTTGGACCGGATCGTTCGTCATTGCTCATTGAAAAACTAGAACCCATTCTTGAGAGAAATGTTTGAATAGGAAGTTACTTCATGTTATTGTGGTTTTGTAGAGAAGAAAATGAAAAGGAAATGTGTGTGAAATGTTAAAGAAAGGGAGGATATGGCCGGAGACATTTGTTGGCCAATGTGGATCACGCATTCTTATTATATTAGCATGTACTCCGTACTATATATTGTTTTATAGTATTTGTAATATCATATTGATTAAAAATCTTGTTATATCTTTGATTTTGAATGGATGGTTTTCATTTTTATATTATATTCTGAATTAAGTGTATCCAATAAGCTTAACCTTATGGGAATCATATATACTTTCAAGACATTTTTTAGGAATTTCAAGCGTTTATCGCTCGATACCCATGTGATCATTTCATTTTTTTATTAATCTGGTCATTAAGTAAAATTTTGTTTAGAAAAAATGGTGTTATCTTGTTTTATGCAAAGAATCTGATCAAAAGATTTCAACTAACCTTTTACATATTTTGTACGAATAAATATGTACGTAGAATAACATCCTTTTAGAACAAATAAATGCGAACGCATGCAAAAGAGAATAAGTCTACAATAAGACACACATTCGTATCGACTATAGAAAGTGTGTGTGAAAATAAGCATGTTTTGTGGGAACGTGTTTCCAAGCATTGACACCACAAAGTCCGAATGATTGGTGCCATACTTAATCCTGCAAATGTTCTTTGTTTTGTTTCTATCCAAAGTTTTCCACTATATTAATACACACACCTAACACACACATATTAATATAGTTGAAGTGCCATATCAACATTTTCCATCTAGTTTGCAAGAGATGTGTAAAAACATATTATTGTATTGCATAGGGTAAATTACACTGTTGGTCCCTATGGTTAGAGCGAGTTGCGGATACAGTATTCATGTCTAGGGTTACGCGCCCGTACTCTCCAACATTACTTTTTTTTACTCTCTCACGGTCAAAAACACTAACGCTCAGCTCGTTAAAACCTTCATTACCTGCTAGGGTTTTTTCGTTTTTGCGTCATTTCATGTCCAAACACCTTTTACTAGATTTAAGTTTGTATGACATTAACTTAAACTTTTTGGATTAATATGTGAGAAATTATAATTAATGCATAAGAAAAAGAAATTCTACTGAACGGTACGTAGATATATCTTATTTTTCCCCCCTTCAATGAGTTCTTTATGGGAAGTGATTGACACACTCCTAATTTTATTGAAACACTCCATAGTATGCATTAAACATACTTTAAGTATAACCTTCTTTAACTATTTGTTCACTTTATAGTATGCATTAAACAGTTGTACTTTAAGTATTAACTATAGAAAGTATGTGTGAAAAGAAGCATGTTTTGGAAGAACGTGCTTCGATGCGTTGATACCACAAAGCCTGAATGATTGGTACCATACTTAATCCTGCAAATGTTCTTTGTTTTGTTTATGTCCAAGCTTTTCCACTATATTAATACACACACCTAAAGAAAGGTTTGGAACCCTAGTTTGGAGTTTTCGCCCCTACTTAGCTTGGTTAGCCACCGGAGGCAAGTGTTATACCGTAGCTTGCTGCTGAAAAACGTAATATGCTAGCGCAGCTTACTTCATTCTTCAAGCTCGTCCTTTGTTAGTAGCCATGATTGGGGATGCGCTAGCCCAATGAGAAAGGCCCTGTCCGTGCCAACACACACATATTAATATAGCTGAAGTGTCATATCATCATTATTATGTAGTTTATAAACATTTTGTTTTTCATGTCTATCGAGGAACAAAGTTCCCGCTTAACAAAGCTTAATTAGTTACATCAACATCTAAAATAGAAATGCTTCACCGATTTAGACTTGTATGTATGCAACTAGTTGCAGACGCAACCGAAGAACCAAGATGGTTTCTTTGTTTGGTCAAGGTGAAATTTTTAACGCTTCTACCAACCAAACGAGCTATTTTCGGGTCGAGTAGGGTCCATGCTCATGATTTCTTACTGGATATATACATAGAATCTCTTTTGCATATTGGTGATGTGGAATTCACCAAAATTTTCAACTAAGAAAAAAGAATTAAAAAAATTAAAAGCAATGTCATAAAACATAAACCATGTGTTATCAACTCTTAGTATAACATATTGCTCTCACCATATAACATGGCAACAAAATATAATAATGTCACATATTTTTAAAATATTCTACATTAGACAGGAAGCAATTTGACTTACATTAAGTCAAATTTGTCTCAGATAATAAGGTTATCTTTATAAATAACTTTTTAGTTTAAATCTAAAGCAGATGTTGAGAAGGTGAAAAACTCAAATATATATTGTCATTAAAACTCAAAAAGAAACTTAAGTGTTTTTTCTTTCTTCTTCACTGCCTTTTTTGTTCTTTGTCATCTTTCACCATCTTCCTTTTCATTTCAATATCTTATCCTTTAACCATCTTTCTCCCCCTTCATCAAACACAGATAACTAATCAGCAAGATACATGCTCCTATATTTGTTCCTTTCTAGCTTAATGTCATCTTAAGGTAGTTCTTGCCACTTTTTTAAGGTAGTTCCAAAAAAATCTTCATACATAACCTCTATATAATTTTGATGGCCAAGGTGGTTCCAAACATCACCGCGCATAATGTAGGTTCGTCATTTATAAAAGCCGGAGCTAAGCTTTAAAGTTAAATGAGTCCGAATTTAATGTAAAAATTATAGCAATAAATATTGCTCCAAAATGAATTTAGTTTTTTTAAACTCATGATTCAACTTAACACCACAATAATTATGAACTAACCTAGATTAGAAAAGAATATTTTAACAAGTAAATTTACTTCGATCTTGTATCTGATTAATTAAATTATTCGAAATTTCAATGGGAATAACGGGGGCTAATTGCAGACTGATTATAGGTGGCCAAATACCTACTAATCACCTTACTAGCCCCGCCCTATTATATATGACATCAAACTTATACTTTCTAAATTAGTAGCTTGGAATTTATAATTAATAAAAAGGTTGAAAGCTAAAGATACGCAACATAGTTTTTCAAAACAGACGATGTACGCAATGAACTTTGAAAATTACCATTGTACGCAAAATACTTTCAAATTTGGAACGATGTACGTAATATGACCGGTAACTAGTAGGTTACCATGTCACAAAGTTTGAAAAATGACATAAATGGTCCCTGTGGCTTGCATTAACTTTAACAGGTCATCCATTGACTTTATTTTCGGTTAAAAGTTTCTGAATGTGGTCCTTATGGTCATTGACTTTCATATTTAGTCCGTTTTGTCCGTTTTCATTCGTTTTTGTCCGTTTTTCTTACGTTTTTATCTGTTTTTATCCGTTTTTGTCCGTTTTTCTTACGTTTTTATCTGTTTTCATCCGTTTTTCTTAAAAAAAAGTTTTTTTAAAAAAAAATTTTCCAAAATTTTCATTATGTCGAAATACTTTTTTTGTTTCAATATTTTTCGAAATTTGGACATATTGAAAAAAAAATTGGAAACAAAAAAAGTATTTCGACATATTGAAAAATTTGGAAAAAATTTTCAAATTTTCTTTTAAGATATATATATATTTTTAAAAAAATTTTAAAAATATTTTTTTATAAAATTTTTTATTCAAAAATTTTTAATTAAAAAAAAATAAATATTCAAAGAATTTCGAAAAAAACAATTGGGAAAAAATTTCCAAATATTTTTTTTTGCAATTTTTTTCAAATTATTTTTTCGGAATTTTTTTTTTCAAACTTTTTTTTGGATTTTTTTTTCAAATTTGCGAAAAAAATTCAATTTTATTTTGGAAATTTTTTTTCAAATTAAAAAAAATTCAAATTTTATTTAAAATTTTTTAATATATTGAAATAGTACAAAACGTAAGAAAAATAGACAAACTGTAAGAACGGACAAAAATCTAAGAAAAACGGACAAAAACGGATGAAAACCGATAAAAACGGACAAAAACGGATGAAAACGGGCAAAAACGAAGGAAAATAGACAAATCGTAATAAAAACGGATAAAAACGGACAAAAATGTAAGAAAAACGGACAAAAACGGATGAAAACCGCTAAAAACGTAAGAAAAACGGACAATACGTAAGAACAACGGACAAAAATGGATGAAAACGGGCAAAAACGAAAGAAAATAGACAAAACGTAAGGAAATGGATGAAAACGGAAAAAATGGACTAAATCTGAAAGTCATTGACCATAAGGACCATTACTGAAACTTTTTTAACCGAAAATAAAGTCAAAGGATGACATGTGAAAGTCAACGTAAGCCACAGGGACCATTTTTGTCATTTTTCAAACTTTGTGACCTGGTAATCTACTAGTTACCGATCATATTACGTACATTGTTCCAAATTTGAAAGTATTTTGCGTACAATGGTAATTTTCAAAGTTCATTGTGTACATCGTCTGTTTTAAAAAACTATGTTGCGTATCTTTACCTTTCACCCTAATAAAAAAGAACAGAATTATATTGAACGGTACGTAGATGTGATGTATTTTTTCGGGAGAATTACATATATATTTCTCTAAAAGCTTAATATTGCATATAAATCTAACTTAAGCTTATAATTACATAAATATCTTTTCAAAATGTTAAAAATTGCATATATATCCAATTTAAACTATTAATTGTATATATATATATTTTCTAAAATTTTGTAATTGTATATATATCATTTGTAAACTTTTGTAATTGCATATATATCATTTCTAAACTTTTAATATGTCATATATAAAAAAATGATTACTTAAGATAATTTAAACTCTAAATTATGGTAATTATAATCTTAAAAATAGCAACAACAACATTTGTTTAAAAGGTATCATGCTTGTAACAACCCACATTTTCAGGTTACTTTTTATTTTTTTTGAAAAGTTACTATTTACTTTTACTATTCATCCCATAAATTTTTTTTATTTTACCATCATGACAAGATAGTTGATACTCGAAGAGTCGTCCTGACGGCGTACGTTGAACCGATTTCACAAAACTGAGTCCGAGAATTACTTTAGGGTTTAAACGTCATTCAGGCATCCCGATATGTCCATAAAACACTGTAAACATTGGAAATATGTATTTCTACCATTTTACGACAATTCCACAAGTTTTCGAATTTTACGTTTTCCGCTTCTGCGTTTACGCGAAATACACGTTTTGACCCAGCGTTTCCAGCTTTAAAACAGCGTTTAAGCAACCCGATGGAACTTACCACTCATTTTATATTTTATTATAGAGCATATTGATAAGGTTTAGCAAATTTATAAGTTTCATATTTTTAGGATACCCGATTTTAAGTTTCGTAACTTAAAGACTTACCGTTAGCGATCACCGGGACCAAAACTCACTCCGTAAGTCAAGATAATCACAATAACTTACATACTTATCAAATAGCAGCCATATGTGGCCTTTTTCAATAGTCACCAAGCCATCCACATGGCTTGATGAGAATGAATCTAGCCTAAGATTGAAGCACATGTAAAGTTTACTTAGTTAATAAGTCTTCCAAAGTCTTACACTTGAAGATATTTGTTTAACACTCATTCATAACTCACCACCAAGACTTATACTCATCAAAAACTCTCTCAAACACCCCCTTTGGCCATTCACTTCTCAAATAGCAACACCATTCATCCTTTGATTTCATGCTTCAAGTTATACACCAAAGATGAAGACCTTAGTGATCTTTACATGAATCTTAAGTTTATTTCATGATTCCATGGTTGAATTAGAAGTTATACAAGGGTTTAAGGGGCTGAATTTACAAGGTTCTTACAAGGTTAGATCAAGCCTAGCAAGGGTTATCAAGATGGATAAAAGATTGGAAGCTAGGGACTTTGGTTGAAAGGGTTTAGAATTTAGTGTCCTATTTCTTGGTTCTTGAATTGTTTCATCACAAGGATTGTAAGCAAACTTCTATACTTACCTTTGCTTTCCGTAAATACTAGTATTTCATATATGTAATATGTTCTATATGCTTATTATACTTGATTGTGCTTGGATAAATTGATTAAAACACTAGAAACCGTCGAAAGGACTAGATTTGCAACATAGAAACTGGACAGGGGATGTAAATGTAAATTCCGGGTAAACTTCGTGGACTGAGAAACTTAATTAATAACATAGGATTATATATCAATGTCTTGTGGTCGTTTCGCCGGGTGGCTCGTGCCGTAACTCATCCCGATGAATAAACTATACCCAAAACGGCTAAACGTGTCCAAAACTGAGTAACAGATTTTAAACGGCTAAAACTCATAAAAATTGCATATAACCCCTTGTTGGTCAAAAAATAAAAAGTTTTAGCTAACACCCTAACTTGAACGTGGCCACTGGCCGTGTGTTAAACGGAGTTATATAACTCGACTTATGACCAAAATCGTGAGACAGTTTGATGCTGACTGAAATTACTAGTACATTCAAGGGTAAATTGGTAATTTTACATTAGTTCTCCAAAAGGTGAAGAATGGTGGGATCACCCTGGTCCCATGCATCCTAAGGATGCCAACCGAACCCTCCCCCAAGGACCCGGCCCCAGGCAATGAGAACTGTCCCGCTGTGTGACTTATCAAGAGGTTGGGCTTTGAACCCCGGCCATTTTCTCCAATAAGCCCCTCGTTGACTAGTCAATCTGAGCATTTGCGGTGGGGGGATGGTACCAATTGAAAGCTTTTAGACCAATTGAAAGCTTTTACATTAGTTAAATAATTTATGGGGCAGTAGGACCCACTAATCTGTTTAGTACATTCAATTACCTTTCCGAGGACATAAAAACCGAGTCGTGAGCAATTACGGTTTAGAAATAACGGGTAGATTTAAACGAGGAAAACTTAAATAATCGAAACGTAAACACTTATACGACTTCACAAATGTTAAGTATCCAAGTATAATTAATGTAATAACTATATAAGGCATGTTTATATATTCACTTCGTTGTTTTCGAACCTAAGACACAACATCATATTCTAGGTTGCGTGTAGAGGTTTTCCTGGCTTATCCAATGATTCCGTTATACGTTTTGATATCATTAGTTCAAGGTGAGTTTCATAGCCCCATTTTCTATCATTCAACTGTTTTATAAACTCTTTGGGAGGAGATACATGCTCAACTACTTTTATCAACAATCACGATTATTTGCAACTATATGTTTATCTGAACTGAATGTTTATTTATGCTAAGTAACAATATTGCCATACGTGAATCGCATTTATATAATTATGTGCCTACATAATTGTACCAAACAAAAGCGGGCTCAAGTATCACATACTTGAGGCAGCCGTATCAAACTAAAGCGGGCTCAAGTATCCCATACTTGAAGCAGCGATGTCAAACTAAAGCGGGCTCAAGTATCATATACTTGAGGCAGCCGTACCAAACTCAAGCGGACCCAAGTATCACAAACTTGAGGCAGCCGTATCAAACTAAAGCCCTCAAGTATCCCATACTTGAGTCAGCCGTACCAAACTAAAGCGGGCTCAAGTATTATATACTTGAGGCAGCCGTACCAAACTCAAGCGGACCCAAGTATCATATACTTGAGGCACCGTATTAAAGCATCAAAGCGGACCCAAGTGTTACATACTTGAGGTAGCCGTACATACGGACATAAGTATATGAATTGTACTTATACTTTAAACTGTATTATCTACATACATATACTTGTCACGATGATTTTTTCAAGGTTATATCTAAAAACTCTATGAACTCACCAACCTTTGTGTTGACACTTTTAGCATGTTTATCTCAGGTTCACAAATTCACGAGGCTGGAAAGGATGGAAAGGAAGGGCACGAGTACTCAAGATGGCTATAAATTTTATTATCATTTGAAAATTTATTTGTAAACCGTGAAACACTGGGACCACATTTTGTAAACTCTGATATTTATATGAATCGAATGATAAATCTTTTAAAACGATTCCATTAGAGTTCATTTTCTATTGTTATAACTGTTGTGCCGTGAAGTAACACCCAGTTTGAATTCCGCTGCGTATCACGAATTTGGGGGTGCTACAATGCTCAAAGTTCAAAATGAACTAGATTAACAAAGACAAGAGTTAATTGCACTTTTGGTCCCTGTGGGTATGGCCAAATGCAGATTTGGTCCCTAAAACTTTGAAAGTGCAATGGACATCCTCATTTTGAAGTTTTCGTTGCATTTTTGGTTCCTCTGGTGTGGCCAAATTGCATATTTGATCACTGTGGTATGGCTAAATTGCAGTTGTTATAAGTACAATCACGTTTTTTTTTTCTTTTTTTTTTCTCATATTACAGTAGCTCGTACTTACAATTTGATAATTATATTATCGTTTTCAATAATTTAGCCGTATTTGATATTCAAATTCGTGTCCACATTTGTCATACTTTTAATATGAAATAAATGAGTCTTTAGTAAACATATATAGAAAAAAAATGACATCTATAATCTTATGTATATTTATATGTTGAGTTTTAAAACAACATATATATTGTATTTTTAAGTTTTAAATTATAGAGGGTATAAAATATAAAGGGGTATTTGTTTAATTATCAAAGTTATTAAAAAACATGAAAACTTATAATATTACACTTAACTCTATACAATTTTTAAAAATTTAACCACTAAAGTTTTATTAATTACCCCTCTTTTTTAAAGTTTTTGTTTTCATAAATTTGACACCTATATTTTTATGTGTTTTTCTTCTCAACCAAATTTCTACACCAAATAAACTAAATGTTGACCAAAATCAATTTAATTTTAACTTTTATTAACCAATCACGTCGTCCGATTTCGCTTACATGGCAAAATCAACCTCTCCTATTGGTCTAATTTTTTTTCAATGAGAAGTGTTTTGCAAAAACACTCTGAAATGATGTAATTCTTTTATTATATAAAAGATATATCGAAATCCGCAAAAACGATAAAAAATAAGTTCGTCGAAAGTATGCAATATTGGATCTCTATAGAATATTAATTTTATTATTATCGCAATGATATAATTAGTTTTATCTATATTAACGGTTTGTGAGATATTTAATTTTTAAATATAAGAGAGAAATTAAATTTAATTAATTTAATAAAAAGTGAATAGTTAAGATTGATCCATTTGATCTTTAGTTTTTATGTGATCTTTATTGATCTCACCCCTATGAAGTATGAACTATTGGTGGTTGACTTTGAGACAATTAACTATAAAGTGTTTGAACATGTTCTACGATGAAGTAAACATAATAATAGTTAAAAACTTCAATCAGTTGATTATGAATTAATTAATATGAGGTGATGTTTATTTGACAAAGAACATTGTATTTAATCACAATTATCTGATTAAATTAATGTCATAAGAAAATGATCAAAGGATAATTATTTTTCTATGACATTTCATTCGAAATTAATTGAAGTTTTAAAATTCATGTTGGATATTGAAGTTTTAAATACAAAACATACGTATATAAAAACGAACGTATACAAAAACATACGCTAAAACGTATAAAAGTATATAAGAACGTGTATAAAAACGTATAAAAAGTATATAAGAACATATATAAAAAGTATATAAGAAATATATATAAAAACGTATATAAGAACGTGTATAAAAACGTATATAAAAGTGTATAAAAACTTATATAAAAACCTATGTTTTAAGAAAATTGTATATTAAAATTCGAAAAACTTTAAATAAACAAAAAAAATTAAATTATAAACGGTCGTTAGTTTAAAGGATGAACGCTGAAACGATCATTAGCCAAAAGGGCCAACGTGTAACTGCTAACAAAATTCACCTAACGCCAATGAAAATCATGGACCTAAACAAAACCAACATTTCATCACATGGAGGCCGCCTGCACTTACTAGGACTAAACATGCAATCCGAGCAAATCACAAGGACCATATCTGCAATTGACTCTAAATTGTATATATGTGCAGAGTATTTGGGAAGATATGTATATAATTATAAGTTTAAGTTGTATACTTGCATATATACACAATTTTGAATTTTTGAAATGATAGATTATTTTGGGAAAAAGGCATTCAACTTGCCACTTTTTCCTTTTGTAGGCATCAAACTTTTTTTCCCCTAAAGTAGTTAAATAGTTTCTTAATCTTCCTATTGTAACCATAAAACATGTGTGTTATGATGTGGCACTTGTTAATTACCCTTTCCCGTTATTTTTTCTACTTTCCTCATTTTTGGGTTTGTTTTGCCAATTGTTAATAATTGGAGGTATGATTAATAATTTTTATTTAGTATACGTTTTTCCCAAATTCTATCACATACCTTAAATTGATTATTACAAACCCTAATTTCACACAGTAGCCACATTTGATGTTACTCAGTAGCCACATTTGACGTGTTTTTTGATATTTCAAGTATATATTATTTGATTTCTTTGATTATGGTCTGTTTTGATAAAAGTAATTAGTCTAAACATATTTATAAACCATAATTTGTTATTTTTGTCATTTGTAACAGAATGATACCAGGTACCAATTTTCACCAATTTGATGTACACAATGGCAATTATTTTGCTCATTTACCTTTAAGGTATGCTGACGGGGTGATTCTTAGTATGGCTGCTCCAAGGATGCCCTATGAACCATTTGTTGAATTCTTGGAAGAAAAAGCTGGTAACTACTTTCAAGGTTTGTATTACAAAGTTCCAAATCTTGAATTAGACAAAGGTTTAGTTAGAGTAAGTAATGATAAGGAAATAGCATACATGTTTGATATTGCTGAGTTGTTTGGTAGGCTTGATCTTTATCTTGATCGCTTAGACATGGATCTGTCAGAGTATTTAGGTCAAGCGGATACCACTTTTATAGAGGCCTCTGTTTCTAAAGCAAAAGGCCCTCCCCAAAAGAGGTATTGCAATGATTTTCAGTAGATGAGTTGGTTAATTGGGCTGAGATGGAGGTTCAGTATGTAAGTGTTGATAAGGGCAAAGGGAAGGTTAACGAAACAGAGGGTGATCATACAAGGACTAGTTGTTTGAAAACAAGTAGGCAGAAGAAGATCAAACTCAAGGACAACCTCAAGAGCAGCAACAACAAGTTGCACATGAAGTGCAGTTGCAAGATCTAGTAATACAGGTAATATTGAGGAGGCCTAGTGCAAAGGGTGATGATACTAGGACTAGTGTAGAGGGTGATGATACTAGGACTAGTGTAGAGGGTGATGATACTAGGAATGTAAACATTGTACCTCAAGATCCTTTTATTTGTATGGAAAAAGCTGTTGACAGGTATCTAGTCTATGATGAAAGTAGTCACTGGAGACTGAGGCATTCAAAGGTATGGTTCTACTTTTTGAACTTGTGATATTGTTTAAAACTTTTGGTTATAAAAATTTGTTCTATTTGTAATGTAGGTTGGTGAAAAGTATGCGACTATTGATATGTTTAAAGAGGGTCTAACCTACTATGCATTGGCTAATGGCTTTTCTTTGTGGTATGAGAGGAGTAATGGTAAGATGGTTGTGGCAAAATGTGGACAGAGACCACCAAAGTTGGTTGATCCTGAAAAAGGTAAACAGAGGAAGAATAATAGATATCCTAGTGTTACTACAAATGAATTACCTTCCGGTCCTTGGGGATGTTATGCTAGGTGGATGACTAATGAGAAAACTTTTCAGATACAGTCTTTAAATGATGAACATACATGTGTTAGGAATTTCCAATTTGGTTCATTAGTTAACTATAAGTGGATATGAACAATATTTGGTAATAAGATTAGGGCTAACCATGATATTAAGTTGTCTGCTATAGTTGACATAGTGACGAAAAAGTATAAGTGTACGGTAACCCCAAATCAGTGTACAAATGCAAAGAAGTTTGCTTTGACAGAGTATGAGAAATCAATTGATGAGCATTATGCCTTGCTGAGATCATATGGAAGAGCAACTTTAGATTCCAATCCTGGGTCTACTGTGAAATTAGGAGTGACTGTCAATCCTGATCAAAAAACCTACTTTGATAGGTTTTATGTGTGCTTTGTTGGACTAGCAGATGGTTGGAAGGCTGGGTGTAGGAGAGTAATTGCCTTAGATGGTTGTTTTCTGAAAAGTCCAAACCATGCTGAAATTCTTACTGCTATTGGAAGAGATGGAAATAACCACATTTACCCAGTCGCTTGGGCAGTGGTTAATGTTGAAAACAAGGATAATTGAAGCTGGTTTTTGGAGTTGCTTGAAGGAGACTTGGGTTGCACAAAAGGACAGGGTCTAACTCTTATGTCAGATCAACATAAGGTATGCTTATATCCATACTTTCTTGTTAACGCCTTAGTCTTACATATATTCTAACAATGTTTTTCTATATGTGGTCTTATTGAAGCTGTCAAGTGTTACACCCGTATCCCTACAAGGTATTATTAAATGTTAGTATTAGTCCTTTATGTTATATTGGTATTCAAATTATTTAAAAGTTACAACTAAGTAAATGAGTTAGGAACTTTAGTGGCCAATTCATAAGAACCTTAGAATAGGGGGACTAAAGATGTCATTAGAGCTAAGTGAAATTAATAAAATAAAAGTAAATATATTAGAAGATATATCCAGAAATTTTGAGAAACCCCGAAGATGAAGAAATAGTGGCAAGGAGGGAGATATACCAAGAACCTTCAACTGAGTCTAATTTGAGCTTGTGGTGGTGACTATCAAGATTATTAGACCCTTAATTTCATACCTCTAAACCAAGTAAGTATCTTCCCCAATCCTTATGATTAGGGTTTTGAATTTTAGAAATTTAAAACAGTAATAGGAGATGTCCAATTCGTGGAAACTACTAGTTATAGTCTCTAATTAAGATTAATTATTGTTTTGGAAGCTTAAGGGAGTTGTGACTCTACTTGGTAGAAAACCTATTGAGAAAATTGGAGGTAAGTATAGTGGGTTTATGTTGTATTGTGTTTAATTATGAACTATTGATTGTTTGTTATAGTTTTGTTGGAGCTTGTAATAGTAGCTTGGATCCATAGCTTTTATATTGTCAAAGTAGTGTAATTATGAATTTGAAGGTATGTTCTCATGTTATAGATGCTCCATGAATCTTATTATGTTGAAGTTTACTTTACATATAATCCATTTACTTACTAAGCAATTCGCTTACGTTATAGTTGATGATGTTTTGTAGGTTCTAGCAAGGAGGATAAGGGTAAGAACCAAGTATAAGATGGACTATCCTTAAGCTTTTAGTTCTTCGAGTCTTTTGGATTAAGGTGTTGAAGTTGGAAGCCCCGAAGAGTCAAGTTCCGTTTTGGTATATTTCGGGTCATATAGTCCTTCCTTCACTTTTGGTTGTGAAAATGTTCTTAGTGACGTCCAAATGGTTTTTAATCATTAGTGTCAAACCCCTTGTAGTTTATGGGTCAAAATATTGATAAAATGATGTTTGGCGCAATGCCATTTGACTTGTTTGGATGATATGTGTCAAAAGGTTCAGTGGTGAAAGTCTTTATATCTTATGTTGACTTAATTAGAAATCTTTGATGTTATTCTTGAATGGTTTGATTGTAAAGTTGGTTTGAAGTGCAGGAAATCTGCACAAAATGTCTGGTCGCCAGACGGCGTTACTAACTTGGTGACCCCGTCTGGTTAAAATTGTTCGAGCCGTCCGGGTTCATTCGGTTCGCATCGGCCCCGCCAGTTAAAGGGTGGCGTCTCATTTCATTTGGCGACGCCATCGGCTATAAAACCCTTGAGCCGTCAGGTTTAAATGTCTATCTATGATCTGACATTCCGTTAAGGTAGGGACGGCGTTGCATAATGTAAGTGACGACGTCTGCCCCTTAGGATGACATTTCGAGTATCTTCTTTAAAACCAAACTAAAAAGAAAATTTTCGGGTCTTCTATCGTTCATAATTCAAGTCTTAATTATCTAGTCGAAATGTTATGAAAATCGGTCCAAATTCCGTCATTTTAAAAAGTTTTAACTTTTGGTTTTGGGGGCGTAACAACTTGGTATCGGAGCCTTGGTCTAAAAGGTTTAGGATCTTTACCTTAGAAATTTCCTAGACTTAGGCCGTGTGAAATGTGTTAGTAATAGTTATGTTATACGTGCACTTCCTTGATGGTTTTAAGAGCACATATATTACTTGTTTTTATAACTACGCCACACCGTGGTTATAAGAAAATGGCATATATGTGTCACTTAAAATCATTAAGGCTTTGCACAAGTGGCATGTTAGGGTGAAATATGTAAGGGTAATACGATTATTGTGTAAGTTATAGGTGATTATACTTGATCGAATGCTTTGTTTAAATTTCAGTAAAGAAGAAATGGATACTCCCCACCCAAAGGAAACCGCAAAGGCTACTACTTCTAAGCGTGCCGAATCTTCGGCAAGTGGTCCGACCAAGAATGATAAAATTTTGGAGAGTTCTTCTTCCTTTAGTTCCGAGGGCCCTGCCCTAGAAGGATTTGCAGAAGAGCAAGTAAAGGCTTTGGATGTTTTAATGAGGAAAAGAATAGGTAAGGCACTTGAGAGATCTATGTCATATTTCGTTAAAGAGACCACCCTCAACATTCAAGAAGCAATGCAAAGAGAATTCGCGGAGTTCAAAAGAGAAGATGGTTATGGTAGGATTACTAGAAACGATAAATCATCTTACCGTGACTTCACGGCATGTGACGTGCCTATGTTCACAGGGACCCTTGACCCTATAGCTTGTAATAGGTGGCTTATCGCCGTCGAAGGTGCTTTTCGCACAAGCGGGTGTGAAGAGACAAAGAAGGTTGTTTACGCTATCAATTTCCTTCATGATAGCGCTAGAACTTGGTGGGAAGGGAAGGTGTGTGAAAAAGGGGAGACTTGGTCGGAGTTATGCTCATGGAAAGAGTTTAAAGAATTATTCACTTCGGAGTATGCACCGGCGGAAGAGATTGACAAAATCCGTGAAGAATTCCAAACCCTTGTACAAACTAACGAGACGGTGAATGAGTTATGGAAGAAATTTAATGACATGGTTCCCTATTGCTTCGAGTATCACAATAACGAAAAGCTTAAAGTAGATAGGTTCCAAAGAATGCTTAACGATGAGATCCGTGAAGTAACCTCACCATTCAAATGTAATACCTTGGAAGATCTTCTAAGCCATGCTCGTGTGAGAGAAGCGGACTTAATGAGAAAGAAGGGTAAAGAAGACAAATATGTTAAAAGGAAGCACGTGTTTGGGGATAGAGAAGGTAAAAATCCAAGGTTTGATCCAGACAAGAAGACCGGAGGGAGTCAAGGCAAGACACAATGCAAAAAGCCAAAAAGTGCCATAAGCATCATTATGGTGAATGTAGACTGGTATGTGCTAAAACACATACCTTTTCTTTATCAAAATAGACCCAAAATAACCAAGAAAGAGCAGTTTATTGCTAATATTTGTGGTTTTCTTGAGTTTGTGCTTGTGCAGGTATGGATATGTAAAACACGCAAAAAGGATCCAAATCAGACGTAAATCCGAGCACGAGAGATTAAGAGAGCTTAAGCTGAGCCGGAAGATCAAAATTGAGCATTTATGATGATTTTATTCTCCGAGGATGATTTTTGAAAGATTTGATCAAAGTTTGAAGAAATGTCAAATTTGGCCCCTCAAGTTTCAACAATTGGCAAAAGTGGCCCTTGAAGATTCAAAAAGTGCAAATTGGCCCTTGATTTATTTGAAGATTTTCAAAATCTATCCTTGGAAGATATTTCAGAATTACATGATTGGTCCCTCAAATATCCGGATATACAACTTTGGTCCCTTTGGTTACACTTTGGTTCACCATTAGTCCAATACCAATCCTATATCCTAGTTCAAAATCCATTACACACTCACGGCCCAACATCTCAAGTCCAATCCAATTAACAAGACCCGGCCACCCTGTTTAATAACTCTCAACCCGCTAAACCAACCCGAATCACCCATTTACCCGGTATTTTTACCCAAGTCAAATACCTAAACCCGGGTCAACACCATTTGAACAATAATTAATAAATCCAAACGCGCCCTTAATCTTCCCCTTCCTCCCAAACCAAACCAAACACACCCAGTTTCCCATTTACCCATTTTACCACCAATTACCCATCCCAATCACCCACCTATCCTCGTACTAAGAATCTATATACCTTCTAGAGCCAATGACATGTCGATAGAATGACACGTACAAATGGAGCTCCTTGATTGGCCGTAACACCTCAAATGGACAAATGGAGCATTGTGAGTGGTGGTGATGATTCATGGATTGATATGTGGCTGTGGATAAGCTTTCTAGGATCTTACGAAAGGATCCCAAGGCCTCTCCTCAGCCTATATAAGCCTCTTCATCACAAGATAGAATTCGTCCAATCTCTTAAGCTTTAGAGAGATTTTGACCATTTATTTTCTGTCATTGCTCTTAAATCTGTTAGTAGTTGTAATTTCATTTTTACTTTGTAAGCAATCTTTTGATTAATGCAAATTTACTTTTCATTTTGTTACATGAATTCTCACACCGCTCTTTTGATTGTTAATCGGTTTAAAGCTTGTGTTATCAGTTGTTAAGACTCACAGAAGCTTATCTAAGCTTTTGTGATTCTTAAGGTCTTTCAAATCCTTTTCTAAATTTCAAGTTTCTTAAAATTCAATGAAAGTCAACTGTGGTGTTAATCTTAGTTCAAGAATGGAAATGGTTTGAAATGATGATTATTTAGGTTTAATTCAGTGTTTGGTATGGGATTTGGTTGTTTTGATTACATTTGCTATGCTCAAATTCAATGGACTTTTTGTAAGTTTCAAGCTCAAATTGTCATTGAATGCGGTCATGCTTATAGTTATATTAGATGCTTGATTTGAACTTGTTATAGTCTTAAGATATTGTTTAGATGCTTATTTAACTTTACGCTTCAAGAGGTTGTAGGGTTAGAGTGTTTTAGTTGTTTGTTAGAATTATAAAAGGAGTGTTTGGATTAATGCTAAAAATGAGCTAGAGGTTAATATATTAGAGTAGATCAGTAGTTTGAGGCTTGTCATAGATATTTGATGTCATATCTGTCTTTATTCTCGTCATTTGTGCTCGAGTCAACATCACCATTCATCGATCTTGTTTGCATAACTGTGAAAATCAGTTAACCAAAATCTAGCATATAGGTATAAAAGTTAATAAGTGAGCTTGCTTTGTTTTCATTTCATCATATTATATCATCATCAGTCCTAAATTTGATCTCAAATCTCACCAAAGTCAAATCTTCTTAACTGTTATTAGAAGTCAAAACGTTGTCTGAACCTGTTTTTGCAAAAAGTGCAGACCTTGCACAATGTTCATTTCAACTAGTAAGGGTTTGATTTTTGGTTTAAGTATAGCCTGCTAGGTGGTCTTTAATCCCACATATCTGGTTTTAGCTTTAGCTTATTGGATAAGTAGTTGCAGTAGCTCAAAGTAGGGGGTCAGGTCACTGTTTGGTAGAATTAGCATTTAGCTTAAATCCTTGGTAATCAGTACATTAGTAGTTAGGAGTAGATGTAATTAGTTGCTTTAAGCCTATCTTAGCATAAATTAGCTTAAGTTACTGTTTGAAAGCTTATTTCACTGTTTTGCTTAATCTAAAGTGCTTATTTCTACATCAGTTTACATAGCAGCTCTTATTTCTTCCACATAAGCCCATGTTTTTCTATTTTTCATAGCTTTAGAATAATATTTTAGAATTTTCCTGAATTTTTCATTAATTTTGGTCACTGTTTAGTATTTTTCTTATTTAAAAGCAGTTTTAATCATTTTTAAATAGCTTTAATTGAAATTAATTAAGAAAAAGTTCCAAAAATAATTTTTCAATTTTCCCAGTTTAAGAAAAATATAAAAAGCATAAAAGATATTTTTCCTTATTTTTCCCCTTTTATTTGGTATTTTTCACAATTTAAATTAGATTTAAATAGAATTAAATTCATAGAAAATAGGAAATTAATCAGAAAAATACAAAAATAGTTTTGAAAAGTCTTTTGTGATATTTTAGATTTTTAAAAAGTAATTCCATAATTTTCCCTCTCTTTTTCATAATTTTTAGATAATTAGTTTTATTTTTAAAGTCTATAATTAGTTTTTAATTTTAATAAAATCAAGAAAATTCCTAAAAATTAGTTTTAATTCATAAATAGTTTTCTAATATCATTTTTAGCATAAAAGTAATTTTAGGTATTTTTAGGACTTAGAATAGACGTTATTGTATTTTATTCGCGTTTCGCTTAAACCCCGTATTTGCGTTTTAGTATAAATTTGCGTAGTTTGTCTTAGTTCTTAGGTTTCCCCATAGATTTTAATCCTATATGATTTCCTTATCCCGTAGTTTAGATAATATCATTTTATCCCCTTCTTATTGAATCCGATAATCGAGACGTGAGTTGGAAATTCCATTCAACCCTCGTTCGGAAGTGGCTAGCTTGTGTGAGTAAGCTTGACGGTTTGGGCAAAATCAATTTTTGGCACCGCTGCCGGGGAGGGCTTGTAGCGAGTTTTCGTATTCCGTCTCGAATCGCGTGCATTTGAAGATCCTTTCCCGAGTGTAGTTACCCTCGTTTTTGTATATATATCTTTTTCAAAACCCAAAACATTTAAAAAAACCTAAACATTCTTCCTAGAGTGTTTACAAAAACCATAAAATTAAAAAACCAACAAAACAAACCCGAACGTTAATTGTTACTTCGGCTCACCTTGAAGGTACAACCTATACACGGGGTATAAGGAAAGTCTTGACATTAAATTGCGGACTGAAGAACGATCCACTCTTCGTTCGCATTGCTATACTTTGAGAGCTACCGAGCACCGATTGACGGAAGGTTACAAAAGATTGTGTTTTCAAAAATTTTAAAACCCAAAAATATTCTTCTTTTATCCTCTTAACCCGATAATTCTTGTCTTTTACCCTCTATATGTTTAATTCTCATGGATACGATCAATTATCGTCGTTGCCTTCATTGCCAAAGCCGTATGGAAGAGAATCAATTTCGGTGTTTGAAATGTATATGTGATTGGTGCGGAAATAATTGTCGGAATGGATTTTGTGATGAATGCCAGAATTTTATCAATCCAAATCAGATCTCGCCGTCTTTATGCACGGCTAGAACAAAAGAGTGCTCTAATTGAAGAACCCTCGATTCCTACTCCTCCGGTGAGGAAATGGAATATGTTTCTGAACCAGAGGTGAATCCCGTTCAAGAACCAGAGCCTATCACGGAAATGGTGGAAATAGCTAATTCTTATCCGTATAATTCTTCGATTTATCGCTTTTGTGCATATGGTGCGAGGACCGAATATGGTTGGAGTTGTTCCGCTTGTAGCAATGGAAAATCTGGAACCGAGTTTCACCACAATCCTAACTATGAGACAACCGATTTTCCTAACCAACCTCTGTACCATGAGCCGGAATCATACTCGTGTGAGTACTGTGGAGGTCCTCACCAAGGTTTTCAATGCCAAACTCAAATTAATAATACAACCTTTGGTTATGAACCTTATCCATATACTTCACCAAACCCGTCACAACAATCATACTGTTGTGAGTATTGTGGAGGTCCGCACTTTAATTCCGATTGTCAAATGCAAAACCCGCTTGTCTATGAGCAGGTTCCTTGTAACAATTACGACTATCCTTATGACCCACCTCCACAATACCAAGAAATTCAACCACAACCTCCGATAATTTCTCCAGAAATTCAAAGATGTTTTAAAATACTCAAAGAATTTGTTAATGAACATGCCGAAGTTCAAGCATCTCGAAACGAAAGATCTATGTTAGAATTACTCGAAGAAGAAAAACGAGCGACTTGGATTGAAAAGTTTCTTGAAGAAATACGAATTGAGGAGCAAGCACTTAAAAGACGTGCCCGATGGCTAGAGACTTACATTGATGATGATGATGAGGATTCCATCCAAATGAAAGAATATTATGAAAGTTTGTCGGTTGAACCCACTCCGTTCTCGAGCCTTTCATTTCTGATCCTTCCCCTTCACTCACGCCGGTTGAGAGAAGTGACGTTTTGGAAGAGGTCGATGATTCTATTTCTTCAAACATTGTTGAACCCGTTGACTCTCTCATAATGGGGAACGAGCCTCTTAGTACTATTCGGAAGCGGAATCGTCTAGTGTTGAGAGCCTTATCCCAATCCCAAGAGAGTCCGAGGTTGTAGATGATATTTGTGATGAGCTTTCTCTTGATATTTCGAATGATCATGATGAGATGTTTTCGATTCGAGGATGTATCGGCAGTGATTGTGATTCGCTTTATGTGATTCTCTTAACATTTCGAGGTTACTTCCGGATTTTCTCAAATCCACTTTTGAATTCAATGATGACTATACCTTTTCGAAGGTTAATCCTCTTTTCGACAAAGATTTTGAGTCCGATTCAGAGACCACAACGGAAGCGGTGGATATTGCTAGCTCTAAGAGCACACCATTTGTCCCATCTCTGTGTTCCGACCTTTCTCTCCCGTCATATGATGTTATGCAAGATGAAGAACGTGATAAATCCGACACTGAAGATATTATGGAGCTTGACGAATTGACTAAAGTGGGTGACGACGATATTCTTGATAATCCGCCTTATGACTCTGATATGGAAGAAATCGACTTATTTCTTGATGATCCAATACCGCCGGGTATTGAGAGTGACTGGTGCGACTCTAATCAAGATATCCTTTTTCTTGAAAGCTTGCTTAATGATGATTCTCCTTCCTCTGTTGAGTCGTCCCTCACTTATCCCGTTGAGCCCGCATGTGAAGACAAAATCTTTAAACCTGGGATACGCGTTGATGAGTTTTATGCTAAAAATGTCATTCGAGATAAGGATCCTCCCTTGGATGCCTTCGTTGATGAGCCTTTGAGTCACACCTTTCTGTACCATGAGCTCCCGTCTTTCTTGGAGTTGTCTCACTTTGATCCGTCATCCCTTCGTCCGCCCGCAAAACCACCGGATGATGGATCCTTCTTACATGATATGCCATATCCACCCATTTTCTTCTCCACCCAACCCACCCGTCTCATTCTTTTGGAATGAGGACACCGTTTTTGACCCCGGTATCTCTACCATTTTCTTCCCCAAGGACAAATGAATTGGGGACGAGTGGGCTAGCGACTCATTTAAGAAAAACAGATGGCGCCGTGGGAGGCACCCCATGCTTATCTCTATCTTCTTTCTATTTTCTAATAAGTGAGTGAAGGGGTTAGCCTCTTCGATTTCTCGTGTTTGGTTGTTTGTGATGTTGTGTAGGATTTTCCCGATATGAAGACTCTCGTGCTCGAAATTTGTCTTTTCTCCACTCGAGTTTCATGATCGTTCTTTGATGGAAATCCGATATCCTAATCTTATCGACTAACGTTTATCTTTGAGCATACTTAATAAGCGGCTTTTAGATTTTCGTTGATACCCTTGCTTTTAAACATTGAGGACAATGTTTCGTTCTAGTCTGGGGTAGGGTAATCTTCGATTTGATTTGACCGCACTTGGTTATTTTTGTCATGAACTCTCGCAACCCCGTTTTTCCTTAGAAAATGAAAAATTGTGCTATAAATGTGAAAAATTTAAAAATTTTTGAAGCTTTTGTTAAGTCTTTTTGATTGAAAAGTTTGCTAGTCTCTTAGACAAGAAGCTATAAAAAGCGAATTCTAGCTCAAAAGGCCAAGATTTTGCAAGTTTCCCTGAGTGACTTTAAAAATGCGAGACTTGAGATTATTAGACGAAGCATTTGCTAAGTTAATATATGTTTTGACACCTTGTTGACTTTCCGCTGGTGAGAGTAGGAATGGAATTCTGACTTGACCGGGCGTGTTGAGCCCTAGCTTGTTCCCTTAACCATAGATAATCTAAAAATTATCGGCTAAGCATCTGCGGATCTCATTATTTGGAATTTAAATTTGCAGAGATCGAGAAATGATAGAGTTACTTATGAGTTTAGATGCTAAGCGTGGAGTAGTTGGTTCTCTTTAGAGCCCATCGAAGGTACTTATGGCTTTTTGTTCCCACAAAATTGTTTCACCCCATATCTGTCTAATAAATAATTAGAGATGTTGAGTTTCTGGCGATAGTTAGTTCTTTATCTTCTTAAAAGAATCTTTTTTTTAAAAATTGGGTACACATCAAGGATCCGTAATAAATAAATGAGTAATCAGTGATAAGTGAAAAAGTAATAAGTAAAGTTGTGAGCTGCGGTGTCGAGATCGGACCCTTGGATCTTTAGCCGGAATTGAGTGAGGTCTTAGCCTAGCGGCACGGGATTCTCATTTCATGAAGCCTATAGTCTTGGAATTACCCCGTGAAGCTCCGTGGTTCACAGCTCATATAAGCAAAGGTATAAGTGCAATAAATAAAAAAAAAAAAAAAAAATGTTGAAAAATGGAAAATGAAAAAGTCAAAAGTTAGTGAATAAAAATTCCTTGATGTGGACCTCATTTTTGGGACAATGGTTCTTGAGAGAAGATGGATAACTAATTATCGACTTAGCTTTATATCTTTATCGGAATAAAAGTTATCGAAACGAGAATTTGAAGAAATTCATTTCTCACAAAAATAAAAAAAATCTAGAGGAAAATAGGAAAATATGAACGAAAAGTAAGTACAAAAGTAACTTCCATGGGTAGTGTTAGCATCTAGAATCATATTTAACAATGATTTCGATTTTACGCTTAGTTTGGGACTTGTGAAAAATCAGGGACGATGTATTCTATCCGTATGGTCACTTCACTCTGTGTTGTGTTTTCTACTCCGTGATCCTAACGTGTCGTTTGAAAAATGTTGGAGTTATTGATCGACATGAAAGTTCAACAAACCGTCATTCATAATCGGAATGTGCTTAACCGTAATATCTATACATGTGAATTAAAAGGTAAGCGGGCGTTTTAGAATTAAGGCTTTCTTAATCTCTTTTGAGGAACCTTGACTACTTCTTCTAATTGGTTTGTCGAATCTGTTTTAAGTTTCTTTCGGTTAGTCATTCACAAGTGGCTAGCTTGTGTGAGATAACTTGACGGTTTGGACTTTGGACATATCAATGGTTTAGTAGAAAGAGATTGAAATCCTTGGTTTTAGAAGCGTGAGTTGATTGTATTGCGTGAGGACACGGCAATGGTCTCGTCTGGGGTATTTTGGTATGTGCTAAAACACATACATTTTCTTTATCAAAATAGACCCAAAATAACCAAGAAAGAGCCGTTTATTGCTAATATTTGTGGTTTTCTTGAGTTTGTGCTTGTGTAGGTATGGATATGTAAAACACGCAAAAGGAGCCAAATCGGGCGTAAATCCGAGCACGAGAGATTAAGAGAGCTTAAGCTGAGCCGGAAGATCAAAATTGAGTATTTATGATGATTTTATTCTCCGAGGATGATTTTTGAAAGATTTGATCAAAGTTTGAAGAAATGTCAAATTTGGCCCCTCAAGTTTCAACAATTGGCAAAAGTGGCCCTTGAAGATTCAAAAAGTGCAAATTGGCCCTTGATTTATTTGAAGATTTTCAAAATCTATCCTTGGAAGATATTTCAGAATTACATGATTGGTCCCTCAAATATCCGGATATACAACTTTGGTCCCTTTGGTTACACTTTGGTTCACCATTAGTCCAATACCAATCCTATATCCTAGTCCAAAATCCATTACACACTCACGGCCCAACATCTCAAGTCCAATCCAATTAACAAGACGGCCACCTGTTTAATAACTCTCAACCCGCTAAACCAACCCGAATCACCCATTTACCCGGTATTTTTACCCAAGTCAAATACCTAAACCCGGGTCAACACCATTTGAACAATAATTAATAAATCCAAACGCGCCCTTAATCTTCCCCTTCCTCCCAAACCAAACCAAACACACCCAGTTTCCCATTTACCCACTGTTACCACCAATTACCCATCCCAATCACCCACCTATCCTCGTACTAAGAATCTATATACCTTCTAGAGCCTCTGACATGTCAGATAGAATGACACGTGGCCAAATGGAGCTCCTTGATTGGCCGAAACACCTCAAATGGACAAATGGAGCATTGTGAGTGGTGGTGATGATTCATGGATTGATATGTGGCTGTGGATAAGCTTTCTAGGATCTTCTCAAAGGATCCCAAGGCCTCTCTCCTCAGCTATATAAGCCCTCTTCATCACAAGATAGAATTCGTCCAATCTCTTAAGCTTTAGAGAGATTTTGACCATTTATTTTCTGTCATTGCTCTTAAATCTGTTAGTAGTTGTAATTTCATTTTTACTTTGTAAGCAATCTTTTGATTAATGCAAATTTACTTTTCATTTTGTTACATGAATTCCTGTCACTGCTCTTTTTGATTGTTAATCTGGTTTAAAGCTTGTGTTTTCAGTTGCTAAGACTCACAGAAGCTTATCTAAGCTTTTGTGATTCTTAAGGTCTTTCAAATCCTTTTCTAAATTTCAAGTTTCTTAAAATTCAATGAAAGTCAACTGTGGTGTTAATCTTAGTTCAGTAATGGAAATGGTTTGAAATGATGATTATTTAGGTTTAATTCAGTGTTTGGTATGGGATTTGGTTGTTTTGATTCTGTTGCTATGCTCAAATTCAGCTGGACTTTTTTGTAAGTTTCAAGCTCAAATCTGTCATTGAATGCAGTCATGCTTATAGTTATATTAGATGCTTGATTTGAACTTGTTATAGTCTTAAGATATTGTTTAGATGCTTATTTAACTTTTTGAGTTGTAGGGTTAGAGTGTTTTAGTTGTTTGTTAGAATTATAAAAGGAGTGTTTGGATTAATGCTAAAAATGAGCTAGAGGTTAATATATTAGAGTAGATCAGTAGTTTGAGGCTTGTCATAGATATTTGATGTCATATCTGTCTTTATTCTGTCATTTGTGCTCGAGTCAACATCACCATTCCAGCGATCTTGTTTGCATAACTGTGAAAATCAGTTAACCAAAATCTAGCATATAGGTATAAAAGTTAATAAGTGAGCTTGCTTTGTTTTCATTTCATCATATTATATCATCATCAGTCCTAAATTTGATCTCAAATCTCACCAAAGTCAAATCTTCTTAAGCGTTTTAGAAGTCAAACGTTATGCGAGCTGTTTTTGCAAAAAGTGCAGACCTTGCACAATGTTCATTTCAACTAGTAAGGGTTTGATTTTTAGTTTAAGTATAGCCTGCTAGGTGGTCTTTAAGCTCACATATCTGGTTTTAGCTTTAGCTTATTGGATAAGTAGTTGCAGTAGCTCAAAGTAGGGGGTTAGGTCACTGTTTGGTAGAATTAGCATTTAGCTTAAATCCTTGGTAATCAGTACATTAGCAGTTAGGAGTAGATGTAATTAGTTGCTTTAAGCCTATCTTAGCATAAATTAGCTTAAGTTACTGTTTGAAAGCTTATTTCACTGTTTTGCTTAATCTAAAGTGCTTATTTCTACATCAGTTTACATAGCAGCTCTTATTTCTTCCACATAAGCCCATGTTTTTCTATTTTTCATAGCTTTAGAATAATATTTTAGAATTTTCCTGAATTTTTCATTAATTTTGGTCACTGTTTAGTATTTTTCTTATTTAAAAACAGTTTTTAATCATTTTTAAATAGCTTTAATTGAAATTAATTAAGAAAAAGTTCCAAAAAATAATTTTTCAATTTTCCCAGTTTAAGAAAAATATTAAAAGCATAAAAAGATTTTTCCTTATTTTTCCCCTTTTATTTGGTATTTTTCACAATTTAAATTAGATTTAAATAGAATTAAATTCATAGAAAATAGGAAATTAATCAGAAAAATACAAAAATAGTTTTGAAAAGTCTTTTGTGATATTTTAGATTTTTAAAAAGTAATTCCATAATTTTCCCTCTCTTTTTCATAATTTTTAGATAATTAGTTTTATTTTTAAAGTCTATAATTAGTTTTTAATTTTAATAAAATCAAGAAAATTCCTAAAAATTAGTTTTAATTCATAAATAGTTTTCTAATATCATTTTTAGCATAAAAGTAATTTTAGGTATTTTAGGACTTAGAATAGGCGTTATTGTATTTTATTCGCTTCGTTTAAACCCGTATTTGCGTTTTAGTATAAATTTGCGTAGTTTGTCTTAGTTCTTAGGTTTCCCCATAGATTTTAATCCTATATGCTTTCCTTATCCCGTAGTTTAGATAATATCATTTTATCCCCTTCTCTTATTGAATCCGATAATCGAGGCGTGAGTTGGAAATTCCATTCAACCCTCGTTCGGAGCGATCTCGGTGCTCAAACCTAACACGTTTGAGTTACCCATACTACACAACTTCTCTCTTATTATTGATCAGTGTCCGAACCGTTTTAAGTTTCTTACGGTTAGTCATTCACAAGTGGCTAGCTTGTGTGAGTAAGCTTGACGGGTTTTGGAATCTCCGTGAATCATAGACTTAACATGCCAGGATGTTACAAGTGCGGCTCTTTAAGCCACATGAGTAAAGAATGTCCGAAGACGATGGTAATATGTTATGGGTGTAATCAGGTTGGACATAAGTTGAATGAATGTCCAAGTCGAAAAACGAATGAAGCTAAGATTGTGAAGACGGTCAAGGAAGAGAAAGTTGAAATCCCAAAACCTAAAGAGCGAGTTTGCCAAATGGGAGTGGAGGAAGCGAAGTCGGGGCCCGATGTCATTACAGGTATACTTCTTGTTAACTCCTTTCCCGCTCGAGTCCTTTATGACTCGGGAGCTAGTGTATCCTTTGTGTCTTTAGGGTTTAGCAAGCAATTAACCTCTCCACTATCTAAACTCTCCAAACCCCTTGAAGTCGAAATAACCGATAGTAAAGTGGTAGTCGTAGTTAATGTGTTTCGTTACATAGAATTGGAAATAGATAATAGTATTTTTAAGATCGACTTAATCCCTATAGTGCTTGGAGAGTTTGATGTCATTATAGGCATGGATTGGCTTAGTAACTACAATGCCGCCATTTTGTGTAATCAAAAGATGGTATGAGTTGTTAATCCTAATGTTCGTGAAATAGTTATTTATGGAGATAAAAGGAAGGGTGAAATTAAGTTATGCTCAGTAATGAAGGCTAGGAGATACTTATCACGGGGTTGTTGTGCATTTTTGGCTCATGTGATAGATACGAGTGTTAAAAAGACAAGTTTTGATGATGTTCCAATTGTCAATGAATTCCGGGATGTTTTCCCGGAAGAATTACCGGGTGTTCCACCCGAAAGACAAGTCGAGTTTCGCATTGACCTCATTTCGGGCGCTAAGCCTATAGAAAAAACTCCTTACCGTTTGGCCCTTTCCGAAATGAAAGAATTGATGAGCCAACTTCAAGAATTGTTGGACAAGGGTTTTATCCGTCCAAGTAGTTCGCCATGGGGAGCACCAATTTTGTTCGTTAAAAAGAAGGACGGTAGAATGCGAATGTGCATTGACTATCGTGAATTGAATAAAGTAACGGTGAAGAATGTGTACCCATTGCCGAGAAGCGATGATCTTTTTGATCAACTTCATGGCGCTAAGTGGTTTTCCATGATCGATCTACGTTGGGTTTATCATCAGTTGAAGGTTCGAGAAGAAGACATACCTAAGAAGGCTTTTAGAACCCGATACAGACATTCTGAATTTACTGTTTATGCCTTTTGGACTTACGAATGCACTGCGGTTTTATGGATCTAATGAATCGGGTGTGTAGGTCGATTTTGGATAAGTATGTTATTGTATTTATTGATGATATTCTTATTTACCTGAAGAATAAGGAAGAACATGCGGTTCATTTACGAGAGATTCTTGAAACCTTGAGAAAAGAAAGATTGTATGCAAATTTTCGAAATGTGAATTTTGGTTACAAGAGGTTCAATTTCTTGGACATGTTGTAAATCCGGAGGGCATTAAGGTTGACCCGTCAAAGATAGAAGCAGTAATGAATTGGCAAGCTCCAAAAAATGTAGGAGAGATACGAAGTTTTCTAGGTTTGGCAGGATATTATCGGAGGTTTATACAAGACTTTTCTAACATTGCATCTTCATTAACTAAGCTTACAAGAAAGACTGTCCCTTTTGAGTGGGGGAAGGAGCAATATGATGCTTTTTCTATCTTACGAAGGAAGTTATGTGAGGCACCGATTTTAGTTTTACCGGAAGGAACAGAAGATATGGTTGTATACAGTGATGCATCGTATTTCGGTCTTGGTTGTGTCCTTATGCAAAGAGGCAAGGTAATTGCCTATGCATCAAGACAGTTGAAAAAGCATGAAAGAGACTACCCCGACTCACGATCTTGAATTCGCAGCAGTGGTTTTTGCATTAAAATTATGGAGGCATTATCTCTACGGCGTGAAGCTTGTAATTTATACCGATCACCGGAGCCTTCAATACTTCCTAAACAAAAAGGATCCGAATATGAGACAACGAAGGTGGCTAGACTTGTTAAAGGACTACAATTGTGAGATTCGTTACCACCCGGGAAAAGCAAATGTCGTAGCCGATGCATTAAGTCGTAGGGACCAAGGTGAAGTTACCAAAATCCATTCTTTTCAAATGATTATAACGTCTGACTTTTTCGACAAGGTTAAGTTAGCCCAAGAGGAAGCTTTGAAGGAAAAAATTGGGAAAGAGAACGTATCACTTCCCATGTCCCTCATTTTGAGGAAGATAGTCGCAGACTTAAAACGCGATACGGGAGAATTTATATTCCTTTTCATAGTGACGTTAAGATGTTACTTTTAGATGAAGCACATAAGTCAAAATATTCTATTCACCCAGGGGCTAACAGGATGTATCTTGATTTAAGGAGAGACTATTGGTGGCCAGGTATAAAAAGAGATTGTGTGAAATATGTTGAAAAATGTTTAACTTGTTTGAAGGTTAAAGCCGAACACCAAAAACCGTATGGAAAGGTACAACCATTAGAAGTACCGGTTTGGAAATGGGAAAAGATTACAATGGACTTCGTTACAAAGTTACCGCGAAAGACCAAAAAGCACGACGCGATTTGAGTAATAGTGGATCGTTTGACGAAGAGCGCACACTTCATTCCAATTAGAGAACATATGCCCATCACAAGTTAGCAAAGATATATGTTAAAGAAATAGTTGTATGCCATGGAGTACCCATTTCCATAATCTCCAATAGAGATGGAAGATTTACTTCAGCATTTTGGCAAAATTTTTCCAAGAAGAATTAGGCACAAGGTTACATATGAGTACGGCTTTTCATCCGCAAACCGATGGGCAATGCGAAAGAACAATTTAAACACCTGAAGATATGTTAAGGACTTGTGTAATTGACTTTGGGGGAAATTGGGATGATCCTCTACCTTTGGTTGAATTTGCTTATAACAATAGTTATCATGCTAGCATAGAAATGCCACCTTATGAAATGCTTTATGGTAGAAAATGTAGAACTCCGGTATGTTGGGATGAAGTTGGGAAAAGAGAGCTAGCTGGTACGGATGTAATACTAGCAACAACCGAGAAAATTGAGATGATCTGAGAAAGGCTTAAAGCGGCCTAAGATAGATGGAAAAGTTACGCCGACAATCGAAGAAGACCAATTAAATTTGAAGTAGGAGACTTTATCATGCTTAAGGTTTCTCCGTGGAAGGGTGTTCTTAGGTTCAAACATAAAGGAAAGTTAGGACCAAGATTTATTGGACCCTTCAAGATCTTAGAACGTATTGGAGAAGTAGGTTATGTATTGGAACTCCTCGATGAAATGAAAGGAATTCACAATACCTTCCATGTATCTTACCTAAGGAAATACTTAGCGGATGAAGCTAGTGTGATTACATTGGATGATGTAGAAATAGATCCGAATTTGACATCACAAAAAGAACCAGAGGCAATACTTGGGAGAAAGACAAGACAACTAAGAAATAAATAGATTCCTTTGGTTAAAGTGCAATGGAGACATCAGAATGGTACAACTATTAGATGGGAACCGGAAAAAAGAATGAGGAACAAGTATCCTCAACTTTTTCAAGCATAGATTTCGGGGACCAAATCAAATTTTAGGAGGGGTGAATTGTTACACCCGTATCCCGACAAGGTATTATTAAATGTTAGTATTGGTCCTTTATGTTATATTGGTATTCAAATTATTTAAAAGTTATAACCAAGTAAATGAGTTAGGAACTTTAGTGGCCAATGTATAAGAACCTTAGAATAGGGGGCCTAAAGATGTCATTAGAGCTAAGTGAAATTAATAAAAGAAAAGTAAATATATGATAAGAGATATCCAGAAATTTTGAGAAAACTTGGAGATGAAGAAAGAGTGGTAAGGAGGGAGAAGAAGATATACCCGAGACCTTCAACTGAGTCTAATTTGAGCTTGTGGTGGTGACTATCAAGATTATTAGACCTTTAATTTCATACCTCTAAACCAAGTAAGTATCTTCCCCAATCCTTATGATTAGGGTTTTGAATTTTAGAAATTTAAAGCAGTAATAGGAGATGTCCAATTCATGGAAACTACTAGTTATAGTCTCTAATTAAGATTAATTATTGTTTAGGAAGCTTAAGGGAGTTGTGACTCTACTTGGTAGAAAACCTATTGAGCAAATTAGAGGTAAGTATAGTGGGTTTATGTTGTATTGTGTTTAATTATGAACTATTGATTGTTTGTTATAGTTTTGTTGGAGCTTGTAATAGTAGCTTGGATCCATAGCTTTTATATTGTCAAATTAGTGTAAATATGAATTTGAAGGTATGTTCTCATGTTATAGATGCTCCATGAATCTTATTATGTTGAAGTTTACTTTACATATAATCCATTTACTTACTAAGCAATTCGCTTACGTTATAGTTGATGATGTTTTTTAGGTTCTAGCAAGGAGGATAAGGGTAAGAACCAAGTATAAGATGGACTATCCTTAAGCTTTTAGCTCTTCAAATCTTTTGGACTAAGGTGTTGAAGTTGGAAGCCCCGAAGGGTTAAGTTCCATTTTGGTATATTTCGGGTCATATAGTCCTTCCTTCACTTTTGGTTGTGAAAATGTTCTTAGTGACGTCTAAATGGTTTTTAATCATTAGTGTCAAACCCCTTGTAGTTTATGGGTCAAAATATTGATAAAATGATGTTTGGCGCAATGCCATTTGACTTGTTTGGATGATATGTGTCAAAAGGTTCAATGGTGAAAGTCGTTATATCTTATGTTGAGTTAATTAGAAATCTTTGATGTTATTCTTGAATGATTTGGTTGTAAAGTTGGTTTGAAGTGCAGGAAATCTGCACAAAATGTGCAGATCTGGTCGCCAGACGGCGTCACCAACTTGGTGACCCCATCTGGTTAAAATTGTTCTTAGCCGTCAAGTTCATTCCAGTTTCAGACGGCATCCCAGTTAAAGGGTGACGGCGTCTCATTTCGAGCTGACGCCGTCAGGCTATAAAACCCCTGAGCCGTCAGGTTTAAATGTCTATCTATGATCTGACATGCCGTTAAGGGAGGGACGGCGTCGCATAACGTGAGCGGCGGCGTCTGCCCTTCAGGATGACATGTCGAGTATCTTCTTAAAAACCAAACTAAAAAGAAAATTTTTGGGTCTTTTATCGTTCATAATTCAAGTCTTAATTATCTAGTCGAAATGTTATGAAAATCGGTCCAAATTCCGTCATTTTAAAAAGTTTTAATGTTTCTGTTTTGGGGGCGTAACATCAAGAATGTCATGCCATATGCCGAACACAGGAAATGTGCAAGACATATATATGAAGGGTTTAGGAAACAATTCACTGGCTTGGAGTTTAGAGAGTTGTTTTGGGCAGCATCTAAGGCCTTATATCCACAACTGTTCAACAAGATAATGGAGAAGATTAAAAGGACTAACCCAAAGGCTCATCAGTTTCTTATGGATAAGAATTCAAAAACATGGTCAAGAGCCTTTTTTGAAGTTAAAAGAGGATGTGAAACAGTAAAGAATGGATTCAGTGAATGCTTTAATAGTGTTATTCTAAGTGTTAGGGACAAGCCATTGCTAACAATGGTAGAAGCTATTAGAGTCATAGTTCTTGAAAGGATGCACAAAATGAGGGAACTCAGTAGGAATGGAACCCTGGAGTTTGTCCCAACATTCAAAAGAGATTGGAATGACTGAAAGAACAACAAAAGTAAGTTTCATTTAAAAATTAAAGTTAATTATCTTATGAAAGGGTTTGAATTGACACTAATAAGTTTGTTATACTGTAGGTTCTGGCATGTTATCCCTGCTGGTGGGAACGTGTTTGAGGTCAGATCAGGGAGTGAGGCATTCACAGTTGATGAACCAAAGAGGTCTTGCACTTGTAGAATGTGGCAGTTATCAGTTATACCTTGTGTACATGCAATAAAGGTAATTTTCTATATAAACAGTGTGGAAAATTAGAAGGGGGGTTGAATAGTTTTGCCAATTAAAACTTCCTTTTAAACTATTTAGATCGACTTATGTCAATCTATTTGGATGTGTGTGTTGGATGTTGATAAACAAGCATATAAAGGTATCTAATGAAAGATAAGAGTAAGAAGCACAAAACCACAACGCGAGTATTTATAGTGGTTCGGCTACAAGGACACCTTCCTTTCCCTACTCCACTCCTCGAGTCACCTACTCGAGAGTTCGTAATCACTACACCAATCTCCTTATGGCGGAGAAGCCACAATGTAAGCCTACCCTTTTTCGGTGCTAGGCTAACCACCGGGTTCTTTCACTCAAAAGTGAACCACACCTATACAACGTCGCCTACCCTTTATAAGGTACTAGGCTAAGTACCTAGTTCTTTCACACCAAGGTGAACCACACCTACACAACGTCGCCTACCCTTTATCAGGTACTAGGCTAAGCACCTAGTTCCATTGCAATGGAGGAACTACTACCCAACACTACACCAACGACTAATCCCAAAGGAGACCAACTCCTTTATTACAACATCATCAAGGATATCAATATCCTTGGATCTAGTTCTAATCTATCTTGTACATCGAAACACACCATATCGAATGTACATCTAAGGCACCTTTCACTAATGCCTTTGACTAGATCTTCAAGACACCCTTCACTAATGTCTTGTGTCTTGACTTCTAAGCACCCTTCACTGATGCTTCTAGTCTTGACTTCTAAGCACCCTTCACTAATGCTTCTAAGCACCCTTCACTAATGCTTCTAAGACACCCAACACTACACCAACGACTAATCCCAAAGGAGACCAACTCCTTTTTACAACATCATCAAGGATATCAATATCCTTGGATCTAGTTCTAATCTATCTTGTACATCGAAACACACCATATCGAATGTACATCTAAGGCACCTTTCACTAATGCCTTTGACTAGATCTTCAAGACACCCTTCACTAATGTCTTGTGTCTTGACTTCTAAGCACCCTTCACTAATGCTTCTAGTCTTGACTTCAAAGCACTTATCACAAGTGCTTATGATATGGACGAAAGATACCCTTCACTAATATCTTCGTCTTGACACTTGAGACACCTTTCACAAATGTCTTCAACACTTCTTAGAAAAGAAAAACAATCATCAATAAGAAGACTTCATTAGCCTTGATGATGAGGAAGCATGGCAACTCATGGACTTGAGCTTGCTCGAATTCAAAGGTGGTGATCTTGCCTTTAAGAGGAACCTAGAAGATCACACAAAAACAAAACTACAAACATAGATCTCTTGGATCTGAGGTTAGTGAGTTTTTAACTCAGGGAGAAAGTGTGTTAGAAAGTGGTGAGCAACAATGAAGAAATGGCTCACTATTTATAGAAGAAAAAATCTACTGTTCCCCGGATCCCACGGATCCCTTCCACAAGGGATCCGTCTAGCGTAAAGCTAGGGATCCGTGGGATGCTCCCCTTTACCCATGGGTATTTTGGTTATGGGTCATGGGTCATGGGTTGATCCATGGATCTTTAGCTAGATACAATGTATCTCTTAAGTGCAATGCACTTAGTCACTTGGGTATGGGTTGATCCATGGGTTATGGATATTATTCATGTATGATATAAGCATGATGTCATGCAATGGGTTATGGGTCAAGCTCCATGGGTCATGGGCTTTGGGTTGTACCCAACTACATTCAATGTATTTGCCCAATGGGTTATGATACTTAAGTTTCTACCCATTTATATTACCCAATATACTACATACTAGTTATGTGTATATTTTACCCAAATATGTAAACACTAGTTGTTGTACATATGTAATATTAAATCATAAAATCACTTATACTTGTTTTAGTATTTTATGTGAAAATGTGAATATGTTAGAAACTATTAGTTCAAACCATTTACGTATTTTATTTGTTTCGTTAAAATGATTTTACGTTTGTTATCGACAAAACATTAGAAGATAGTAAAATATAAATAAACGTTTTTACGGCTTATTTGTATTAACAATCTCCCCCTTTTTGTTGATGACAAAACATAAAATTATTTTAAGGAAAAGCTAAAATTAAGTAAGAGTTTGAATTTGTAGTGTTTACTTTCTTCTCCCCTTTTTATCGAAACAAAAAGAGCTTGAAGAGAGCAACACATTGTTTTAAGAAAACGTGTGAAAAGTAAAAATAAAATTAAGGAGCAAGTAACGGGAAAGGATCTCGTCTTTACTCCCCCTTGACGAGTCAATCCCTATGTAAAGTCAAGAAGTAATACTAATCTAGTTTGTTTGCAACTAAGTTTGCAAAAGATTTAGATCTAAGAGCGAAATGTGCTCCCCCTTGATGATTGCAATTTTGTAAAGGGATGTCAAGAAATGTAATCCTAATATTGCAAGTAATTTGCAATGTATTGCTTTGACACAAAGCTCCCCCTAGCTTTTAGGGTGTCAAAGTCTTCAAGTGTAGATTGAATAACTACAAAACAAAGGTTAGAAAGCAAGTATAATTCACAATTTCCTTCAAATGTGGTCCAAATAAAAAATAGTTTTCTGTCTCACGGATCCCGCGGTTCCCTCCTAGTAGGGATCCGTCTAGGAAATTCTGAGGGATCAGTATAGCTGATGATCAATTTCAGCAATGGTGATATAACAAGTAATGTTATCACAAAGGTGAGATATGAATACAACGTAATCATATACTCAGAAATATAGCAAGTAGCATGTAATTTCATTTAATAAAACTAGAGTTATGGTATACATGACTCTAAAAACTAAGAAAATAAAGAATATATGACTAGGAATTTCTAGACCAACTATCGCTTGATGCTAGGACACCACTAAAATCTTCTAGCTCAAGTTTTGTTTAGGTTTAATCTCGTCGAAACGTTCGAGGAGATGATAGAACATGAAACGTTGGTCTTCTGCACATTCATGTATCAAACTTACAACATGTTGACAATGATAGCAATCTTTGTCATGGCTAGGTAGTGGTGGTGGAAGAAATGAAATGGCTTGATGCGAAGGATCAAGTGAAGCGGCTTGTGGAGCTTCAAACAACGGAGGAATTGGTGGGCGATTGGGAATGGCTCGACCAAGAATGATGGTGGTGGTAGAGAAGTGTCAACTTCCATATGGTCATGTGGTTGACTTTGATGATTTCTAATAATCCAAATTGGATTATATGATGGAAACGGCGAAAAGGAAGCCGGATCTAGTGTTGACTCAACACCTTGATTTTGTACCATTATTCCTCCTAATGAGGAGAATGTTGTCGGCGGAGGCGGATGAGACGGACTAGGAGGCAAATCCTCTAAATTGTAGAGGTGCGGTGATGATAGTAGAGATGTAAAAGAAATAGCTCTAGGAACCAATGGTGATGGTTTAGTGGAGATGATATTGTTTCGCCTAGGAGGTATGGTGGTGTTTGGCATAGGTAGTTTTGTGGGTACTATCCTTTTAGGAATTGGTTTGATTGGTTGAGGAAAGATCCTAGCATTTGTTGGCTTGACCGGAGATGATTCGGTTGAAGAGATTCTGTGTATAACACGAGCCTTTTTCTTGGGTGGTTCTTTGGTGGATAAGTTACTACTTGGAGTTTTCCTCATGATGAGATAATTTCAAGAGGTTTGTAAGGGTTTCTAAAGTCTTTGAAAGTTGGGATGAAGGTGATGGCTAAGGAAGTCCTAACAATGTGGTTTATAAAACAAGAGATTTGGCAAGTGCATTTAAGCCTTAAGCCACTAAGATTCATTGGAATGTGATAATTAACATGCACAAGAGTCAACTTCAGAGTTTGTACTGATCTAGGAACTCATTTAAGATGAGATGGAGTGTTTGAGTTAGAAAGACGAATTGAAATGATTCTTTTAGCAAAGTTTGACATAATCTGTCACCCGGATCCCACAGTTCCCTCCTCAGAGGGATCCGTCTAGGCTAATCCTAGGGATCCGGCTCTCTGCAGCTATGAAAGAGTAGAAATGATGTTTCTAAGATCTAAGATCTATATCATCTTGAGTGTTTCAGTTCTTCTAAGTGTCTTAAATGAAAGGGTGCTTAAGTACTTGAGGGTAATGAGTGATGTAGCTAATGATTGCCTTTTATGGGAGGAATTGGAACTTTCATGAGTACCAATGAATGATCAAGGATGACACTAAATATTTTGAGAGTGTCAAGTGAAGCTAAATGATCCTAGAGATGAGATAGTGACTTTGATTAATCCTTTGGAAAATATCCTAAAGGCTTTAAGATGGAGAAACTAGGATTTGATCAATTTTGACCAATTTTGTTGTAAGGATGATCGATTTTGCTAAAAGATGTTTCCAATGTTTAGATATGAGGGATCATGTGAAAAGTGATGTGTGAGCTTAAGAGCGAAATAGTAATGGATTAAAATGAAACGATAGATCTACAAGCGTCTTTGAGTGTGATCTCGATTTCATGTGTGAGTGGGAAGGATCTACTTAACTTGATAAGGACTTAATTTGCCTTAAGACACTATGTTTAGCTTAGAGTGAGGCGTTCTAAGGATATGTTTGAAAAAAAATGCTTGCAATTGCATTTTCTTTTGCGGATCCCGGGTTCCTTGAGTGTAGGGATCCGTCTAGCACAAACTTTGGGATCCGTCCATCTACTCAGCAGAACCTTTACTAAAGGTATGCAATGATCTTGACAATGCATTATATTCCAAGGTTGGTTTAAAGGGGTTCTAACACTAAGATATCAAATGTAAGATGTTTTATTTCATGAAGGAAATAGGATTACATTGATAAAACACGAGTACAAGAGGATTGATTCTATTTGAAATACTACTAGGTTCCTTGAGTGTTTTCGCTAGTAGGATCATCACGTTGTTGATGAGTGTTGGTGGAATCAAGAATGAAGAAAGTCTTCATGAGAGATATGTTTAGCGGTTCCATCCTCTTGTTTACAAAATGCGTACAACGGACTTTGAAATTGAGGATGAAAATGCATAACATTATGATAGAGGCATGTCAAGAACATTCCATAAGGGATGAGTTTATTCTTGGAGCCTTGAAGATTTATAATTAGGCGCCTTCTTGAAGTAAGCGAGATTGTATGGTTATTGTGTTAGCAAACAATACAATATGTGAGCACAACAAGCGGGAAGGATTTCTCGATTTCCCCTAAGACTCCAAAAATTTTCCCGTAGGATGAGTGCAAGCGGCTTGTACTCTTCGGATGTCCGTGTGAAGATAATGTTTGGATCGGAGTAATATGGTCGAGGTTTGCATATATCACGATGTAAATCTTCCAGGGATGGTATGTGTGAACAATATGGACTATTTTCTTCACGAAAGTTGAAGAGAGAATCAAGAGACCAATCTTGGGTGAAGGCACATTGTCCATGATTTGGAATTCGGAGGATGTGAGCAAAATGCCCAAGGGTTAAAGTAAACTTTTGGTTTTTGATATAAAACCAAAGAGATAGAGAGCGATCCTCGTTCGAAGCGTTCAACTTGACGGAAAAACTCCATTATGAACCTTGGACATATCTTCTCGTTGATTTCAAGAAGACATTCTAGTCCTATGGCTCGGAAGGAGGTATTGATAACTTCTTCGAATTGTAGAGAGGTGTCTACAATACGTCCTTCGTGGAAGTGGCGGTTTTGAGGTTATTGAACCCGGACATGAATGCCGGTGTGTTGGGTTCAAGGGAGATGTTTGGAGTGTAGACGCTAGTGAGTGAAAAATTAAACTCATATTCATGCGTCATAGTCGAACCTATAGAAAACATGAGTTAATAGAAAGATATGTTTGTGATCAACCTATGATTATCTAATGTTTTTACTAGATTTTTATTAACAATGGTTTTAAACAACAATGACATTTAACTCACTTATGGTTTTGATATTCTAGTGGAGTATTACTTTTAGAAGAAGAGTGGTTTTTAATTTGCATGAAAAACTGTTTTCGATGATGATGGATCCTTTACTTTTCAAAAAGGGATCCGGCTAGTATGTTTTCGGGATCCGTAGATCTATATTCTGAGAACAGATTTTATGATGAAAAGCATCGATTTTTAGATCTCATAGTTTCATACCAAGATATGTATTTTAACCTACATTTTCTTTTATCATGCATACATGACTTCTAATGTATCAAGAGAGAAAGAAATAAAACAAAGAGAAATGATAAACACATTATGATAATAACCTAGATAAACATAGATTATTAGTAATATTTCATTTCAATGCTAAGGATGATACAAAGGATTGGGTATATAACCCCAATGTAGATTAACAACACAAATTAAATGTCTCCGTATGTGAACTTCATCATAGGGAACACAAGTGCGATGAGTGTTAAGGCGATGAGCACAAGGGCGATGTAAACCATGTTGAAGACGATTCTTCTTGGTTTCGGTTGAGATAAAATGAAGAGGAGGATGAAGTTTTGAGTGAGAGGAAATTTTTTAAATTGGAAGATTTGAAAAAGTGGAGGTTTGATATGGTGGTCGACGGTGGGAGTATTTACGGGGAAGGAGAATTTTTGAAATTTTTGTTTTGTTTTATTGTTAGAGAGATATGATTTTTGGATTAAGTGGGACAAAACACAAATTTTATAAACCATGATTTTTAGACGAAGGAGTGACACGTATGTGAGAAAAAGCTTCCTAATGAAGCTATATGTAAAACATGTGTATACACGAAACTTACTCAAATAAATACCTAAGTAATCACACTTATTTATTAAACAAATATCATTTAGAGATAAGTGGAAAGTCATACCTCAAATGCACTTAGGAGTGTCTTTACAAATGACACAGCAAATGTCAGAAGACAATTCCAGCTCCTTTATGCTTAAGATACCTTCTTAGGGAAGGTAATCTTTATTATCAAGCAAATCCTATGGCTTGATAGATGTGAGCTTTGACTAATCAACATGACAAAGAGGATTAGTTCAATTAAATGAAAAAGAGAATAAGAAACATGTTGTTATCAAATCAATATCCAAACAAATAGTTTTAAAAAGACATGGTGTTTGTTTTAATGAAAAACCTTCTTTGTAGTTTTCAATTTACCATGGATCGTATCAAGTTTTTAAAGTACAATATACTTCAAGAAACTTGGTAACGAAGCTCTGATGCCAATTGTGGAAAACTAGAAGGGGGGTTGAATAGTTTTGCCAATTAAAACTTCCTTTTAAACTATTTAGATCGACTTATGTCAATCTATTTGGATGTGTGTTGTTAATACAAATAAGCCGTAAAAATGTTTATTTATATTTTACGATCTTCTAATGTTTTGTCGATAACAAAAGTAAAATTATTTTAACGAAACAAATAAAATACGTAAATGGCTTGAACTAATAGTTTTCTAACACACTTACACTTTCACATAAAACACTAAAACAAGTATAAGTGATTTTATGATTTAGATATACATATGTACAACAACTAGTGTTTACATATTGGGCTAACATATACTTAACTAAGTATATACTAAAATGGGTAAAAACAAGTATATACTAAAATGGGTAAAAACAAGTATATACTAAAAAGATAAAAACTAGCAAATGGTTTTGACCCATAACCCATGGTTTTATATATACCACTTAAACAAGTTCATTGTATCCTTAAGATACATTGTATCTAGAATACAAACCATGGATCAACCCATAACCTATGACCCATGACCCATAACCAAAAATACCCATGGACAAAGAGGAGCGTTCCACGGATCCCTGGCTTTGTGCCAGCCGGATCCTAAGTGGAAGGGATCCGTGGGATCCGGGGAACAGTAGAGGTTTTTCCTCTATAAATAGTGAGCCATTTCTTCATTATTTCTCACCCCTTTCAACCCTTTTCTAACATACTTTCTCCCCTGAGTTAAATCTCACTAACCTTAGATCCAAGAGATCTATGTTTGTAGTTTTGTTTTTGTGTGATCTTTTAGGTTCCTCTTAAAGGCAAGATCACCACCTTTGAAGTCGAGCAAGCTCAAGTCCATGAGTTGCCATGCTTCTTCATCATCAAGGCTACTGAAGTCTTCTTGTTGATGATCCCTTTATTTCTTCAAAGAAGTGTAGTGTCGAAGACATTAGTGAAAGATGTCTCAAGAGTCAAGATGAAGATATTAGTGAAGGGTATCTATCGTCTATAGGATAAAGCACTTGTGGTAGGTGCTTAGAAGTCAAGACAAAGAAGCATTAGTGAAAGGTGCTTAGAAGTCAAGAAAAGAAGCATTAGTGAAAGGTGCTTAGAAGTGAAGACACAAGACATTAGTGAAAGGTGTCTTGTAGATCTAGTCAAAGGCATTAGTGAAAGGTGCCTTAGATGTACATTCGATATGGTGTGCTATTAGATCCAAGGATATTGATATCCTTGATGATGTCGTAAAGGAGTAGATCTCCTTTGGGATTAGTCGTTGGTGTAGTGTGGTAGTAGTTCCTCCATTGCAATGGAACTAGGTGCTTAGCCTAGTACCTAATAAAGGGTAGGCGACGTTGTGAAGGTGTAGTTCACCTTGGAGTGAAAGAACTAGGTACTTAGCCTAGTACCTTATAAAGGGTAGGAGGCGTGTGGTGTGGTTCACCTTGGAGTGAAAGAAAACCGGTGGTTAGCCTAGTACTGGAAAAGAGTAGGCGACGTTGTGAAGGCTTCTCCGCCATAAGGAGATTGGTGTAGTGATTAGGAACTCTCGAGTAGGTGACCCGGGGAGTGGAGTAGGGCAAGGAAGGTGACCTTGTAGCCGAACCACTATAATACTTGTGTTGTGGTTTTGTGCTTCTTACTCTTATCTTTTCATTACTTACCTTTATGTGTTTGTTTATCAACATCCAACACACACATCCAAATAGATTGACATAAGTCGATCTAAATAGATTAAAATGAAATTTTAATTGGTAAAACTATTCAACCCCCCCTTCTAGTTTTCCACAATTGGTATCAGAGCTTCGTTACCAAGTTTCTTGAAGTATATTGTACTTTAAAAACTTGATACGATCCATGGTTAATTGAAAACTACAAAGAAGGTTTTTCATAAAAGCAAACACCATGTCTTTCAAAACTATATGTTTGGATGTTGAGTTGATAACAACATTTTTTTTACCTTTTCATTTTAATGCACTAATCTTCTTTGTCATTAGTCAAAGCTCATACCCACCAAGCTTTAGGAGTCGCTTGGTAACAAGAATACCTTCCTTAAGAAAGTATCTTAAACGCAAAGGAGCGAGAATAGTCTAAATGACATTTCTTTGTGTCATTTGTAAAGACATTCCTAAGTGCACTAGAGGTATGATTCTCCGTTCACCTTGCTTGATAATTAAGTATACCTATTTAGATATTTATATGATTATCTTTTTGTGCTCATACATGTTTTACATGAAGCTTCGTTAGGAAGCCGTTTTCTTATCGTGTTGTATTTCTCGTCTATAGTCATAGTATATTAAACTTATGTTTTATTTCTTTTCAATCCAATAATAAAACAAAACACGAATTTCAAAAATTCTCCTTTTCCTATTTATAGTCCCACCGTCGGCCACTCTAACCAAATCCTCACTTTTTCAAAATCTTCCAAATTCAAAAATTTCATCTTCCTCCTCACTCCATCTCAACCGAAACCAAGAAAGATCCGTCATCATCTTGGTTTACATCGCACTCGTGCTCATCGCCCTAACACTCATCGCACTTGTGTTCCCTATGATGAAGTTCACATACGGAGACATTTACTTTGTGTTGTTAATCTATATTGGGATCATATACCCAATCCTTTGTATCATTCTTAGTATTGAAATGCAATATTATTAATAATATAGTTTATCTAGGTTGTTGTTATCATAATGTGTTTGTCACTTATTTTGATCTATATGTTTTATATTCTTTGTGATACATTAGAAGTCATGTATGCATGCTAAAAGAAAATGTAGGTTAAAACATATATCTTGGTATAAAATTATGAGATTCAAAATCTATGCGTTTTCATATAATGCTGGTTCAGTAATTCAGATCTACGGATCCCGGAAGTTATACTAGCCGTATCCCTTTTGAAAAGGAACCGTGGGATCCGTCCTCTTGGAAAGCAGTTTTTTATGCAAATCAAAAACCTTTTTTCTTCTAAGAGTAATACTTCACTTGTATGTCAAAACCATAAGTGAGTTAAGTGTATTTCTTGTTAAAACCATTGTTAATAAAAATCTAGTAAAAACATTAGATTATCATAAGTTGACCACAAACATCTCTTTTTATTAACTTGTCATTTCTATAGGTTCAACTATGACGCATGAATATGAGTTTGATTTTTCACTCACTAGCGTCTACACTCGAACATCTATCTCGAACCCAACACTGGCAATCATGTAGGTGGGTTCAATAATCTCGAAAACCGTCACTTCCATGAAGGACGTATTGTAAACACCTCTCTACAATTCGAAGAAGGTATCAATACCTCCTTCCGAGCCATAGGACTAGAATGTCTTCTTGAAATCATCGAGAAGATATGTCCAAGGTTCATAATGGAATTCTTCCGTCAAGTCGAACTTCGCGTAACGAGGATCGCTCTCCATCTCTTTGGTTTTATATCAAAAACCAAAAGTTCGCTCTAACCCTTGGGCATTTTGCTCACATCCTCCGGATTCTAAATCATGGACAATGTGCCTTCACCAGGATTGGTCTCTTGATTCTCTCTTCAAGTTTCATGAAGAAAATAGTCCATATTGTTGCATACATACATTCCTCTCCGAAGATTTAAATGCATAATATGCAAAACTCGACCATATTACTCCGATCCAAACATTATCTTTACAAGGGATATCCTAGAAGAGTACAAGCCTCTTGCACTCATCCTACGTGAAAATTTTGGAGTCTTAGGGGAAATCGAGAAATTCTTCCCGCTTGTTGTGCTCACATGTTATACTGTTTGCTAACACAACAACCATACAATCTCGCCTACTTCTTCGCAAGGCGCAAATCTTCAAGGCTCCAAGAATAAACTCATCCCTTATGGAATGTTCTTGACACGGCTCTATCATAATGTTATGCACTTCCATCCTCAATTTCAAAGTCCGTTTACGTACTTGTGAACAAGATGATGGAACCGCTAAACATATCTCTCATGAAGACTTTCTTCATTCTTGATTCCACCAACACTCATCAATCACATAATGATCCTCCTAGCGAAAACACTCAAGGAAACTAATAGTATTCCAAAATAGGATCAAATCTCTTGTACTCGAGCTTTATCAATGTAATCTAATTTCCTTCATGAAATAAAACATTTTACATCTTAGTATTAGAACTCCCTTTAGACTATCCTTGAGATATAATGCATTGTCAAGATCATTGCATACCTTTAGTAAAGGTCCTGTTGAGCAGATGGGCGGATCCCAGAGATTATACTAGACGGATCCCTACTCTTAGGGAACCGTGGGATCCGGTAAACAGAAAATGCAATTGCAAGCATTGTATTTCAAACACATTCTTATAACACCTCACACTAAGCTAAGCATAGTGCCTTAAGGCAAAATTAAGTCCTTATCAAGATAGGTTGATCTTTCCTACTCATACATAACTCACTTAGATCACACTCTAAGACGATTGTAAATCTACCGTTTTGTCCTTAATCCATTACTCTTCCGCTCTTAAACTCACACTTCATTTTCTACTTGATCCCTCACATCTAGTCTTAGAAATCTTTCGATTATGGCAAAATTGATCATAATTCATCCTCACCTCAAAATTGATCAAAGTTGATCAAAATCTAGTTTTCTCATCTCAAAGCTTCTAGGATATTTTCAAAAACACTATCCTAAGACACAACCTGATCTCTAGGATCATTTAGCTTCAATTGACACTCTAAATCTTTAGTGTCATCCTTGCTCATCCATTGGTACTCTTGAAAGTTCCAAATCCTTCCATAAATGACAATCATTAGCTACATCATTCATTACCTTCAAGTACTCAAGCATCCCTTCATTTAAAACACTTAGGAGGACTGAAACACTCAAGATGATATAGGTCTTAGATCTTAGAAACATCATTTCCACTATTTCATAACTGAGGCGGATCCCTAGGATTAGCCTAGACGGATCCCTTTGAGGAGGGAACCGTGGGATCTGGATGACAGTTTAGGTCAAATCTTGCTAAAACAATCATTTCAACTCATCTTCCTAACTCAAACACTCCATCTCATCTTAAATGAGTTCCTAGAACAGCACAACCTCTGTAGTTGACTCTTGTGCATGTTAATCATCACATTCCAATGAATCTTAGTGGCTTAAGGCTTAAATGCACTTGCCAAATCTCTTGGGTTATAAACCACCTTGTTAGGACCTCCATAGTCATCACTCTCATCCTAACTTTCAGCTCTTGCAACCTCTTGAAATCATTTCATCATGAGGAAAACCCCAAGTAGCAACTTATCCACCAAAGAACCACCCATGAAAAACTGTGTTGTATACGAAATTTCTTCAACGAGATCATCTCATTAAAGCCAACAAATGATAGAATCCTTCATCATCCAATCAAACCAATTCCTATAAGGATAGCACCCACAAAACTACCTATGCCAAACACAACCATACCTCCTAGGCCAAACAATATCATCTCCACTAAACCATCACCATTGTTTCCTAGAGCTATTTCATTCACATCCCCACAATCATCACCACACCTCTACAATTTAGAGGATTTACCTCCTAGGCCGTCTCATCCTTCATGACAACATTCCCTCATTAGGAATAATGGTTCAAAATCAAGGTATTGAGTCAACACTTGCTTCGGCTTCCTCTTCGCCGTTTCCATCATATAATCCCATTTGGATTATGAGAAATCATCAAAGTCAACCACCTGACCATATGGAAGTTGACACTTCTTTACCACCACCATCACTCCTAGTCGAACCATTATCAAATGGACCTCCACCAATCCCTCCATCGTTTGAAGCTCCACAAGCCGTTTCACTTGATCCTTTGAATCAAGCCATTTCATTTCATCCACCACCACTACCTAGCCATGACAAAGATTGCTATCATTGTCAACATGTTGAAAGTTTGATACATGAAGTCCGAGAAGACCAACGTTTCATGTTCTATCATCTCCTCGAACGTTTTGACGAGATTAAACCTAAATAAAACTTGAGCTAGAAGATTATAGTGGTGTCTTAGCTTCAAGCGTTAGTTGGTCTAGAAATTCCTAGTCATGTATTGTCTATTTTCTTATTTTTTGAGTCATGTATATCATAACTCTTGTTTTATTAAATGGAATTACATGCTACTTGTTATTTTGTTGAGCATATGATTAATTTGTATTCATATCTCATTTATGTGATAACATTACTTGTTATATCACCTTCAAATTGATCGTATCGGATCCCTGGAATTGCCTAGATGGATCCTACTAGGAGAGCCAGGATCCGTGAGACAGGAAACTATTTTCCTACTAACTTGAATCACATTTGCAGGAAATTGTGAATTATACTTGTTTTTCTAACCTTTTTTTTGTAGTTATTCAATTAACACATGAAGAATTTGACACCCTAAAAGCTAGGGGGAGCTTGGTGTCAAAACAATACGTTGCAAAATTACTTGCAACCTTAGATTTATATGTCATGACTTCCCGTTGTAAACTTGCAATCATCTAGGGGGAGCACACCCGTCACAAAGACGTAATATTTTTGCAAACTTACTTGCAAACAAACTAGATTAGTATTACTTTCTTGACGCCCTTACTTAGGGATGGACTCGTCAAGGGGGAGCAAAAGACGAGATCGTTTCCCATTACTTGCTCTTTATTTCTTATTTCTTTTCTACTTTTTACACGTTTTTTCTTAAAAAAAAAACAATGTGTTGCTTTCTTTCAAAGCTCTTTTTGTTTTGACAAAAAGGGGGAGAAGAAAGTAAAAACTACAAATTCAAACTTTTAAAAATTTTAGCTTTTTCCTTAAAATAATTTTATGTTTTGTCATCAACAAAAAGGGGGAGATTGTTAATACAAATAAGCCGTAAGCGTTTATATATTACGATCTTCTAATGTTTTGTCGATAACAAAAGTAAAATCATTTTAACGAAACAAATAAAATATGTAAATGGCTTGAACTAATAGTTTTCTAACACACTTACACTTTCACATAAAACACTAAAACAAGTATAAGTGATTTTATGATTTAGATATACATATGTACAACAACTAGTGTTTACATATTGGGATAACATATACTTAACTAAGTATATACTAAAATGGGTAAAAACAAGTATATACTAAAATTGGTAAAAACAAGTATACACTAAAAAGATAAAAACTAGCAAATGGTTTTGACCCATAACCCATGATTTTATATATACCACTTAAACAAGTTCATTGTATCCTTAAGATACATTGTATCTAGAATAAAAACCATGGATCAACCCATAACCCATGACCCATGACCCATGACCAAAAATACCCATGGGCAAAGAGGAGCGTTCCACGGATCCCTGGCTTTGTTCTAGCCGGGATTCCAAGTGGAAGGGATCCGTGGGATCCGGGGAACAGTAGAGGTTTTTCCTCTATAAATAGTGAGCCATTTCTTCATTATTTCTCACCCCTTTCAACCCTTTTTTAACATACTTTCTCTCCTGAGTTAAATCTCACTAACCTTAGATCCAAGAGATCTATGTTTGTAGTTTTGTTTTTGTGTGATCTTTTAGGTTCCTCTTAAAGGCAAGATCACCACCTTTGAAGTCGAGCAAGCTCAAGTCCATGAGTTGCCATGCTTCTTCATCATCAAGGCTCACGAAGTCTTCTTGTTGATGATTCCTTTCTTTCTTCAAAGAAGTGTAGTGTCGAAGACATTAGTGAAAGATGTCTCAAGAGTCAAGGCGAAGATATTAGTGAAGGGTATCTATCGTCTATAGGATAAAGCACTTGTGGTAGGTGCTTAGAAGTCAAGACAAAGAAGCATTAGTGAAAGGTGCTTAGAAGTCAAGACAAAGAAGCATTAGTGAAGGTGCTTAGAAGTGAAGACACAAGACATTAGTGAAAGGTGTCTTGTAGATCTAGTCAAAGGCATTAGTGAAAGGTGCCTTAGATGTACATTTGATATGGTGTGCTTCGATGTACAAGATAGACTAGTATTGGATCCAAGGATATTGATATCCTTGATGATGTTGTAAAGGAGTAGATCTCCTGTGGGATTAGTCGTTGGTGTAGTGTGGTAGTAGTTCCTTCATTGCAATGGAACTAGGTGCTTAGCCTAGTACCTAATAAAGGGTAAGCGACGTTGTGAAGGTGTAGTTCACCTAAGGTGAAAGAACTAGGTACTTAGCCTAGTACCTTATAAAGGGTAGGCGACGTTGTGTAGGTGTGGTTCACCGGGTGAAAAGAACCGGTGGTTAGCCTAATTGCGGAAAAGTAGCGGCGTTGTGAGAAGGCTTCTCCGCCATAAGAGTTGGTGTAGTGATTATGAACTCTCGAGTAGGTGACTCGGGGTGGAGTAAGGCAGGAAGGTGACCTTGGCCAGAAGACGGTATAAATACTGCGTTGTGGTTTTGCTTCTTACTCTTATCTTTCATTACTAACCTTTATATTTTTGTTCATCAACATACACATCCAAATAGATTGACATAAGTCGATCTAAATAGATTAAAATAAAGTTTGGTGGTAAAACTATTCAACCCCTTCGTTTCAACATTATTGTGTTGGATGTTGATAAACAAGCATATAAGGTATGTAATGAAAGATAAAAGGCTACAAAACAATATTATAGTGGTTTAAACTACAAGGCACCTTTCACTTGCCTACTCGAGTCACTACTGAAAGTTATATCACTACACCAATCTTTGGCCTTGACCTTCAGCATCGCCGGTGCTGCAGTTCTTTACTCCAAAATGGCTGCGTCGCCTACAAACAGGCTAAAACCAGACCTTTCACACCAAGTGAACCACACCCACAGCGTCGCTGCTGGGCTAAGCACTAGTTCCATTGCAATGGAGAACTACTACCAACACTACATAGCGATAATCAAAGAGACCAACTCCTTACAACATCATCAGGATATCAATATCCTGATCTATTCAATCTATCTTGTACATCCACCTACCAAATAACATCGCGCCTTTGCCTATGCAGGCACGCACCCATAATGTCGCTGACTAGCACCCTTCACTAACTGCAGTCTGACTTCAAAGCACTTATCACAAGTTCTTATGATATGGAAGAAAGATACCTTTCACTAATATCTTCGATCTTACTGGACACCTTTCACAAATGTCACCCTTCTTAGAAAGAAAACAATCATCAACAAGAGACTTGGTAGCGGTGAGAAGCATAACGCTCATGAACGGCTTTAACTTTTCAGGTGTTCTTGCCAGCTGGGAACCTGAAGATCACACAAAAGCAAAACTTCAAACTAGATCTTGGTCTGAGGTAGTGTGGACATTTCGGGGGATGAAAGTGTTGACGGCAATGAAGAAATGAAACCATATTATAGAATAAAAGTCTCGCTTCACGGTTCCGGATCCTTCACAAAGGGATCGTCTGGCATAAAGCTAGGGATCGTGGGACGCTTTCCACTACATGGGTATTTTGGTTTTGGGTCATGGGTCATGGAATCCATGGATCTTTAGCTGATACAATGTATCTAAGTGCAATGCACAGTCACTTGGGTATGGGTTGATCCATGGGTTATGGATATTATTCATGTATGATATAAGCATGATGTCATGCAATGGGTTATGGGTCAAGCTCCATGGGTCATGGGCTTTGGGTTGTACCCAACTACATTCAATGTATTTGCCCAATGGGTTATGATACTTAAGTTTCTACCAAATTTTTATTACTTATACCTAGTTATGTATATTTTACCCAAATATGTAAAAACTAGTTGTTGTACATATGTAATATTAAATCATAAAATCACTATTTTAGTGTTTTATGAAAATGTGAATATGTTAGAAACTATTAGTTCAAACCATTTACGTATTTTATTTGTTTCGTTAAAATGATTTTACGTTTGTTATCGACAAAACATTAGAAGATCGTAAAATTTAAATAAACGTTTTTACGGCTTATTTGTATTAACAAACAGGGTACCTAAGAGCTATGTGCCAGCTAGGTTTCAAACAGACATGTATTATGTGGCATATAACCATTTTTTGAAACCAGTTGATGGTATTGATTTCTGGCCTGATCAGAGTATGTACTCAATTGTTTTGCCTCCCAAACCCAAAAATGACCTAGAAGAAAGGAACGAGCAAAGGGTGGTGGTAGCTCAACGGAGCATCAGGTAGATCTTGAGATTACTTGTTCTATATGCCACAAAGTTGGGCACAACAAAAAAAGTTACAAAGATACACCAGTTGAAAAGGCACCTAATGAAACAATTGTAGAGGATGATGTTATGGAGGTAAGCCAAACAAAACAGAGTGGAAATGTGTCTGGGTCAAAAAAGAAGACTTGTGGAACATGTGCAGTTGGTGGATCAAGTGAAATTGGTGGGTCAAAGAGGAAAACTGGTGGGTCAAGTGGAATTGGTGGGTCAAAGAAGAAGACTTGTGGGACATGTGCGGTTGGTGGATCAAGTGAAATTGGTGGGTCAAAGAGGAAAACTGGTGGGTCAAGTGGAAATGGTGGGTCAAAGAAGAAGACTTGTGGCTCAAGTGGGTTAAATAGGAAGAGCTTGAAAAGAGGTTGCACATTAGCTTATGCAAGATGGTTTGGTGAGAAACAAGATGAAGTGGTTCTTTGGTCAAAGTGAGAAACAAAATGACCAAGGTAAAACTGAGCAACCTCAAGAGCAACCAAATGAAGTTCAAGCAGAGATTGACTTGATAGCTACTCAAGTTGAAAACATGCAGGCAGAAGAATATCAAACTTAAGAACAACCTCAAGAGCAGTAGCAACAAGTTGCACATGAAGTGCAGTTGCAAGATCCAGTAGTACATGTAAGATTGAGGATGCCTAGTGAAAGGATCAGCAAAAAGAAGTTGGCTAAACAGTTCGATGGCCAGGGCAGCACTACAGAGTTTGCACTGGTTCTAGATGATGCTTGAACAACCCTAATTTCATGTGCCCATTTGTACATCCTGTAGGGCAACTAATGTAAACTTTGATACCTAATCTTGGAGTGCGTGTATGAGCTAGAACAACTACTCTTTAGCAGCAACTAATGTTATTAGTTTATGTAATGGCCATCAAACAATAGCCCATTTTGTACATCATACAGGGCACTAATTGATGGTCATTGTTAAACTGTTATGTTCAATTAAATAAGTATTATATTTTTTCTTTCAATTTGAACTGATCATTAAGTTCATTACTTGGTCATTATCACGATCCTTTATTAAGTTCATTACTTTGTGTAATGTCGAAATATCAGTTACTATTTAACTCAGTTTTTTCTCACTTCACATGCAACAAGAATCTTACTATTCTTCATGTGGGTAGCATATCATTGTTTTTTTCTCTTTTCTAGCATCTAGCCTGCAAAAGGCTTAACACTTACACTATATAAAGCCATGATGACAATGGCAATTTCATCAAACATCCATAAGAAAACAACAACTGAAAAAATGGCTTCCAAAAAGAATCAAGGTATTCAACATTCATTTTCATCTCATTATCATCTCATTTTTATCAATTCTGTGTAGACTTCATAGCCATGGATGAGACATTAACACGGGAAGATTATTTTCCAAACGATTATTTTAACATGGATGAGACTTCAAAGAAGGTGGAAACTAGCACTAATCTGACCACCAAACAGGAAGCAAAGATGGCTTTTGATGCAACGGTTAAGGTACTAGGGCTTCCAAATTAGAAAACTTGTGAATATATTGGTATCAAATCATTTGTTGTCAAAAATCCCAAAGATCCAAAAGGCAAGGGAAAAAAATCATTTGTTAAAATGGGTTCATACTAATGCTTTTTTGTTACAAGTTATGTATGTATGTTTACGGTTCAAGTGTATAACACGTTAAGATAATAAAGCGTTTGTAACATTTGAAAGCAGTTTCATGTCTTATGCCATTTCATTTGAAAAATCTTATACCACTTCAGTGACATTGTAAACCCAACACAGATCAAAGAGTTCATAAATACACAAACTTAACAATTAACATTTGAAAACATTACATTAAACATTACCTTGATATCATCTACAAACTTCATCTAATCATTACATCACTTGGATAGTGTCATACCAAATCAAACGCAGATGAAACACAAAATCTATGATCATAAATAACCTATCATACAATTCCAACTTAGACTTTCTAGCCTTCAACTCATCTTCCAATCTTGATTTTGTAGCCTTCAACTCATCTTCCAACCTTAACTTTTCCAAAGCAAGAGCCTCAATCATTGGTGCAGGTATCCATTCCTCTGCTTGCCTTTACCCATACCAAGTCTTTGTAGTATTGACTTGGAAGGTCATCATCGAAACTCATACACTCCGACAATGCGACACATTTCGTGTCGCTTTCTGGATTTGATCCTTGGGTTGGAGTTTGCACTCTTAATTGATTGCTTACAAAGTGTTCAATCTTACCTCAATTAAGCGGGATTGGTAGAGACAAACTTCTACTCATGATTTAGGGTTCTTGATTTTTTTTGACCGTTTGGGGGATAATTGAGAAAGGGGATGAGGGGTTTGTGGTGGATAGAATTTAGAAAAAATGTATACTAAATAAAAATTATTAATCATACCTCCATTTATTAACAATTGGCAAAAAGACCCAAAAATGAGTGAAGTAGAAAAAATAACGGGAAAAGGGTAATTAACAAGTGTCATGTCATAACACACATGTTTTATGGTTATAATAGAAAGATTAAGAAAGTATTTGACTATTTCAGAGAAAAAAATGTTTGATGCTTACAAAAAGAAAAAAAATGACAAGTTGGATTGTATATAGAAAAAAACTTTGAGCCAGTTCTTTTATCGTTTGTTTTTATGGTCATGTATATAGAAAAAAACTTTGCAATCACATTTTTAACTTCTAATAGTTTTATTGATTTACAAATGACAACTTGATTGGTAAAGTAGGGTCCGTTTGATGGATATGCGATGATCGTGCATGTCGCCTTACCAGTAACACCTCCTAGTATTATTAAATACTACTCTAAATAGACTTTTTTCTATTGTAAGTTTTGTCAATTATGATCGTTTTTAGAAGGTGTTTGTCACACTCTCAAAAATGATTGAGATACTCAAATTTTTAGTGATTGGACATTTATACCCTTACAGAATAAATATAACTAAAAATAATCTGAGTGTATAAATGTCTAAACACTTAAAATGTGAATATCCCAATCACTTTTAGAAGTGTGCAAATCATCTCCTATCTTTTATGCATCTAATACCGATACTAGTTTATAATTAATTAAGTTTACACACCTTAATCTAGAAGTGTTCCTTTATTCGATTAAAAATCATGCATCATTTATGTTTGGATATTAAGTTATAAGTTTGTCTTATAGCAAAGAATGTTGTCACGTTAGATTTTTACTCTATAACTTAGAATTTATAACTCAACTAAAAAAATACTCTTACTCATTACTCAAATTATAAGACACCAATTGGGTCTCATAGTATATATATATATATATATATATATATATATATATATATATATATATATATATATATATATATATATATATATATATATATATATATATATATGTATATATATATATATGTAGGGTTAAAATGAAAAGTTTCTTATATAAAAAGAATGAGAAGGCATGTGGAAGTGACATGTGTAAACTTTTCTGTCATCGCGAAAATGTAGTAATGTCATGTGACGTATGTCACCCCCCCACCCACCTACCCCCAAAAAAATTTTTTTCGCCCAAAAAATTCCGCCAAAATTTATTACTTGCATCACAATTATAAAATCTTTGCGCATCACAATCATAATTGTGATCAGGTAATTAACAACAATGCACTAAAATCATGATTATGATGCGATAAATTTATATGCGTGATGCAATGGCTTATAACCTTAACCATTAATAAGTTTTGGTGCATCTTTATTATAAGTTGCGCCATAGATAATAGTTCAGTCATCAACTATGATGCCTAAAATAAGGTTATAACCTTAAATGCACTAAAATCATGATTGTGATCGCGGTAACTTTATAACGTGATGCGATTTTAACCTTAATGCACTAAAATCATAATTATGGCCTTGATAACTTATAACATTAATGCACTAATAAGTTTTGATGCATCTTTATTATAAGTTCTTTGCATCATGAATAATAGTTAAGTGCATAAACTATGATGCACTAAAATCAAGGTTATAACATTAATGCACTAAAATCATGATTGTGATGCATTAACTTTATATAGCGTGATGCGATAAAAAAATTGAGGGTGGGGGTGGGGTATGATGATGTGGCATGATGATGTGGCAAAGGTGACACATGTCACCTCCACATGACTTTTCATTCTTTTCATTATAAGAAACTTTTCATAATAACCCAAACCTATATATATATATATATATATATATATATATATATATATATATATATATATAGCTTGGATCATTTAAAAAGTTGATCTCAAGAAAAAAGTAAGAAAAGTAATCTCAACCATTGGATCACCCCTTCTTCCCTCCCTTTTCCACACCAAACTCAGGGACCTAATTGTATTTTCCTTCATTCTTTAAAATTTTGTAAGATTTCACCTACCCCCCCACCCCCACCCCGTACCCACTACCCTCCCCCAAAATTTTTTTTTTCCCTAAAATTTTTTTTATTTCTGGTAAAAAAAAAAATTTTTGGCCAAAATTCATAAATTTTTATAAGCGTGATCGTCTTTTTATTTTGGTGCATCACAGTTATAAAAACTATTTATAACTATGATGCACTAAATTTTATAACCGAGATGCACCCAACAATTGTTACCTAATATGCTCCAACAACATTGCAATAATTTAGTATACTACACTCTTTAAGGAGCATTAGTTATATAACAAGAGACGGAGCCACGGTAGCGCCGCATGCGTTGTCATTGGGATAACGCTAGTGCATAATAACAATCGTGAATTGATGAAAAGTAACTTAACCATGTGATTAATAAAATGACCATGAAACATGTTAGGATAATTGATTTCATTGTATATTAACCATGTGATTAATAAAATAAGCGTGTTGAATCTGTTAAAAATCTCTCTTTTTATACACAAAGATTGAGGGTTCTAATTCAAACTTTTCTGTAATAAGTTAATAACATATGCGATTCGATGCACTTATTTATTTTGGTGAATCACAGTTAAAAAAAGTAATTATAACTATGATGCATCAATTTTTATAACCGAGTTGCACCCAACGATCGTTACCTAATATGCTCCTATAACATTGCAATAACTTAGTGTATTATGCTCTTTAAGGGGCATTAGTTGTACAACCAGGGACAGATGGTAGCCATGATAGTGCCGCATCTCTTTGTTATATCATATTTTGTCATTGGGATAATGCGGGTGCATATTAACCATCGTGAATTGATGAAAACTAAAACAAAATGACTTTGAAACATGTTATGATAATTGATTTCATTGTATATTAACCATGTGATTAATAAAATAAGCGTGTTGAATCAGTTGAAAAATCTCTCTTTTATACACAAAGGTTGAGGGTTCTAATTCAAAACTTTTTATAGAATAAGTTTAACATATTGATCGATGCCTTTTATTTTGGTGAATCCGCAGTTAAAAAAAAGTAGTTATAACTACGATGCACCAATTTTTATAACTGAGATGCACACTTTTCTCTGAAGTTTGAGATGTTTCAAAACTTACCCCTGAAGTTTGAGATGTTTCAAATTAGACCCTATAACTTTTTTTCTCACTTTCTCTAGAACCGCACTATATATATATACTAGTATTCGAAGCCCGCCCAATGGGCGGGCACGTCTTATAATTATAGTTGACATAATTTGCTATAGCAAAAGAAGGAGGGTATTATTTTGATTGGCAAAATTTACGAAAATAACAAATCATATAAATACAATAACGTAAAATATAATGATAAAAAATAAATCTAAAAGTATAGTAAATTACCTTTTGCCATTGAGATCACGATTGGAAATCTTGGTACATAAGTGTCCTTGCAAAATGGCGACATACGTTATCATGGTTTTGTCACCATTTTAGCATCAACACACCTTTACTATCCTATAATCATTAGTGAGTCTACGGTTCTCGGTCCAAAAATGTCAAATATCGGCATAACTAAGCGCTTTCAATGAAACTCATTAACAAATGGAATGCCATACGTGATAAAGCAAATTGAGTGTTTCATGAAACTTGACCCGGTGGCTTTGTTGACCAGCATAAAGAAAGATGGCCCTTTTGAGCCTTCACTCTTGTGCTAAATTTGAAATCTTTAATCCAATGATGTTACAAAATCAAAACACAAAAAGTCAGCAACTTGGTGCAATACTTAGCTCAACACTAAAGGGCATGTTTGGCAATGCATTGTGTTATTGATCATTTGATTACATGTTTAGAAGTCTCAATCAATAAGTTTTAAGTTTTCAGTACAAACTAATCGATGATTCATGACTTAAAAATGGAAAATGAGCTCAAAATTTGTAAAATAAGTCGAGCAAAGTAAGCTTATAAGACTGAAAATAATGCAACTTATTTCTTCAGATTAGATCATATACCTTTCTATATGAAATAAGGTAACTTTTTTTGAGAAAGTGAATTGATGCTAGAAGGTTTATCTTAAGATTTAGAGCGATTTATCTTTGAGTGGGAGACTACAAGCGAGATGCATGACCTATCTGCAGTGGAACCATCGTTTTAAGTATGAGGCATTATTTTAAAAATTAAAGTTGCGACCAGGTGTTATCTTGGTTCAGGTCTCCACAACTGATTTAACATGTTTATCCTCGACTCATTGCGACTTTGATCGTTGTCAATGGCGATGGAATTAATTTCAATGAAAGATGCGGTGTCAACTTAAGCAAATCGCCTTCAGCGATACAACATGTAAATTAATAAGAAGCCATGAATACTTTATCAATGAATATTACAAATTCCTAATGGAAATGAATTAAATATAAATCAAGTTAATAAATTAAAGATAACACATACGTTGTTAAAAGAACGTGGTGGAATTTAGCTTTGACACCGGTCCAAATCAATTGGATAAGCGTATTCACTTAACTTATAAATCTTCACGAAATTATAAGTATGAGATAAATGATTGTAGGTGTGCAAAAACAGAACAAAAATAAGAGGCTAAGTAGCATTTACCATGATATGCTTTCGAGTAAAGCGTGAATACATATACTCTTTACCACTTGAGAACGAAATGGCGATGCCCTCGTAAAACTTGATGGTTTAAGCGGTTGAATCGACTACGATTAGAGCTATGAGCAGCCACCATTTCCTTGCATTGCTATTATCTTCCCCGAGGCAAATTTACACCAAAGTCCCCTGATGGCATTGATGCACTCATCATGGTTCGAAGACTCGAAGAACTATTACATAATCCTTTGGTTAAGTTAGTTGGCTGAATAAGATCTGCTTTTAGCTCTCTAAGTTTGACCTCTAAGAAGCTTAAATGATCATTTGTGGATGTACTTATGTTATTTACCAAAACACAAAATACTTTTACATGGTCACTGGCTATTATTTTAATTAGTAAATGAATATTTACGGCTAAGGTAATGTCATGAATACTTGAATATGTAAATGTTATTACCCTACTTGAAATATATTATTTTTTATATGTAAAGGAATGACTGATTTTAGTTGATGAATGGATATTGTTATGGTAACATGTATAATGACTAAGAGGTGGCTCTGAAATGATGAATACAGATGCATTGTACTAAATAAATATACGCATATGTGTGTTAGTGAAAATAAGTGCTAACGATAAGGAAGAACACGTGGTACATGGACGGCTGTTGAAATTAAACCATAATTTGCATTGGATGCGTAGGCTGCAGACTATTTTACCAGTGGTTAAGGTTGGAGGTTACGAAAAGCTTACATTAGCCGAAGATGGTCTTGGTTCTCCATGAAGTTCAGCAGCATGAGCATTTGGTGATTGTGTCGTTATTGGTGGAGCCCTATCGGAATGCCTTATAAGCCCAACTGAGTTTCAATCTACCCATCGTGGCTAGAAGCGATCGCGGGCAAAGAATAGACTCTCACTTGTTCATCACGATCTCAAAACCGTGACTCCATCTTTACATTGCTTCCTAATACCATGTTCATGATTGATTTGATGTCATGGGCCCTTGACCATATCACTTGATAATCGGATTTACTTGCAAAGGCACTTCGTTCATCAATTTGCCATTAATGATACGTGATATCAGGTTTGAGATCTTTTGCAAATTCGTATCCTAGACTTGCTTTCGACTTTGAAATTTTTGCATTCTTCTGTGCAATAATTTGATCCCGCGTCTGTATTTTTGTTCCAAACATTATCTTCTTATTTGACACAGGCCAATTAAGAGTAAAGCTGCAAAATAACATACTTCTAGTAAAGTATCTTACATCTCAAATTTCCATAAAGCGACAAGGCTGACCAAGACAATATAGGAAGCCCCATTTGGACTAGATTATATCAATGATTATCTATGTCTCGAGCTTATTTCAGGAACTAACGAATAGATAAGCATTGATATAAGCTGTCTCAAACACCCTTATTAGATCCCGCTTTGTATCACAATTGGTATTTTGTGAGATTGTTTTATAAAATGGTAGCAAACTTACGAATATGTGCACCAATGCGAGAGATGGCAAAATTAGAGAATACAACGGAAAGCATCAATGGCTCCATTGTACTCATGGTCTTGACACCATTTCCATCTTGAACCATTAGTCTCTAGCTAACTACATAAATCATTGTCCAAACCAAGCTGACCGGGCCGTCTGATTAGGCGACCAGCGATTCGCGATTAAGCTTTAAGTCACGATGCATTTACATTAATTAGAGAAACTCCCAAGATAACCATCCTTATTTATTGCAAGTAAGTATGACAAAGAAATAAGCATTTAATAAACCGCGGAAAGTATTTAAAAATAACCAAAGCGGTTGTAGCACGCCTTAGGGCAAATATTGTTTGAAATGCGACGTCAACTCTTGATGTTTAAATTTAGAAAATTCATGCACCCCTTCTCGTGGTACATGCGGAGATAGGAACATTACTACACATGCTATCGCGTGAAATGGTTAACATACATAGCAATATTTAAAGTGGGAGTGGGAAAACACATTACTCGAATTGGTATTTAAAGCGTAGAAGTAGTTCCCGTTCCCATCAATAACGACACCACCCTCAAAGTCTAGAACTCTAGGGAAGAACATATCGGTCAGACACTTGTGGAAACAAAGCTGTACAAATGTCATAAGGAAATATGTCCAGCAATCATACGAATAAATCAAAAACTTACAATGACGGAATGCAAACATGTTCTGAAATAAATAAAATAGATTCTCTTTCGGAATATCATCTCATATAATAACATCAAATAGAAAAAGATCAGCGTAAATTTTATAACAGAAGATGATGTCAATAATCTTAGTGATCAAATTCATGAGCTTAAGTTATTATATTGTTTTCTTCTTGTAGATAAATACTTTCTGCTTAATCTGTTAATAATGATTAATGTGGGTTAAGCTTGTTGATTTCAGGAAGACCTAATAAGAGCAAAAAGAATAATAAGTTGAGGTAAAAATAGCAAAAGACCTAATAATGATTAACGTTAATTTTGTGTTTCCAAAACCTCAACTTGAAGCGTAATCTTCTGATTCATTGATCTTTGGTCCTTGATTCATCATACTTGCAACACATATTCTGTATTCAAAAGTGTCACATGTAATCTCAATACGCCTAATCATAATAATGTATAAAAAATAAGGTATCATATAACCACAATCTTGAAGAAAATAATTTAAATAACCTCATACAGAGATGCCTCATTTGCATTGTTACTATAATGTATGGGCACTGTTAGAACCTCGATTTGAGTTCTTTGGAAAAAAGACCGATTTTGCATAACTTGTTGCATTATCCGGTAATTTTGAAAAATAACCATAAGGCATTAATAAATAGATGAAAACACAAATATTATGTAAAGCGTACAAAGCCAAAAAAGAGAGTATTCTTACAGGTCTATCACCAAAGTTCATCATAACTGTAGGTCTATCACCAAAATTGGATATTAGGGTTTTTGAGAAAATAATATAATGAACCGTATATTTTTATGTATATGTTGTGTTTAGGGTTACCTAATTTGTAGGGATTCTCCTATATAATTGGTTGCATTTATAGATTATAATATGCAACATAATTATCAAAATAACTTGTTGCCTAAGTGGTAAACACACAAGTTATTTATCAAAACAACCAAGGTTCAATCCTTGCAAGGAACCTTTTTTATAAACAATTTTCAAAAATCTTTAAAAAAATTCCGAAAATTACAAAAAAAAAAATAAATAATAAAATTCGGAAAATTAAAAATTAATTGCAATTTTAAAAAATCTTTAAAAAAATTTCGAAAATTACATAAAAAATAATAAAATTTGGAAAATTAATAATTAATTGCTTAGTTGGACCAATAATGCTTATGTGGCATGAAAAATGATTATGTGGCATTGAGGTTGCATTGATGTGACATTCTTAATGCCGTATCATGTTATATATAATATATATATATATATATATATATATATATATATATATATATATATATATATATATATATATATATATAGATTAACTGCATTTATTGTAGCCAATTGGCTATAATTTTTCTTTATATAATGTGAGTCTCGATTTTTTTTTGGGTGCAGATTAACTACGTAGGTCCCAAATTCATTCTTGTAGTGTTTTTTTTTATGAAGGGTTGTAGCCAATTAGCTACAAAAATTATAGCCAAGCTATCCCCTAAATATATATATATATTAAAATTGAACGATCACATTAATATAAAATCATTAGACTATGTGCAATAGATGGTCATGGTCATGGTTTTCGCTATCATCTAGACATGCAAGACGCGTCCTACACTGTTACAAGATCACGGTCATGGATCAAACAAGGGAGGGTTTGTATGCGATATCTGACCGAGTCTTGAGTACGTTTTTATTTTTTAATTTATTTGCTATCATATATTGTTTTGTGTGAGTGTGTGTGTTTTGGTAGGGTATATATGTGTCTAGTGGGGCATATTTTGGTGGTGACTGCGATTGTCTTATTAAACTAAGTTAGTTGTAAAGAGAAAAAACTGAGTTGACACTATTGATGACCGTAGTCATGGGGCTCCTTATTACACTTAGCCTTATACAATTTAATAAAATAATGCACTAAGTAAATTTTTGGGACTAATTTAGTAGAAAAGAAAAAATTAAAAGACTAACAACGCAAATCTAAAAGGACTAACATTGCAAAAGTTAACTAACAAGAACTAAACATTGAAACACTAAATCTTATAGGGTTAAAGCTAAAAACAAAAAAGATATCATCTTCATCATTTCAGCTTGGTCAGCTCCACCTGCAAAAACACAATAATACAACACAAAAACATAAACACAAAAACCAACAAGGAATTCTCATTGACCATGTTTTATTGAAAACATCAAATTAAAACTTTATGTTTAATCTTCTTTCACTACAAAAATTTGTACATGAAATGAGAGATGTGCCTGCCTCGTTCAAATTCCATATTTTATGTACCAACTTTTAAAAAGTTAAAATATACTTCAATTCTATTTTCATTTATCAAGAAAAGTGGGGTCAATGATAACATTTAGGCAACATATCTCATGAATATATGGCAAAGAATAATATTTGAGATGATAGTTGGCGTATCATACCAACTTCAAATACAACAGCTTCCACTATTTGCGTAACCTTTTCACGACGACAAGTGGTTTTATTCGCTTCTAGTTTAGGCAAATGACAGTTTTACATTAAGTTGAAATTTCCTATGATCCCTATCTACAAGACTACAACTAAGTAAGGACACTAAAGGCCCGTTTGTTTAGTTTTTTTTTACTAAGTCGTGTTAAATTAAAATGTTTGTCTATATATATGAGAGGCACTTTATTTTACATCTTTCCAAAGTGCTTGCATATAAGGGATAAATCTTAATCTAGTTTAATCTGGTGGTGATTAACCTAAGATTTAATATGTCTAACAATAAGTCAATGTTTTTCTTGTCTTTTTATTTTCTTTTTATCTTTCTTATTTTTTTTCTCATTATTTGTATTTCTTTTAATCACTATTTTTTTTCCGTTTTAAATGGTTTTCTACGTTTTGTCCGTTTTTCCGCTTTTTTATCGTTTTGTATGTTTTCATCGTTTTTGCTTTCATTTCATGCGTTTGTCGTTTCTTACGTTTTCATTTGTTTTCTTACGTTTTCTTACGTTTTTGTCCGTTTTCATACGTTTTCGTCCGTTTTCTTACGTTTTCGTCCGTTTTCATACGTTTTCGTCAGTCTTGTTACATTCTAAATGCGTTTTCTTACGTTTTCGTCCGTTTTTTACGTTTTCATACGTTTTCGTCGGTTTTCTTACGTTTTCGTCCGTTTTCGTCTGTTTTCTTACATTTTCTTCCGTTTTCTTACGTTTTTGTCTGTTTTCTTAAGTTTTCATTCGTTTTCTTACGTTTTCTTACATTTTCTTATGTTTTCTTACGTTTTTGTTCGTTTTCTTACGTTCCGTCCGTTTTCATGCGTTTTCGTCCGATTTCATACGTTTTCGTCCGTTTTCTTATGTTTTTGTCCGTTTTCATACGTTTCCGTCCGTTTTCTTACGTTTTCGCCCTTTTTCTTATATTTTCTTCCGTTTTCCTATGTTTTCGTTCGTTTTCTTACGTTGTCATTTTTCTTACGTTTTTGTCCGTTTTCATACCTTTTCGCCTGTTATCTTACGATTTCGTCCATTTTAATACGTTTCGTCTGTTTTCTTACGTTTTCATAGATTTATATACGCTTTCGTCGGGTTTTTTTTACGTTTTCGTCCTTTTTAGACGCTTTCGTCTGTTTTCAAACGTTTTCGTCCGTTTTCATACGTTTTCGTCCATTTTCATCCGTTTTTATACGTTTTCGTCGTTTTCAGCGCTTTTTCCGTTTTCATCGTTTTTATCGCTTTTCATTCGTTTTATCGTTTTGTCCGTTTTCATCCGTTTTTTGCAGTTTTTATACGTTTTCGTCTATTTTCATATGTTTTCATGCTTATTATTAAACTTTATTATATTACATGTCTAATACTCCCTCCGTCCCATAATAATTGTCCACTTTTACTTTTTTGAGTCTTTCTTTTTCAATTTTGTCCATTAATATTTTTATTTGTGTTATATAATACTTGATGAAAATTATACCAAATGAAAATACATTTAAAACTTATTCTATTCATATATTTTTCATCAATTATTATATTAGACAAATAAAAATATTTATGGTCAAAGTTGAATAAAAAAGACTTAAAAAATTCAAAGTGGACAATTATTATGGGACAGAGGTAGTATCAATTGTGATATTTTATTATAAAAAAGTTAATGTCTAATATCACTTATGATATTTCATAAACAAACAAGTATGTTTTTTAACCTTTAATATCACCTGGGATATTTCATTGCTCTGTATATTTTTATATATTATCACCTATTTGTTTTCTAATACTTTTATAATTTTCAGTTACAAGATAGTTTTGTGTCTTTCATCGCATTTGACAAGCGCATATTTTTTTAAAGCAACCAATGTTATCTATTAGTTGTGACATTATACTCTTAGTAGAAATAAAAGGGATAAAGTCTCTTTAGGTAAATTCTTATTTTGTTAAAAAAAAATGCTAATTTAATGCAGCACTTGTTTGATTTTAAGAATATGTCAAGTCTCTATTTTCATAGTTTGCTTCATTTTTGATATTTTTAAGTGACACTTATTTATCTCTTGTGATATAACACTGTAAGAAAGATGAAGAGTATTACACTCTTCATTATATATGTGTTATCAGTTGTGACACTCAACTAAGAATGTGAAATATTAAATTCATACCAAATGTGATAAGAATTTAGTATTTTACCAAATATTTATATGAAAGAAATGATAATAAACATCACTTATTATATTACTGTGATGATTCTATTCATTTTTCTTATTTGTTTTTTTAAAAAATTTAGGAAGATTTTTGTGTTTTATGATAATATGAAATATTAGAAAGGTGTTTTAGCGAAAACAAAAGATGTTATGAAACTTTTGTTAGACTTGTGGTGTATTTTTATTTAATGAATACATTTTGCATGTTTCGATAGGTTTTATAAGCGAATTTAAAATATCTATTGTTGAATCAACAAACTAAAGAAGTTATGGTTGAAGAAAGCACACATCTTTATAAACAAGCTGAGTAAGCTCAAACAAGCGTGATATCACCTCACTTGTGATATCACATGATATCACAGTGATATCACGAGGTGATATAAACTATGATATCACACATGCTATCACCGTAATATCACACATGATATCACGAGGGTGATATCAACGATGTTATCACATGATATCGCGTGTGATATCCAAGTGAGGTGATATCACCCGCGATATCACAAGTGTTTGAGCTTCCTCGGTTTGTTTATAAAGCGTGTGTTATCTTCAACCAAAGCTTATTTAGTTTGTTGATTCAACTATAGATATTTTCAAATCCCGCTATAAAGCCTATCAGAACAAGCACAATATTTTCGTTAAATAGAAAAATCCACCACAAGTCTAACAAAAGTATCATAACATCTCTGTTTTCACTTGGACAACTTTTCTAATTTTTCATAATATCATAAAACAAAAATCTTCCATATTTTCAAAACACAACCATCACATTCTTAGTTGAGTATCACAACTGATAACACATACATGATGAAGAATGTAATGCTTTTAAATCTTCACTACGATGTTATATCCCAAGAAGATAAATAGGTGTCACTTACAAATATCCAAATAAGCGGACAAGCGTATAAAATCGAATAAAAGCGTGCGAAATGGACAAAAGCGTGCAGCGGACAAGCGTATAAGCATTGAACAAAGCATTATAACGTATGAAAGCGGTATAACATAGATGAAGCGTCACGAGCAGAATGAAGAACGTCTAAAAATGGATGGCGCGAATGACAAAGTATGGCGTCAGAAAGCGGATAAAAGCGGGCGAAAATACATGAAAGCGTAAAATTACAGGCGAAAATACATGAAAGAAAAAACATACAGCGTATGAAAATAGATGAAAATGGCGAAAGTGTAAGCGTCGCAGCTATAAGCGAGGCGAAATATAAGCGTAAAACACGTCAGCGTATGAAAATGGGCCAGCGAAAGAAAGCGGACAGCGTATGAAAACGAGCAGCGTAAGAAAATGGACAACGTATGAAAACAAAATGAAAGCGTAAAAAGCAGCGTATGGCAGACCTAAGCAGCGTAAAGAACCAGCGATATAAATGGGCAAATGAGGCGAAAATGTCACAAAATGGGCCAGCGTAAGCGAATGGCGTATGAAAATGGACAAAAATGTCTAAAAGCGAAGAAAACATATATAGCGTATGAAAACTTGAGCGGATGTAGCGTCTGCGGATGGCGTCACGAAATTAGGCGAAAGCGTAAAAAAATGATGAAAACATATGAAGGCGGACTGGCATTATAAAGCGAGGAAGCGTATGAATACAGATGAAAACGTATGAAAGCGGAAAAAAACTTGAATAAAAAAAACGTGAATTTAAAATGAAAAAAAATAGTAAAAAAAAAAAAAAAGAAAAAAATGTTAATAAATAAGAAAGACAAAAAGACAAAGAAAAAGGAGAAAAAAACATGGACTTAGGTTTCCATATTAAATCTTAGGGTTATCCTTACCATTAAATCAAACTAGATTGATGGTGAAGATTTGTCCCTTGGTAAGTATTAAAATAAAAGTAAGCATTTGAAAATTCCTCATATATATGATGTATGTTTGTAGATGAATAAATGGTTGCTTGTTTTGTATGTTGAATAAAGTGTCTGAACTAGTAAAAATTACTGTTATATCATTTTATTTGAAATAAAGTTAAAGAAGGGAGAGGGTAATCATGTAAAATTAAGATAAAAGGGATGAACTTAATTTATAGACCCTCATCTCCATGGATTTTTTTAAAAGATCACATGTTAGTTTTAAGCACTAAACAAAAATCTATTTAGTAACTTAATTAACTTACATATTTTTTAATTAAAACACATTAAGTTGTTATCAAACACTACCTAAATGAGATAAAATACAGATATTGACAAGAATGCAAGATGTATAAAATATTGGTGTAAGTTGGTCAATTCCTCGTGGACAACCAATTCCCACATCCCCAACACCAAGAAGTCTTTAAATAATGCAATCTGATTTTTTTAAGTTTATTGAACATTACATAATTACATAATTAGCATTTTATAAACATCAAACATTTTGAGGTTAATATTACTTATCGATTTTAAAATGATTATTAATATATAATTATGAAATATATGAGTTCATAAATCTTACTTTTTATAAATTTAAAATGCTTAAACAAAACTAATTGAATTGTGTTTAGTAAATCTATTTTTTAAATCGCCTTTTAACCGTTGAAATAATTATGACTAAAAAGTTTTGATTTGGTTTTTCTCCGTTGACTTTAGAACTAATTGACCGAAAATAATTAACGCTAAAAGTTCAACTAAATCAAAATAACATTTAGATT